>OU892283.1:33097624-33429274 GCA_917834065.1 Ceutorhynchus assimilis | reverse complement strand
ACTTAACGAAACTGAAGGTACTTCGGGCAGTACTAACATCGAAACCCCATCTGAAAAGTGTAAAAGTTTTTTACGGAGGGTAATCGGCTACGAAAACATGAATGACGATATTGGCAACGAATATGAGACTGATAATGATATTATGAATTTTGAAGATCTGTCGAATAACAATTTCTGTGAATGGGGTAGGGCTATAGAGACTGAGGCTAGAAATGAAATTGTTAGGGGAAATCGTGATAACTGCCAATTCCTTCCTGCACTGATTCCAAAAATAATATCTCTGCTGAAAACATTTCCTCTATGGTCTTCAGTAATGTCGACTGAACATTTTCCGAATGCACACTCTACTGCTTCTAGTGCACCAGTAGAAAGTAATTTCAACAATTTAAAGAACAGGACCTTCGCAGATGAACATTTACCCATCAGAATAGATGAATTTTTAACCAAACATATTTCATCACTTGAAGGTGCTATGAAGATAGCGATGGCGCAATCATTAGACAACACATTTGGTAAGCTGCCTAATATTCCGTAAGCGCTTTTTTTATTCCATTTTATTTGTAGAAACCGTAGAAACCGCCAAAGATGAATCTTTGCACAACATTTCCAGTATTCAACAAAGCCCAACGGAAGTTTTATCAGGTATGGTGTGCACTAAAATTGACTATTCCTTTTTTTTTTTTAATTTTCAGATCATTTCTCATACCATTTCACTCCAAACTACAGTAAATGTTATACAGTTCAGAGAAGACGGCAAAATGAGATCACGAGTGAAGACATGGTGTTTTGACTATATCATTACCTCATCGTCCGAAGGTCTTTCTGTTTCTTATCAAGCTATGAATGATACAATTTCTTAACAGCTACGAGAATATAATATAAAAAAAAATCCAATAATTAATTAAGAAACTGTATGTAATATTGTAACTGGTAAGAACTTGTATTATTCATAGCTTGATAACGACCAGAGATACGTAACTGGTCAAATGGTAGGTAATAGGGTGATGATATATAGTCGAAACACCATGTCTTCATTCAATCTCACGTTACCTACCACTTAAATAGATATTGTGAGTCTAACGTCAGAACCTATATTTGTTAACTGAATTATTGATTATATAAAGAGCGCATAGTGATAAATGTAGATGCTATATTTTCTTGTTATTTTATAAAGTTGACTGAATATTCTGCATATTTTTCAAAGATTTGTTTCTCACAGCTCCAGCTGACTACGACATCGCTGATGAAGAAATACGTGCGCAAGAAAACTGGGGTGGACTAGTTGTTCCAAGTAAACGAAAACGACGCAGTTACTTGGAAAAAAATAGCGAATGGCTCCACATAGACTTACAACAAAAAGTCAGTGTTGTTCCAATTGGAATTTTGAGGAACGGTAATTGCGTCAAACTGCAACCTGTTAAGTTAGCGAAAAAAAAAGTTTTGTTAACAAATACTTGTGCATTTGATTCGCTGATGCAAATTTTATGTACAAGCTTTTGTGACAGTAATCATTTCGCTGCCTTCTTTCAATCTCAGCAACTTCTAGAGCTCACTAAACAAATGATCAAGCTCATAGGACTGAAAGCTTACAAGTTGCGGGCAGAAATCCTCTCTATGACATTCCCAAACCACAATATGTTACCGAATGGAATGATCCATATTTCAACTGAAACTACTGTAGAAAATTTGATCCGCAAGCTTGCTAATTCCGGAGAACTTTATTATTCTTATGTTGAAAAAATATATTGTTCAAAGTGTTCCAATATTAGAATAATATCCATGCCTATCATTCCATTGGTTATAGAACAAAATATAAGCATTTCTGAGGGTGTAGAGTCATATTTTTGGAAAAGATTTTCCAGCAGCACGTGTTCGCGTAAGGACTGTGGAGGCACTACAGATGTGAGTATTGAGAAAAACCAAGTTTACATATTTGTGGAAATAACTAGATCCACAACAAATTCTTTGCCCTCAATTCCACTACTTCGTCTATCTGATATCTCAAAAGAGATATGGATAGACGATACATTATTAACCTTGGGTGGGGTGATAGCGTATGTAGGACCGCAACAACCTATAAATATCACTCATATTGGACACTTCAAGGCATACTGTCACAGAATTGGGGAGAAATGGGAGTTGTATGATAGTCTCGCTAACAATAAACAGGACTGCTCAGAAGTCGAGATGGTATATCCCCATTTACTATTTTATAGAGTTTGATAATTATTAATTTGTTAACGTTTGTATGTTTAAACCAAAATATTTTTTACTATTGAAGTTTATTTTATTTTTGAATTTGAGTATTGAATTTTTGCATTCTTACAGTTTCTTTTTTTTCCCAAAATATTTTTTACTATTGAAGCTTATTTTATTTTTGTATTTGAGTATTGAATTTTTGCGTTCTTACATTCTAGTTTTTTTCCTGTTTTCACACAATCTTATTTAAGTACGTATTTGGGTAATTGTTTTTATTATGTTTTTATTTTTGTATTTTTGCATTTTGTTGTTTTTTTTTTCCTATATGTGTACCTATTTTCATATTTTTGTATTTTTGCATTGTGAGATGATAATAAAACGCAATATGTTTTTTATTTTTTAAAACTTATTCCAGAGCTGAGCGTTAAGGCTCCACTACAGGCAAAAAGCTATTTAGTCACAGACCGCGAGACGAAAGTTCAAGAAAAGCTAGACAATTGCGACATGCATTAAAAAGCTTAATGAAATACAAAACTACACTACAATAATTTATTGCAGTGTTTAAAACGATTTATTGTCAATAAATTATTTAATGCAGCGTTTTAACGCTGCATTAAATAATTTTAGTCAAAAATGCATCAAATCAGTGCTCACCAAAAACCAAACTATGGCGTCAATAAAGCAATACCAGACTTCATTTTTGGATCAAAAACTTACAAGGGTTCAACCAACCTACCAGCCTACAGAGCGATTTTTAAAAAAAAAATCCATCGCTCATTTGCGTTCAAAAAAGAGCAAAAAAAGGCGACCTTCAACCATATTTTTCTACAATAAATCTATATATTATATATATAAAAAAATCAATGTTTGCTGGGTATCCGGCTATGCGCTCCTACATCACTTATCCGATTACGATGAAACTTTGTTAGGTTGTTATGGCCATCCCAAGGAAGGTTTGTGGATAGTTTACGCATCTCGGAAAAAGAAATTAATTTTGAATTAATTGTTAATTTAATTGTAAACAAACTCATTCACATTACATAACAACATAACCCAACTTTTTTTTGACCGCATGAAACAACGTTGCCATATTTCATTTATTTAGGCTTGCCATTCAATCGACGTAACTTTATTATTTTTTGAATTCGAGAACGGCTGGACCGATCTCAAATTTAATACCACGTATCTCTGTGTAAGCTGAATTCGATTGACCCAGATTAGATTGATTTGGGTTCAATTTAAGTGAACTTCTTCTAATCTAGATCATTTTTTTTGTTGATGAGGGTGCACTGATTCAGCCTCAATCCAACACAGTGTGGTTCACTTAAATTGAACCAGATCAATCTAGTCCGGTCAATCGAATTCGGCTATAGAGGAGAGTGATATAGGCTATTTTTTATCTCGGAAAAAAAAAGTTCGGTTGCGCGAAGCTCTGATACACTGGAACGCCTATAAACAGCCCGGGGCGCTCTGGAGTGTTTAAAATGCATCACTGAACTCACTGGCAAGCGACTCTGGTATCGGATTTAAAAAAAAATAAATACAAAAAACAACAACAAAATTTGAAAAAAAGTATATTATTTCAAAATGTATTTTCAAACTGGCAACGCAGCGAGTCATTAGCTATATTTATTATATCAAGGAAACGCTTTTGTAGGCTGGTTGTATAATCCTTCGTATATATAAATTTAATAAGTTCATCTCGATATCTGAAGCAGTTTTTCTTTAGTTTGGTTTTTACGAAACGCTTACAGTCTCCCACGTGAGAAAAACCTGATACAGTACAGTTCAGCACACTTCAGATTAGATAAGAATTCAATTTTGTTTAATCTGATTTCCAAAATTTTGGGGGGGCTGAACGTCAAGTTAGCCCCCCAGTAGGATTTTGTCGGAAAATGACCGAATATGGAAATTTTGAGAAAAACCTGATACAGCACAGTTCAGCACACTTCAGACTGGATAAGAATTCAATTTTGTTTAATCTGTTTTCCAAAATTTTGAGGGGGCTGAGCATCAAGTTAGCCCCCCAGTAGGATTTTGTCGGAAAATGACCGAATATGGAAATTTTGAGAAAAACCTTATACAGCACAGTTCAGCACACTTCAGACTGGATAAGAATTCAATTTTGTTTAATCTGATTTCCAAAATTTTGGGGGGGCTGAGCGTCAAGTTAGCCCCCCATCTATTTTTTCCTATAACTTTGTTATCGAAACGGCACAGTTCAAAATATCATCGGCACAGTAAAGCACACTTCGAGCACAGTAAGTGGTTGCAATTTTTTCAGAAAATTCGAATGTGGGGGGGCTAACTTGACGCTCAGTCCCCCCAAAATTTTGAAAATCAGATTAAACAAAATTGAATTCTTATCCAGTCTGAAGTGTGCTGAACTGTGCTGTATCAGGTTTTTCTCAAAATTTCCACATTCGGTCATTTTCCGACAAAATTCTACTGGGGGGCTAACTTGACGCTCAGCCCCCCCAAAATTTTGGAAATGATTGAGGATGGGCCTTTATACGTTCCGGTGAAAAATGTGAAAATGGTTATGTCACCGATGCAACCGGCTATCGCTGAAAGGTTTTTCGGTAACTGTCGGCTATCGAATTGTCACCGTTCCGTTTTTCCGGTTGGTTATTATTTTTTTGTTTAATTTATATGTTATATTATAATTTTCTGTATAATTTCTCATTTCTGACAATTTTTGTGCCTGGGAGTTTGAAAAATAGCAAAGTATAATGGAAGTCGAAAAGAGAATACGAAGAATGTAATGCCCAAGGTTCCTAAATATTAATTGCTTGTAATAGGTTGTTTGATAAGGGCAAACAGATGACGTCATCGGGTGGTTCCTATGGAGATTTGCATTGTGCTTAGGCATACAGTCATAAAAGTTATCAGGCAACCTATCTCTTCCAAGCAACCTTGTCGGATGCCTAAATCACAAAGTTCCAAAGTCACTGCATGTCTTCAATTGAATCACTGTCAACCGAAGATCTACAGACCAGATATCCAGGGTTGGGAACGGAACACTCTCCAAAATGGATAGGTGATTTATGGCCGTTCGCAACGACCATTTTAAGGAAACATTAGCGATAAGTATTCCTTAAAATGACATTTCTACATGGATAAATGTCACTTTAAGGAATACTTATCGCTAAAGCTTACTACTCATAAGTGCGAAATTCGCATTTTTTTGAGATTGTTTCGACAATTTGACGTTTGATTCACGCATATAACGTCAAATTGTCGAAGCAAGTGCGATTTTCGGAGTTATGAGTACTAGGCTTAGAACAGGTAAAGGTAAAGAGGAGTAGTAACCTGGATTTGGAAAATGAAGCCGTTTTTTTTTCAGGTATTTTGGCACCAAGAAAATGGCGCTTATGGCAATTCAATGCTTTACCTGTATCTTGGTGCCAAACAACTGCCAAAAATTTGGCTTCACTTTAGTTTCATAAGCCGAATGGCGCGTTCCTACTCCTTATGTCCGTAGGAAAGGCTTTCCTGCTCTAAGGTACTAGGCTTAAGGCTTCCTCAAAATGGTCGGTGCAAACGGCCATTATACATTAGTCTGCGTTCCAAGTTCCATCTGCTACCAGTGCAGCCGGTTCGGATTGGCAGCTCCTATTACTTTTTCAACACTTTCAGCTCTTAAGTAGGGATGCCACCTTTGAAAGTAAGTTGAACCGGAGAAAAAAAAACATTATTGAAAGAAAGCTGAAAAAGAAAATCTGCAGATCTACAATGCAACAGATGCATTACACTTTACAATCTGTCTGTATCTATATACACAAGTCCCCCCCCCCCAGCATCACTGGATGTTACTCGAGGAAACTTTGCTTGAGGTTGGGAGTTGAGACGGTTGGAGAAGAAGATTCAAGAATATTACACACTAAACAGGATAGCCTATCCTCATAAGACCTGTGTAGATCAAATCTCAAGCCCCCACCACGTCAAAGATCTAAAGAACCAGTGATGACGTAGGCAGCGTGTCGTTTCCCGCCTTGAAGCAGGATGTTTGCACCACAGACTATGATTCCGCAGGCTTTTGGCTTATGCATACATGGTTTTAGTACATTAATCAGCAATCTAAAACAACTCCTTTTTAGATCTGCTGCCGGATTCTATTTTACGAGTCGAGTCGTAATTCGTATCGAATTGTCAAAATAGCGATTTTATTCTACGATATCTCAATACTGTTACACGGTACGTCCGGAGCTGTCGTATTCGATATCGAGACAATCCGACTCGACTCGTAAAATAGAATCCGGGGGCTCGTTTATATCTTCCTCTTTGCATATTATGTTAATCAAATTTAAATGATTTCTCTTCATAAATGTATATTCTAAACTACGACCGCTGACGCAAACAGTTAACGACACCGTTGATGACGTCAGTAACGGTGCAACATCATGGTCTTGATTCCAAAAATCGAGTCCGATGCGCAGACTTGTAGTAGCATTTAATATCCTTGAGGGAGATTATGCAGCATTGAGTTCGTGGGCTGTCTATCACCAACGTGCGTGTCAGAGTCGGATAATTTCTCAATTTCTCCGAGAAAAACGGTATTTGCACAAACAGGATTGCGCTGTTGCTAAATCCTATTTTTTTTCTTAAATGCGTTTTTTTTTTTGTTAAATGAGGTTTTACACGGAAAAAACACCCAGTAATCCGGAGCCTAGAGACCAAATGTAAAAACCCGTCGACTCCGGATGAAACCCGGAGAGGTGGCAACCCTACTTAAGTCGTTCGGGTATTCGGGTAAAACCAGTTAGAGCAAATATTGACTCCGTATCGTTCGGGTGTGTTAGAGCAGCTTTTAAAGAGACCTTACAAACTCTGCTTTGAAAAATGCTGGTCGTGGTGCAGGCATGCGCAGTGCGATAAAAAACTGATCTGATAGTTCTTTTATCGTTATCTTTGAAAAACGAGTAAATCACTAGGAAAATTATTATAATTTCGTAAAATCTGGTAAAATTTAATTAACAGGAATGTATGTAAATTTTCAGAGCTGAGTACTAAAGTTAGCTAGTAGGATTTTGTCGGAAAATAACCGAATAAGTATGTAAATTTTGAGAAAACCTGATCCAACAGAGTTAGTATACTTCAGATTGGAAAAGAATTCAATTTTCTTTCATCCAATTTTCAACATTTTGAGGGGGCTGAGCTTCAAGTTACCTCCCCAGTAGGATTTTGTCGGAAAATGACCGAATATGGAAATTTTCAGAAAAACCTGATACAGCACAGTTCAGCACACTTCAGATTGGATAAGAATTCAATTTTGTTTAATCTTATTTCCAAAGTTTTTGGGCGGCTGAGTGTCTAGTTAGCCCCCCCAGTAGGATTTTTGTCGGAAAATGACCGAATATGGAAATTTTGAGAAAAACCTGATACAGCACAGTTCAGCACACTTCAGATTGGATAAGAATTCAATTTTGTTTAATCTAATTTCCAAAATTTTGGGGGGGCTGAGCGTCAAGTTAGCCCCCCAGTAGGATTTTGTCGGAAAATGACTGAATATGGAAATTTTGAGATAAACCTGATACAGCACAGTTCAGCACACTTCAGATTGGATAAGAATTCAATTTTGTTTAATCTGATTTCCAAAATTTTGGGGGGGCTGAGCGTCAAGTTAGCCCCCCCAGTAGGATTTTTGTCGGAAAATGACCGAATATGGAAATTTTGAGAAAAACCTGATACAGCACAGTTCAGCACACTTCAGATTGGATAAGAATTCAATTTTGTTTAATCTGATTTCCAAAATTTTGGGGGGGCTGAGCGTCAAGTTAGCCCCCCAGTAGGATTTTGTCGGAAAATGACTGAATATGGAAATTTTGAGAAAAACCTGATACAGCACAGTTCAGCACACTTCAGACTGGATAAGAATTCAATTTTGTTTAATCTGATTTCCAAAATTTTGGGGGGGCTGAGCGTCAAGTTAGCCCCCCAGTAGGATTTTTGTCGGAAAATGACCGAATATGGAAATTTTGAGAAAAACCTGATACAGCACAGTTTAGCACACTTCAGAATGGATAAGAATTCAATTTTGTTTAATCTGATTTCCAAAATTTTGGGGGGGCTGAGCGTCAAGTTAGCCCCCCAGTAGGATTTTTGTCGGAAAATGACCGAATATGGAAATTTTGAGAAAAACCTGATACAGCACAGTTCAGCACACTTCAGATTGGATAAGAATTCAATTTTGTTTAATCTGATTTCCAAAATTTTGGGGGGGCTGAGCGTCAAGTTAGCCCCCCAGTAGGATTTTTGTCGGAAAATGAGCCGAATATGGAAATTTTGAGAAAAAACCTGATACAGCACAGTTCAGCACACTTCAGAATGGATAAGAATTCAATTTTGTTTAATCTGATTTCCAAAATTTTGGGGGGGCTGAGCGTCAAGTTAGCCCCCCAGTAGGATTTTTGTCGGAAAATGACCGAATATGGAAATTTTGAGAAAAACCTGATACAGCACAGTTCAGCACACTTCAGATTGGATAAGAATTCAATTTTGTTTAATCTGATTTCCAAAATTTTGGGGGGGCTGAGCGTCAAGTTAGCCCCCCAGTAGGATTTTTGTCGGAAAATGACCGAATATGGAAATTTTGAGAAAAACCTGATACAGCACAGTTCAGCACACTTCAGACTGGATAAGAATTCAATTTTGTTTAATCTGATTTCCAAAATTTTGGGGGGGCTGAGCGTCAAGTTAGCCCCCCATCTATTTTTTCCTATAACTTTGTTATCGAAACGGCACAGTTCAAAATATCACCGGCACAGTAGAGCACACTTCGAGCACAGTCAGTGGTTGCAATTTTTTTAGAAAATTCGAATGTGGGGGGGCTAACTTGACGCAGCTCCTCGAAAATTGCTGCGTATTTAAACCTAAAGGATGAAGAACTATACACCGGCCACTGTTTAAGAAGATCCTCCGTTACCCTACTAGCTTATGCGGGGCCAACATGACAACACTTAAGCGACATGGAGGATGGAAATCATCATCAGTAGCGGAGGGCTGCCTTAAAGAATCCGTCCAAAAGAAAATTGAAATTGCTGGAAACATTCAAGGGACCAGTAAACAGTCAAGCAGTTGTGTCGGCTTAATACAACCCTTGACCTCAACTAACACTTAAGCGACATGGAGGATGGAAATCTTCATCAGTAGCGGAGGGCTACCTTGAAGAATACGTCCAAAACAAAATTGAAATTGCTGGAAAAATTCAAGGGACCAGTAAACAGTCAAGCAGTTGTGTCGGCTTAATAGAACCCTTGACCTCAACTTCCAATGGAAACATGGACAATTTGACAATATCCTGTTCATCCTATGTCATTTTCATTTATTATTAATGTTAATTCAAATACCTGTACCTAATAATAACGATAAGAAATAGATACATATTTAAGAACAAGAGAGTTAGTTATAAACCATAACCCGCTAGCAGGTTTTGGATAAAAATAAATCTACAAAATTCTATGTTCTATGATGATTTAATTAGGATCCACAATGATATTTCAAAGTCTTTCAGAATACATACATACGCCATGGTTCTTCTCGGTTCTCGTGCGGTGGTATCACTGGTATCGAATCGTGGTTTGTGCTTCTGTTCGTTTTGCTTCTTTAGTTTCCTAAAAATTACCTTCTTTAGCCTAAATGTTTAATAATTATTATAATAAGACGTGATATATATTACAAATTACAGAGCTGTTCTGTGTGGTTAATTAATTAGGCGGATAGGCAACCCGATTTCTCCTGACTGCTGACTCTTTTGCTTTTGCTGACTGTGTGTGGCGATTTCTACCTACTAATGTCTAATAACTGGCACTGTGTTGCGGCATGCATTATTCAGTTAGAAATCAGATGTACAATAAACTGACCGTTTGGACCAAAAGTTCGTTGAAAATTATCACTTGCAAACTATCCCTTGTGGAGAGCAAACAAAATATAATCAGGAGTCATCATTACTCACGGTGAGTATCCTGTAATGTATGTTCGCAAATGCATGTGTTAGATTTGGCGTTAACACTTTATTTAGAATTCAGGGAATTTTTTCAAAGTTTTCTGACCTATTTATTTTTTGCGATCCTAACTTTGACCACTGGTCATTTCAAATGATTCGGAAGTTGAAGTTTAATTTTTGCGAAATAGAAAGTTGATTTTTTTCTGGCCAAATGTAGTGGATCAATCGATTATAAAAACAGAGCAGATAGTTATGAATCTAAAGAACTCTTCAAATAGAAACCGGGGGTTATTTTTTGAAGAACTTCTTCTCAATCCTCTAAAAATAGAGTGAAATTAAAAAGTAGAAATTAGCTAGGTTAGGTATAAGTTTTTTTTTTTTTAATCTGTTCTGTCTCACACCAAAAAATGAAGGTTTATTTTATTTGCAATATTAGATTTATGAATGATAATATGCAATTTCAGCGGATATAATGCAACTGCAACAAATTATGTAAATAGTGCAAATTATCGCGTAATTCCAATCTGATTAGTTCAAATCAATAATCAAAACATGTCAGTTTATTGTTGGAATGTCAGTTTTGACAGATGTATGAAATTCTCGCCATTATTTTTTTTTTATTAGCAAATAAGACACTTCTGTCAGCTTTTATAGTATTTCAAGTATTCTCATTTTAAAAAAATTTCCATTTGTAACACACTGTGAAGAGTGGATAATATTTCTATGATACATTTAAATTTGATCAACCCTTCATTTTGTAATAGGCTAAATACACCCGGTATGGCATCTGATGGTGCAAATTGATTAGTTAGCTAATATTATATTATTATATTATTGCCGTTACCTAATTGTTAAGTCAGCAGGTACAATGACCGCTGTTCGCTTATGAAAATGCATTATGATATTAATATACATTATGAAGTAAACCAACATAGTAGTTTTACTGAAGGCCTAAGAACCCCAAATCGTCTCGAGTTATTACATGGCGACCCTGCCAGAGGCCTTAATGTTGGTGAAAAATTCTAAAAGTAAGATATAATTGGGAGAAAATGGGAAAGCAGCAGTCCAAAATTGAGGAAAAAGTGGAAATAGCGCAATCTGGATCTGGCGATGCCACCACTAGAAGTCAAGATAGCCAAGGAATTTCACTTACAGAGGCGCTACTTATAGTTATAGTGGCCGTTGTTTTATTAGCAGTGCTCCATTTTCTCGTCAAAACATATAAGGAAAAAACAAGAAGATCTATTAGAAGGGAGATTATCAAGCACGAGTTAAGACGATCACAAAACAATCTAATTGATGATGTCCAGGAGCAGTAGTTTCTTTTTTAGGTTTTTTTTTAGGATATGAGACATGCAAGAGTCAAAAAATAATACAGATACATGATACGTTGGCAATAGTGTAGGAACAAAGAAGTATTTCCATTGAATTAAGACTTTATGAGAAAAAAAAAAAAAAAGCTATTATTAAGTACTTAAAACAGTACTGTCCGGGCTCTCAAGGTGTGCGGTACGGTCAATTTTTTGTTCATTTTCTTATCAGTGGAATTTGCATTTATCGAAATTTAACAAATCGAAAGTGAATATTGCAGTTAATTTAAAATGAGTGTTAATAGCGGGGGGATTTCCCCTGCCCCTAATATTATAGGTCCAACTGGGGCGATTACGGGAATAGGATTACTTAAAAATCAAGAACATCATGAACCTAAAGAATCCACTATGGATATCCAAGACGATATAATCCTAGTTGATTACTCGGAAAATAATTCTCAACATGGTATTGTTAATAAAAATTATGTTTCAGGAAAAAATAAAACAAGCCAAGTAAGTGAAAATCAGGACATTAAAATAAGAGAAAAAGTATTTTATGAAAAAAATGATATGGGGCCTTTCCATGTCTATATAGAAAATACATCCTCGACGTTTAGAGGTGAGCTTAATACAATTAAAGTGAACGATATTATATATTCAAACACATCCTGAACTAGACAATAAAATAAAAGAAATAGATTCAGTGGGCAAAAACAGAGTAAGAGTAATTTTTAAAGATGGTGTCTCAGCCAATAATCTAGCAAATTCTAAATACCTTGCTGATTACAATTTCGAAGCCTATATCCCAAAGTTTGGATTATATAAAAGGGGGGTTATCTATAGTATAGATAGGGACCTATCAGAAGAAACTTCAAAAAACAAAATTAAAATGTTCGATGCTCATTGCTCTTTCGCAATAATCGCGGTCAAAAGAATAACGAAAAAAATTTTCGACAAAAAAGACAATAAAGAAAAAATAATTAATACAGGTGTAGTTATAGTGACATTCAGAACACAATCTCTTCCAAAATACGTTGCTTTGGGACACGTCAGATGTCCTGTAGAAATCTATAAACAAAAAGTTATTTTATGTAAAAATTGCTTCAGATATGGACATATAGCTAGGCAATGTAAAAGCAATATAAAATGCTTGAGATGTCAAGAAAGCCATTCTATTGAAAATTGTACAAGCGACAAATCTGTAACTTGTTTTCATTGCAAAGGCAATCACCCCACAGATGAAATCAAAAGTTGCCCCGAGTTTTCACGTCAAAAAGGAATAAAAGCTTGTATGGCGGAAAAAAATTTAAACTACTCAGACGCTGAAAAACATTTTCCCAAGATGACTTACGCAAGTATATTATCAAACGGTTTAGATAGTGATATAAATGTTAACAGCTTAAATCCTTCTAGAAAACAAAAAGAATCACCCTCAACTCATTTTACTCAGTTTAAATCTCCTACAAAAAGAAATAGACCCTCATCTCCAGATCCTATATTCGAACAACATAAAAAAATCCTTTCAAGTTTTCAAATAGAACAAAACAAAAAAGGTTTATTAGACGATCCTGTCTATCAATTAGGAATTTCAAATAATAGGGATGATCCCTACAATTACCCAAAGGATACAAATTTGAACAATATAGTGATAGATTTAGTTCTGTCAATAATAAATATTTTAAAGGAAAAAAATACATTTGATATGGACAAAAACGATTTGGTTAAATTTATAAACAATAAACTTAGTAGTAACCAATCTTAAAACACATAGATACTTATTTGAATACATACATACATAACATACAATATGACACAAAGAAACATACACACACACACACACACCCACACACAAATGGATACATTTAACATAATTCAATGGAACTGTCGGTCAGCAGTGGCCAATAAAATTAATCTTGAATACCTACTTAATGAAAATAACGTGAAAATTGCACTTTTGTGCGAAACCTGGTTTAAGCCAGACCGCTATATATCATTTACAGGATATAATATTGTTAGAAAAGATCGTCCCGATGGAAAGGGTGGCGTTGCCATACTAATAAAATCAGATATAAAATACACCGAAATAACAGCTCCAAATTATGGAAATATTTTTTGTATTGGTATTAGGGTGTTATTGAGCGATGGTTCTGATTTGGATCTGATCTCTTTATACATTAAGCCACAATCTAGAATATCAGTAGAAACATGGAAATCTTATTTTTTGTATTTTCAAAAACCTTTAATATTATGTGGGGACTTTAATGCGCACCACGTTGCTTGGGGATGTTATAACAGTGAAGTACAAGGGAAAGACTTATTAGAAGCAATAGATCAAAGTGATTTGATATTTTTAAACAATGGTGCACATACACGCTTAAACCCTTCAGGTGGAAATAATTCTGCTATAGATTTAACCTTAACATCCCATAGTATACGTGCTGAGCTAAAATGGACCACCTTGGATGACACTTATGGATCAGATCATTTTCCGATTCTAATAACATGTAATTTTAACCCTCGGTATACCCCTTTCAAGGTTAATCATAAAAAATGGAACATTAATAAAGCAAATTGGGATTCCTTTTATTTAGAATGTTTGCAAGAATTTTCGAACACAAAACAATGTTCCTATGATATATTCACAACAAAACTAAATCAAGTTCTTAATTTATCCGTGCCAACCAATAATATTAATAAAAAAAACAAGAAAGGGGGTAAACCGTGGTGGAATAAAAAATGTCAAGATATTGTAAACCAAAGAAAAGAGGTATTCACCCAGTATAAATTAAATCCAAACTCTGTCAATTTAATAAACTATAAACGTATTGATGCTTTAGCAAAACTGATACTGAAAGAAGCAAAACGAGAAAAATGGAGGCAATACTGTGTCTCTCTCAATAAAAATACCCCAATACGACAAGTGTGGCAAAATGTCAATCGATTTAAGAACAGAAAACAAGAAAATGGTTTTCCAATATCCTTGTGCGATACTTGGATAGAGCAGTTTCAGGACAAACTCTCCCCTCCATTTATTACCAACCCTCTTCCTTTAGAAATTCCGAATAATCACAAAGTAGATGACTTAACAAAAAGTTTTGAAATGAAGGAACTTACCAAGGCCCTAAAAACTAATAACAATTCTGCACCAGGTAAAGATAATATTCATTACTCGATGATAGCTCACTTACCAGAAAGCACAAAAGAAATATTACTTTCCATTTTTAATGAGATATTAGCAGGCAAATGTCAAATACCAGAGGATTGGCTTGATTATATAGTGGTTCCAATTTTAAAACCAGGAAAACCAGCAAATACACATACATCGTACCGACCCATTGCATTGGCATCTTGTATTTTAAAAACCTATGAAAGAATGCTGAAAAATAGGTTAGAATTCTGGATGGAAAAAAACAAGAAATTTCCAAAAAGTCAATATGGATTTCGTAAAGGCACATCTACACAAGAAGTAATTGCCAATTTAGTCACAGATATACAAATTGGTTTCACCAAAAATGAAGTCACTTCATCAATATTTCTGGATATACAAGGAGCCTACGATAATGTCAACTATAATATCTTAATTCACAAAATGAACGAATTAGGCATTCCAAAACAAATAGTTAAAAATATTTTTGACCTGTATCATAATCGCAGAATGTTCACCCGAACAAATGAAGGACTAACAAAACCACAAACAGCTAGAATTGGCCTTCCCCAGGGCAGCATACTCAGTCCTATTTTGTATATAATCTACACATATGATTTAGAGTCAATATACGATACCAAAGCCAAAATTTTGCAATTTGCTGACGATATTTGCATATATAGTACAGATAAATCCACACAAAACAGTATCAACACTGTAAAAAACAAATTTATTGAAACCAGAACCTGGCTTGCTAACAACGGACTTTCTCTCTCAACAGAAAAAACAGTTTCTTGCATATTCTCAAGAAACCGAATATCTCCAATCAATCAAATACAAATGGAAGACACTACCATATCTACTAAAAATACTGTGAAATATCTCGGCATATATCTGGACAGAAAACTAAACTGGAAGGATCATACCCAATCTCTTATTAAAAAAACTGAGAATGGTCTAAACGTTCTCAGAGCTTTTAGTCATCACAAATGGGGTGCAGACCCTAATATTTCCTTGCTTTTCTACAAAGCTTTTATCAGATCTATACTGGACTATGGATGCACATTCTATGGCTCAGCGTCAAACACACATTTAAATAAACTGGACCAAATAAAGAATAAAGCTCTTCGGAAATGCCTTGGACTTTTAAATAGTACCCCTATAAACGTACTTGAGGCTGAAGCTGCTGAACCACCCTTGTCACTGAGGAGAAATTTTTTATCCGATAAATTTTTACTTAAGTTAATATCTAAAGAAAGTATATTAATAAACAAAATTAACAACTTAACAATATTAGGCTATACTCACCCATACTGGCGAGTCAAAAAACTCCCGCTTTTAACCTTAAGTTACTCTTCGATAACCCAAATCAAAGATAAAATATACCACTCTTCCACTCAACCTTATTATCAACTTAGTTGGAGTAGTTTGACAAATATTGCTTTATCACCCATAGTGCGTATTAATGAACAAAATACAAATGATCCAAATATATTGAAAAAAAAATTTCTTGAAGATCTTGGAACCACTTGGTCCAAATTTGAACATATATTCACAGATGGATCAATTCTAAACAACAGAACTGGGTGTGCTTTTTATCATTCAAATACGAAAAAATCAAAAGAAATAAGATTACCAAATGAAACCTCGATTTACACAGCTGAACTATGGGCTATCCGAGAGGCACTCAACTATTGCTTAGAGTATAAGGAAAATAATAATTTTATAATATTTTCTGACTGCAAGAGCGCTCTTGAAACTATGTCAAATTACGAAAATGCTGCAGTTGCCAATAATTATGTCGTAACTGAAATCTTGGAACTACATCACATATTGAAGTCGAATAATAGGTGTATTTTTCTGATGTGGGTGAAAGCTCACGTAGGAATTGAATCAAATGAAATAGTTGATAAACTTGCAAAAAAAGCAACTAAAAAGCAACAAATAATTAATGGTTTCAGGATTCCTTTTACTGATATGATAAGAAACGCAAAAGAAAAAATGTACCATAATTGGCAAGTGCAGTATAGCGAAACAAACAAGGGGTTATTCTATAGAGAAATATTTCCTGTTATTCCTAAAGAGCGTTGGTATAGTTCTATATCGAACAGAAACTTTGTAAGGGTTATTTCCCGAATAAGAACTTCACATGCATTGTACCCAAAACATAAAAAAAGAATTGGTATAAGCGAGAATGAATATTGTGACTGTGGCGAAATAGGCGATTTAGAGCACTGTATTTTGGATTGCTCTTATTTAAAAAACCACTTAAACTTACTGATTGATAATCTTGTAGAATTCATAGATCTCCCATTTAATTTAAAATATCTCATTTCATTGAATAATATCACAGTATATAGAGCAGTATATAATTTTATTATAAACAGAAAGATAGAATTGTGACAGAACCATTGTATAAATATGTATAGCTTATAGAAGGAAAAAAAAAAAAAAAAAAAAAAAAAAAAAATTAAAAAAAAAAACAAAGCAAAAAAAAAATACAAAAAAGGAAAAAAAAAAAAAAATTGAAAAAAAAAAAAAGAAATTAACAGAAAATAAATAAATAAAAGTGAACAACTATTAAAAAAAAAATAAAAAAAAATAAAAAATAAAAAAAAAAAAAAAATTGAAAAAAAAATAGTATCTATGTAATATTAATTAAAAAAAAAAATATATATATATATACATAAAAATTACATGCATTGAAACAAATGTAAATTATAAAATTGTAAAGCACCCTAATACTAATATAAAAATGACTCCAAGAGAGTATATAAGGACAAGCTGGCCATTTGTTTTTAACAGTGCCATACAAAAAAAAAAAAAAAAAAAAAAAAAAAAAAAAAAAGTACTTAAAAGTTATAATTGAAACCATGTAAGTAATTTTATATTTTAGTGTTGTAAGATTGACATTTTTGTGTATTATTATTGATAATTGATAGCCAGTAAGGAAAATATGGACCCTTAAAACAGGTAATATGGACCCTTAAAACAGGTATGCGCGTAAATCTTTTTTTTTTGGAAAGTTGATTTTCTTTTTTTTTGACTTGTTTATTAAATGGGCGATAGTGTTTTAGATAAAAGTTATGTTTCCTTGCAAAAAATAAGAAGTTATGTTAAATTAAATTACGAACGGCGCAAAACTCCAATTTTTGACCAAAAACTCAATGAGGCAAAAGCCATTTACTTGGAAGTAAAAAGAGAAGTATCCTCGATTAATCAAAAAATAGACAACTCTGAACTTGATGACTCTGAAATCCGCTTAGTTAACGAATTACTAGTAAAAATTAATAAACTTTATGACGAGATTCTAAATTTTAAAGATAAGCAAACCGAAGCAGCAGAAATGGCTTCATTTGATCTTAAAGTTGCGGTTAGTTTGTTACCAATTATGGATGATACCGAGAATACTACGCAAAAACTTATCGACGCAATAGAACTTTACGATTCTATGCTTAATAATGAAGGTAAACCTTTATTAATTAAATTTGTTCTGAAAACTAGGTTGTCAAACAGTGCAAAGTTGAGACTTAGTACTAGTTATAACTCAGTAAATGATCTATTGGGTGACATTAAAAAGCACTTTTTAACTATTAAATCTGATAGTGCTTTGCAATTGAAGTTATTTCGTTCTAAACAAGGCGATAAATCTATTGAAAGTTTTGGAAAAGATTTGGAGGAGCTATTCGTTAATTTAACAATATCTCAGGCAAAAGGAGATGAAAATGCTTACAACGTATTGAAACCAATAAACGAAAGATTAGCTTTGAAACAATTTACGGATGGCCTTCGCAATCAGAGACTGAGTACGATAATGGCCTCGCGAAATTTTTCCTATTTAAAAGACGCGATTAGAGCAGCCCAAGATGAGGAAACAACATTTTTTAATAGTAACCCTCAAATATATACAGCTTCTAGGAGAGGTCAAGGAAGATTTATGAGGAACTCTATGAGAGGTTCTTCTCAAAATAGAGGTTCTTATTCGAATAATAACTATTCCAATAGAAATACAAATTTTGCAAACCGCCCTAATATAAATTTTAATAATGCAAATCGGAATAATAATAATGGGAATCTTCAACACAGTCAACGTTTTCAAAGAAATTCTCGTGGCGGGTTCAACAATCGCGGAACCCGTACTAATCGTTTTTCTGGGTCAGATAGGCGACATAACATAAATGTTATTGAGAGTAACTTAGGTAATGGTCAGGATGAAAACTTGCAAGCTAGCACGTCGAGGGCGAATAACCTAATACCTACGACTTCTATGGAGAATAATTTTTTTCGTCCCTAACAGGAAAAATAGAAATGAAATATTTACGTATTCGGATAATTTTACAAACACCGTCAATTTCATTATCTTTAATAAAAACGTAAAATTTTTGGTCGACACAGGAGCTTCATTGTGCGCAATAAAATCAAATGTTTTAAATTCAAATTCACGAGTGTATAATGACAATGTAGAAATAAAAGGAGTCGGAGGAACTATAACCTCACCAGGTTATGTTTATCTAAAATTGAAAGTTGGAAATATATCTTTTGAAGAAAAATTTTACGTTTTTACGTCACTTACTTGTTCTAGCGATGCAATAATTGGCGAGAATTTTTTAAGAAAATATAATGGTATCCTAAACTACGAAGAAAATACATTATTTTTAACAAATTTTGAAGATACCATAATTTTACCTTTTAACTCTAATAGCAATGATAATGTGTTAATGTTATCTCCAAGATGTGAAACAATTTGTCATGTTTCGGTTGGTATAACAGAGGATTGTGTGGTTATACCAAGCGAATTATGCCAAGGTGTTTTTATAGCAGGTATGATTGTAAGACCTGAACAAGGAAAAATACCAGTAAAAATTTTAAATACTCGGGAAACTGATGTTTGCTTGAAAAATTGTATCCCTAAAACAAAAAGGTTAAGCTGTTATGAATTCTATCAATTTTCAAAGTCGGACATATCGGTGGCTCGTGTGAAAACATTATTTGAACTACTAAAATTGAACTATTTAGACCCGAAAGAGCAAAATTCAATCGAAAATATTTGTGCTAAATATGCAGATATTTTTCACATGCCAGACGATATGTTAACTGTCACTAATATCTATAAAGAATCAATTCAGTTAAAAAAAAAAACGCTACACCCTCCTATGTAAAACCATACAGATTGCCTTTTTCGCAAAAATATGAGATACATAAGAAAGTCTCGAAAATGTATGAGGATGACATCATTGAAAGAGCACAGAGTGAATGGTCTTCTCCGGTTCTGTTAGTCCCAGAAAAGGTTTGACTGAGGATTCAACAAGATTAGTTGTAGATTATAGATTAGTTAATCAACAAATTCTCGACCAAAAATTTCCACTTCCAAATATTACCGATATTTTTGATTCCCTTGCAGGAGCTATATATTTCTCACATTTGGATCTTAGTCAGGGATATTATCAGGTAGAGCTAACTGAAGAAAGTAGAAAGTACACAGCATTTACTACTGATCGGGGCCAATGGCAAATGAAAAGGTTGCCAATGGGATTGAAAATTAGTCCAGGCGCATTCTCGAGGCTTATGACAGTTGCTATGTCGGGACTAAATTACGAAAAATGTTTTGTTTATCTCGACGACTTAATAGTTTTTGGAAGAAATCTCGTAGACCATAATAAAAATTTAATTGCTGTTTTCAACAGGCTTCGTGAAGTCAATTTAAAATTAAATCCCTCAAAATGTGAATTTTTCAAAAAACAAATCCTTTACCTTGGACATGTTATTTCAGAAAATGGAATTTTGCCCGACAATAGTAAAGTTAAAGCTCTTCAAAATTATCCCAGGCCAACAAATGCAAATGAATTAAAGAGATCTGTAGCTTTCGCAAACTACTACAGAAAATTTATTCCAAATTTTGCAGAAAAAACTGTACCATTAAATAAACTTTGTAAAAAATATGCTATTTTTGAATGGACTCATGAATGCGAAAAATCATTTTTATTTCTCAAGAATGCTCTTATTAATCCTCCAGTTCTAGACTACCCAGACTTTTCAGATAAAAGCGAATTCATTCTTCGAACTGATGCTTCTAATATTGCCATCGGAGCTACCTTATCAAATATCAATGAAAAACCAGTTGCATATGCAAGTAGAAGTTTGAATAAAGCGGAAGTTAATTATCCGACAATAGAGAAAGAACTTTTAGCTATTTACTGGGCGATAAAGTATTTCAGACCTTATTTATTTGGGCGACGTTTTAAAATTTTGACTGACCATAGACCTTTAATATACCTATTTAATATGACTGAACCTTCAAGTCGGTTAACAAAGTTTAGGTTAGGCTTAGAAGAATATGACTTTTATATTGAGTATGTTAGGGGATCTGAAAATGTGACGGCTGACGCTCTATCTAGAGTCACCTTAACGTCTAATGATTTAAAAAGTATGAATGATAAAGTAATTGCCGTATTGACTAGGGCCCAGTGTGCACGCAATGCCAATGCTAATATACAGGAAGCAGAGGAAACTACAAATGTTTGGCCTGATCAACCAGATATTGTAGAAATACTGAAAAAACCTGAAAATAGTATCGAATTAATGCCAGCCTCAGAAAAAGTAATAAGTCGACTTAAAAATATCGTGTCCGCAAGTTCGGGAGATTTCCATTTTGTTCCTTCGCATCTGCTATTTATTTTAATCAAAATGCTCGATCAACATTGACGCGAGACGGAATGTTGAGAGATTTGATTATTCTAAGCAATCGATTAAAAATTCGCGAATTAGTTATGTTAAAAGATAAAAATAATAAAGACATTATTGAATGGATATTGAAAGAAATAAAAGATGATAATTGGACCGGTCCCCGTATATATGTTATTAGCGATGTGATAAGAATTGTTGACAAGGACGAAAAGCGAATAATATTAAATGATTTTCATTTACTGCCCACTAGTGGACACGCGGGAATTAATCGAATGGTGAATAATATTAAAAAGTACTATTATTGGTCAGGAATGTATAAAGACGTTCAAAAATTTGTAAAAAGATGCGACAGTTGCCAAAAAATGAAACATACAAATCATTACATTAAAGAACCCATGGTAATTACAAGTACAGCTAATTTTGCATTTCAAAAGGTATATTTAGATTTGGTAGGACCTCTGCCAACGGATATTAATGAATTTTCTTATATACTAACTCTTCAGTGCGAATTAACAAAATTCATTGAAGCATATCCATTGAAAACCAAAGATGCATTAACTGTTGCGAAAAGTTTCGTGGATAACTTTATTTTGAGATACGGAATTCCCTCAGAAATAGCTACTGATAGGGGTACCGAATTTATCTCTTCTACTATGGCCGAAATTGCGAAAATCTTGAAAATAAATCATCTTCAATCAACTGCCTATCATCACGAAAGTATAGGCGCACTGGAAAATTCACATAAAGTCTTAGGAGCATTCCTCCGAACCCAAGCATCTGATAACAATGCTGCTTGGAGCGAGTGGATTCCATATTGGAGTTTTTCTTACAATACCACAGTGCACTCAGAAACTGGATATACTCCGTTTGAGCTAGTTTTCGGACGAAAATGTCACATTCCAAGTAACTTAACCAATACCATCGATCCTATAAATAATTTTGACAACTACCCTTTAGAGCTGAAATACAGATTACAAAAGGCAAACGATGATGCGAGAAAAAATTTAATTCATTCCAAATTGAAGTGAAAACAAAATTATGAAAAAACTTCAAACCCTATTTCTTACAAAAAAAAAATGCTTATTAGGTGTATTTTTTTTTAATTTCATTAAGTATTAAGAAGCATTCTAGAAAATAATTATTTTTAATTAATTGGAAAAAAAAACAAGGTCAAAATTTTTTTTTAAATTTTTTTTTATTGGTTGTATTTTATTGCTGTATTACACATTTTAACATTTTACCTACTTTCTGATAAGAAGAAGAATTTTCATTCAATAGAAAGAAAATTCTTTTATTTATTGGGGGGAGGTGTAATAGGGTAAATACACCCGGTATGGCATCTGATGGTGCAAATTGATTAGTTAGCTAATATTATATTATTATATTATTGCCGTTACCTAATTGTTAAGTCAGCAGGTACAATGACCGCTGTTCGCTTATGAAAATGCATTATGATATTAATATACATTATGAAGTAAACCAACATAGTAGTTTTACTGAAGGCCTAAGAACCCCAAATCGTCTCGAGTTATTACAACGGTGAGTATCCTGTAATGTATGTTCGCAAATGCATGTGTTAGATTTGGCGTTAACACTTTATTTAGAATTCAGGGAATTTTTTCAAAGTTTTCTGACCTATTTATTTTTTGCGATCCTAACTTTGACCACTGGTCATTTCAAATGATTCGGAAGTTGAAGTTTCATTTTTGCGAAATAGAAAGTTGATTTTTTTCTGGCCAAATGTAGTGGATCAATCGATTATAAAAACAGAGCAGATAGTTATGAATCTAAAGAACTCTTCAAATAGAAACCGGGGGTTATTTTTTGAAGAACTTCTTCTCAATCCTCTAAAAATAGAGTAAAATTAAAAAGTAGAAATTAGCTAGGTTAGGTATAAGTTTTTTTTTTTTTTAATCTGTTCTGTCTCACACCACAAAATGAAGGTTTATTTTATTTGCAATATTAGATTTATGAATGATAATATGCAATTTCAGCGGATATAATGCAACTGCAACAAATTATGTAAATAGTGCAAATTATCGCGTAATTCCAATCTGATTAGTTCAAATCAATAATCAAAACATGTCAGTTTATTGTTGGAATGTCAGTTTTGACAGATGTATGAAATTCTCGCCATTATTTTTTTTTTATTAGCAAATAAGACACTTCTGTCAGCTTTTATAGTATTTCAAGTATTCTCATTTTAAAAAAATTTCCATTTGTAACACACTGTGAAGAGTGGATAATATTTCTATGATACATTTAAATTTGATCAACCCTTCATTTTATTTAAATGCAAGTCCTGCAGAATTGATTGAATAACTAAATAATTTTTTTAAAAAATAGAAAAAGTTTATCTTGGAATAAAGAAGCTCGGGGAAGAGGTAAATGAGGTGAAGACTTTGGTAGAACAATCAAGGAATACTTCAGTTGGTACATTACCTCCCTGTCAAGTGGCAGGTTAACATTTTGCCAGAATTTAGAAAATTGGAGCTTTATTCGAAACAACAGGAAAACTATGATAATCTGGTGAGTTGGTAGAAATCACACATAGTTTATATTGTTTATTTTTCTAAGGTATATCTTATTTTTAGGCATCTTATCTTTCTTCCATAGTCGGTAATGGAGTAACGGGGCATGCTTACAGAATTTTGAAATTTTTATTGAGCAACTAATTGGCCATATGATTTAACTTTGCAGGCCAAAGAATCCATGAAGTGGCCTTTGGCGAAAGAAGTCAAGTCGGTGAGTAGTCATTCGTGAGTAGGTATAAAGGGTGTAAAAAAATTGTGTACCGGACTTCGACGGGTGATACTACATATGAAAATAAGAAAAAAAGTTCCTATGAACATATGCCTTAAGATGCTCCCTGAATAAGTTAAAGCCCTTCAAACGGTAGATGAAAATAATAGATTTTATTTACGACTAATGTATAATGTGCGTATTATATTTGTGATTTTGGCAGTATAATGACATATGTTATTCCTCCAGGGATTAATGACGAGTAGCGGGATTAATGGTCATTATTCCACAAAAGTGTCAGTGTCAAACGTGTAGTGCTTGTGGATTTGTTTTGAAAATTATGAGACGGATGAAATTTGTTCATTGAAAATCTCAAATAAATTAATTTGTCGTAAATAAAGTAGAGTATACTACTCGCAATAATGGCTATTATTCCCTCGGAATGTTACTCCCTCGCCGCTAACGCGGCTCAGTTCGTAATAATCCTCGGGAATAATAGCTATCATTATTGACTCGTGGTATAATCTACTATTGTACGACAGGAGATTTTTGGTCGTGGCGCCATCTAAGACTCGGATACAGCACTAAACAATTTTGCTGTGAAACGAATGCAGAACAAACTGTGGTCGAACTAGAGTCTGAGCAAGGGGGGCAAGGACCATCTCTGTCTCATTAGCTACTTCAAAAGATGTAGAAGATATTGCTAATGCTATTGCAAAATGTAAGTTGAAATTTGTATTTATTTTATGTCGTACCAGTTTATTATTTGGCTAGAGCTAAGCTGTATCTTATATTTATGTGACACATTACCCTTTGCATCCTAACTAACTATAAGGTTCTGTAAATGCTATTGCATAATATACAGATTGTACGAAAAGTAACGGGACGGTCGATTGTCAATAGCAGTTTGGCGAGTGCAGTGGAAGTTATCGATGGTTTTTGGGAGGTTTGCACTTGTGCTCTTTTTGACTAGAGATGCATTCGGGCAGGTTTTCCCAAGGGTTATCGATGGTTTCGGTTGCACTCGTATTGCTATTGATGATTGACCGTCCCGTTACTTTTCGTACACTCTGTATAATTAGTGCTATACTCATTTTGAGGGGACTCTCACACTACTTATTTTGTGCACGTACTGCAAATTTTGGCAGGACTTAATCAATTTAGGTGAGTTTTTGTCCTGCCAAGTCCTTTCTCAGTAAATTTCTCCTGACTTGGCCCTGCCTGCCTCACGTCCTTGCTGATCCTTCTCAGTCTTAATGGTCCTTTTCGAATTATACTTCTGTATTTTTTGTTTTACTTTCGTCCCTTTTGGTTCTGCCAAGTTCTGAACGTGACTTGCGAGTCTTACTGGCTCCTATAGTACTCCTTGTCTTGTCCAAGTCAAGCCTTAGGTCCTACCAAAACTTTTTGAACCTACTGCCATACGTGAAAGACCTTTCGAGTCATTTGAACTTGGTGCTGCTGATTTAAGTATAGGTACATAGGATTTTTTTTCTAGTGAGAGAAGAAATGTTCAACAAGTTCACAGATCTGACTACAATTGCACAAGATTTAAAAGAATATGGGAAAAGTTGAAAATATTAAGAGTACTATAGCTGATGAAGAAGACAAACTTAATCTTTTTACATTGGATAGCCAAGCTCTAGCCAATAATATGTTTGAAGGCAAGCTAAAAAATAGTGAATATAGGAAAAAGGTGGTTTTACACTTGAGACGGATAGTTGGTGCAGGGCTTGCACAGTTTTGTTTACAAAGTAAGTTTACATATATTTGGCTGTTAATTCATCAGGTACCTAATCCTTTTTTTCTGCAGGAAAATATGGACAAATGGACTGGTGTCAGTCTTATAAATATTTTAGATGAGTAATTTTTTTACTTCATTTTTGTAAAAATCGAGGTGAAAATATAATTAATGTGAACAGTTATTTCATAATTAAATTTAAAATTTAAAACTTGTTCTAATGACTTTAAGGATACATATTGTATTGGTATAATTCCTCTATTGAAAAATAAGAAATTTACAGATGTTTTTTTTTTTTCTTCGATCGAGGGCGGATTTACGGGGGTTCAGGGAGTAATTATCCCCCCCCCCCCATGATTACTGGAAATTGAATAATTGAATAATTTAAATACACACATTTTTTTGTTTAACATGATTTCTGGCATGTAACACGAAATCTGGTTGAACATCACACTATTTATTTTGTCTTGGTAAGTTTTACCCCCAGTGCATTGCCGTAACAATAGGGTGGCAGGACCGACCACAAGAGGTACCGAGCGCATTAAACCTAGTCTCCATAGACGAGAAATCGCGATTTTTATTGCGGATTTTTTCCTATTGATTAGAATTTAACATTTGAATTTTTCATGACGTCGCAATAAAGTTAAATTTTTTAAAACTTTTCGCGAAACTATTCAATTCAGCGACCTGTCCAAATAGCGCCTGGTTGGCAAACAATAAACACAAAACATGTTTTTTTTTTTGCGGGATTATCAATAAACGGAACGAGTTCTCGAATCTGACCCTTTTCTGACATCGTTGACATGTAACCCATATTCTAAACTCATAAAAATTTCAAAATGCCGGCTGGTTGGCAAAAGTCACGTGATTTGGATTCCCTAATTTCGCCAAAAAAGTGAGATTATGTGGTGTTGTTCTCAGTTTTAGTTTTGTTTATGTTTCTAGTACTCATCGTTTCTCTTGCGTGAAAATGTTTCTCTATCTGGCTGGGAGCCAACAATTTTCAACAAATTATGGAATTGATCAGGGGTCATCCTCAGATAATTCAAGTTTTTCCGGGTCATTGAGTCGCATTTCCTCCAGCAGGACGTTTTGAAAATGTCTCTGCCACCATCGCGGCGGACGCGACATCTACATTAGACACATAACTTTTGTTTTGTTTTATAGAAATCCCTTTTCTTATTGGTAGGTATTCAAAGATAATTAACCTCAAGCCTGTTAGTTATAACGCGAACTGGTGAAAATTAAGTCGTAAGTCGGAAAAATGCCAAAGAGTCCGCTATCTTTGGTTAAAAATTGACAAGTGACTCCGCTGCCGGCGCCGGTTTCCAAAATTTTTTAATACGGTTGCTGGCTCCGGAAATCTCATAAAATGCATAGGCAAACCGGCGCCGGCAGCCTAGATATTCCGAGACTCGACTACCGGCGCAAGGCTTAAAACCTAAAAATTTGTTTGCGTAATTTAATTTCTCGCATTGTTCCTTATCATTGTAATGTGAAACACTTAAAAAATATGAAAGTTAGTGATAAGTTTGCCTCATACGAGGAGTTTGAAAGTGCATTAATTGACTATAAACAAAATACGAATAATGATTATTGGTTACGTGATAGCAGAACAATCGAAAGACAAAAACATCGAAATCATCACTTATGTATTATCACATTCGCCTAGCCTGTGTTCGAGGAGGAAGGCCGTTTAAAAGCAAAAATGAAAAATCTATCAGGAAAACTAGCACTCACAAACAGCAGTGCCCAGCGAGTATTTTTGTGAAAGTAAGTAGCTGTAAGAAATTTCTTCTCATACAAGAAATTAAAAACGACAACAATCATAGGTCGTCAAAAGCATATTTTAATTCCCTTGCAAAACAGAGGTTAAACCTCCAAAATATTAAACTTGATACACAACATGCTTTAAACGCAGGAGCAAAAAAAAAAAAATTCAAATCAAATAACAAAGGAAACGGGTTGCAGAATAACTTTGAAAGATCTCACCAATTTCAACAATAGATCAAAACCTCAAAATAAAAGTCTTGAAGAATATGTTAGTATTTTTTGAAAAAATCATGGTTGTACGGAGCTCGAAATTTTAGTGGACAAAAATGAAATTTTTGAAGGTCTTCATTTTCAAGATGAACGTATGAAATAGTTATTTCGGCTCAGTGCCGTCGGCTTGACCCCCTAATGAGATTACACTACGTCTTTCGTGGGTGCAAACATTCGATTTCTTGCGGATTATCCCCATTCCACGTCATTGTCGCTCACATTGGCAACGCTGCGTCTCGCGCAGGCGTCTGCTCGCCAGGCCGCTAGGCGGCGTCAGTGAGCGTGTTTCAGTACGCTTTGTTTTATCGTGGTGTGAACATGTCATGTTAAACGGCTGAAAATTTAGCGCGTATTTTCAATAATAAAATATAAATTAAGATTTTTTCGTGAATTGTGAATGTGGAAAGGACAAAACAGCTGAATAAGTCGAAATAGTAAGTACGAGATTGTAATTATTTATTTTAATCACAGCAGGGAAGTTATAACGACAAGAATTCCCTTATTATAAGCTATATTGCAACATCAAATCTTTGTGTTGCGTTACATCGGCCCGAATCCTTCGGACGATGACGATTTTATCGTATTCCTGGCTTTATTCCTAACTTTATGAGGAAAGTCGTACCTTCTCGGACGACGGCGACGGCCCGAACTGCTCGGACGTCTGCCACTGCCGGATCCTCTGGAACGTCGGCCCGAATCTTTCGGACGACGGCCCGGTTCTTCTCGGACCGGGGTTAAAATTGACGACGGCCCATTTTTGCGGGACGACGGCCCAATTTTGCGGGACGACGGGCCAATTCTCTCAGACGTTCGGACGTCGGCCGTCCGTCGGCATTTCGGACGACGGCCGACCTTCCGGACGACGCGCGGCCGACTTTTCGGCCGACGTTAAAAATTTCTTTTTAAATTTTTTTTAAAGATCTTAAGAAAAATTTTTCCTTTCTGTTGCAGATGGCAACGATTGAGATTAAGAATCTGAAAAGTCTGGAGGAACTGTCTTCAATCGAAGCGGACAACCTTAAGGACGAAGCTATCCTTACCAGAATAAAAAATGAGGCCATTAAACACCTGCCCAAGGGTTGGGAAGACTGGAAGGTGTGCCCATTCAGCAAGGATGAAATCTTGGGGAAAGAAAATGACTCACAGATATTAAACAGGATCAGATTCGCCATACCCACCATTGGAATGGCTCTAGCCTTTAATCCTAAAACCACATATATTTCTGAAAAGTCCTTCAAGGAAATGAAGCTAAAGATGCTGGACTGGCTTTTCTGCGTAGGGTTAATCGTCGGGCCTTCCCCCGTTGCCAACAAAATAAGGGGAACAGCAGCTCAAAATGAACTTATCCTTGCATCCATCCGCGAATTGAAACCGCTGATGCTATCCAGGAAAGAGGCTAACAAAACTCTGGGTAACGAGGTTTCGGAAAGTGATGGCCACACGAGTAGATCTAGAAAGAGCTCGGAGAAAAAAAACCAAAAATACCAAAAATAAAACAAAAGAAACAGAAGACCGTTTGGATCGGGTGGAGACTATGATATCAACCATCCTAGAAAAACTGAATGGCCGGGAAAATATTAGTTCTCAATCTGGAAATGATACCGAAGTCGAAGAAAATGAGCCAACCTGGGAAGACGAATTGGAAGAGGAAGAAGAAGGATCTTGGGTCCCACCAAACCTTTTACCAGAAATGGAAGATGAAAGCATGGAGATAGATTTTCGACCTATTACGAAAGAACAAGAACCGGCGATTCCTGCCCCGAAACCTAACATTTTACAACTAGGCAGAGAATGTCAAAGGCTGGGCACAACCTCCTTTAACAAGATAAGATATGCAGAGGTCCATAAGAAATTACACGCGTCCCCGGTATTCACTTCACTTAAAGTTAATCCTCAGCTGTCATCAAAGCTGCTCTCAAGTCCATATCAAGAACAACTCGCCAAAATGGACTCCTGCTTGGGTACTATCCTTCACGGAATGTTACTACAAAGGGACGCATTCTCTAACGCAATAAGCGATATAATCAAAAAGCATCCGGACGTGAAGTCCGATATTCTCACCAACTTAGTGAAGGAGGGAGATTTTAGACAGACCTCAGACGATCTCGTTCAATACGTATGCGGGCGTCGGGCGGAAATTATCGACCAAAGAAGGAAGAAGTTCAAGCCAAAGAATGACTATGTGGCCTCTTTAATGGAAAATATTCCGCCGTCGGAAACTTCTCTGTTCGACGAACAACTCTTTGGTGAATTCTATCAACAACATGGGGGTCGTTTTCGTACCTTTAATGGACCCTCAACTTCCAAAACCTACAAACCGGAAGAGACAAACAGATCAAATCCCAACGCGAGAAGACCGCAATTCAGGCCCAAAACGTCAACGACACGAGAGTCCTGGAGATCCTCCAACAGAGGTCAGAAAAGACTCAGCAATACTTCGGGAGTCCATAAATCGTACAAAAAAGGACATTCCGGAAATCGGTCGGCCAAATGACTATCCAACATCAAAAACGTTTCAAGGCGGGCGCTTATCCAAATTCCTGCACTGCTGGAGAGAAATTGGCGCTCCAAAATACATAACAAACACAATAAAAGGCTACAAACTACCTTTCGTAAAAAAGCCACCGATAATACGTTTATCGAAAAAACACATAACCTCTTTTCAAACATCTGGGATGAGAGACGAAATCCTCAAAATGGTGGACCAAAGGATACTGGAACCTTCCATCGCTTCGTCAGGGTTCTTGTCAAAAATGTTCCCCAGGCAGAAGGCCAACGGAAAAATCAGGCCAATTTTCAACTTGAAGGGCCTAAACCAGTACCTGTCTCCAAAGAAATTCCGCCTCATCAGTCACCTAAAGGTTCCCGACTTCCTACAAAAAGGAGATTTTATGGCGAAGATCGATATCCACCAAGCCTATTTCCATATTCCCGTAAGCCCCCAACATCGAAGATTCCTATCGATGGCTTTCGAAGACAAATACTACCAAATGACATGCATGCCATTCGGCTTGTCCACAGCACCGATAACATTTGCCAAGATAACCAACTGGCTAGCGAACAGGCTACGGGATATGGGGATACGATTAATAGTTTATCTCGACGACTTTCTCATTGCAAACCAAAACCGTCAGATACTTCTCCGACACACTCGAGTTGCAAAAACGATGCTTACCAAGCTGGGATGGGTTCTAAACGAAGAAAAGTCGTCAATTCTTCCCAAAACGAAAATCGAATTTTTGGGACTAATATGGGACACAGACCACTGCAGTATATCCCTTCCCTCGGAAAAGAAAACTTCGATAAGTCGGGAAATTTCCAAAATAATAAAAAGTCTTCACTGGAGTTGGGCCAGCGCAAAAAGACTCCTTGGAAAACTCAATTTCGCTGCCACGGCAATTCCACTGGGAAGACTTCGAAGCAGAAACCTTCAACTAGCCAGCTTGCTTCTTCCGGAATCGAAGCCCAGAAAATTATATCCAATACCCGAGATCGCGCTCGAGGAATGTCGCTGGTGGATCACCCATTTGAATACAACGTCGCCTCTGTTTCGCCACAACCCATCGAACTTTATGACAACCGATGCGTCAGACAAAGGGTGGGGGGCACAAATAGGAAACGTGCACCTAAAAAGAACTTGGGAACGGCAGCAAAAACACTGGCACATCAACCAGAAAGAACTATTTGCTGTTTACCAAACAATTTGGCTGCAAAGAAAGAGCCTGAAGGGAAAAGCGGTGCTACTTCAATCAGACAACCGAACAGTGATATCGTACATTCGAAATCAGGGCGGTACGAAATCTCGTCCCCTGTTAGACCTCACGAATCGACTACTAACACTCGCACACCGATGGGGAATATCATTGACTGCACACTACATTCCCAGCAATTACAACTCAGTCGCGGACAACCTGTCCCGCCAAAAAAGTGCTCCCGACTGGCATTTGTCCGAAATGGCGACGAAGCAAATCTTCAAAGTTTGGGGAACGCCACAAATAGACCTATTCGCTTCGAAGTTATCGAAGGTGGTACCAATTTACGTAACCAGGGACAGCAAGGACACAGCGGCGTTGTACATAAATGCATTCAGTCAAAGATGGTCTTTCCGACTGGCTTGGATATTCCCACCTCCTTGCCTGATTCCACAAGTCCTCAACCACCTGAATCAGGCCACAGGAACATTCATCCTGATCGCTCCGAAATGGGAACGAGTGTTTTGGCGGGCAGATCTAATGTCCAGAGCAACGGACCCCCCGATTCCCATTCAAAACCTACACCAACATCTAGTGGACGCGACGACCTCACGTCCGCTTCCAAAAGCACACCTATTAAATTTGGAGGCCTGGAGAATACGGGGTGGTCTAGATTAGTGGAAAACTGGAATCACGAAGACGTTAAATTGTTGCAAAACTCCTGGAGAACTACCACTCTGAAAACTTATTCGGCGCCCTGGAAAGAATGGCTATCTTGGACATCTGAAATGAATATTCCTCCTAACGAACCGACACCTGAACAGATAGCTAAATACCTTGCCTTCTTGCACAGAGAAAAACATTTAGCACCCTCCACTATAAAATTACACAAATCAGTGGTAGTAACGTTTTCAAACCCGCTAGAGAGTGAAACTACTGTTAAAAATCCCTTGATAAAACATTTAATCAAGGCGATTGAAATTTCAAAACCCAAACCAAAAAAGAAAATGATATGGAACATAAGTACTTTGATAAACTGGATGAAAAAAGAAAAAATTGATAAAAGTAGCATATTTCAAGTTTCCAGAAGAGTAGCGTTGATCCTCCTATTAGCCTCAGGACGCAGGATTCACGACCTCACTCTATTAAGCATCGACGTGAACTCCAAAGAGAGTGATAACAACTCTATCACTTTTTGGCCAGAATATGGTTCGAAAACAGATGGAAAGGGGCGCCGCCAATCCGGCTGGAAACTACTCAAAGCCTCAGATACAAGTTTGGATCCTGTTTTCTGGATAAATCAGCTGATTCTAGTGTCCCAAGAAAGAAGGAAAACCGTGCCAAATCTGAACAACTTATTCATTACCTCCAGGGGGAAAATAAGTCCCGCATCTAGGGGCATTATAGCAGGATGGATAAGAACTGCTTTCAAGGACGCTGGAATTTCATTCTCTCCAGGCAGTATTCGATCAGCAGTGGCATCGGCTAGGTGGAATAACAATATCCCTCTGGACACCATTCTAGAAAATGGAAATTGGCGGGGTAGCCAGAACTTTTTCAAATATTATTACAAGGAGATAGATAAAACGGATTCTCCAACTACACAATCGGAAATAGTTGATGATATTTTTGTGGCTATGCCTTAATTAACAAGTATTCCATAATATTTTGTGTTAATATTTTATTTATTTTTTTTGAATGTTAAGCATTTCATTTTCATTTGTTGTTCGTCAATAAAATAAATGTTTGAAAATACTCATCATACACCTGGTTAATTTATTGAACTCTACTATCAATCCACAGACTTCACAGTACGCATTCCACGTCGTCAGAAACCAAACACTTCTCATTAGGGGGTCAAGCCGACGGCACTGAGCCGAAATATAACTCGTTTTTCCCCAGAATGGAAAAAAACGATTATTTCGGATCATGCTTGACCCCCCCATTGAGTCCTTGACGACAATGTCCCTAATGAAAGGTACTGAAACACGCTCACTGACGCCGCCTAGCGGCCTGGCGAGCAGACGCCTGCGCGAGACGCAGCGTTGCCAATGTGAGCGACAATGACGTGGAATGGGGATAATCCGCAAGAAATCGAATGTTTGCACCCACGAAAGACGTAGTGTAATCTCATTAGGGGGTCAAGCCTTAGGCATGATCCGAAATAATCGTTTTTTTCCATTCTGGGGAAAAACGAGTTATATTTATGCAACAAGTGTGTGAAGTGAACCTTTTTTCACGGATGTGAATTTTGACGCACGAGCCGAAAGCGAGTGCGACAATCACATGAGTGAAAAAAGGTGCTTTACACACGTACTGCATACAAATTTTTTTCTACTACCAATAAAATATGTGTAAGGAATCAAATTTAGACAATTACTTCACGCACTAGTGCGTAAAGTATTTTCACTTTACAAACTAGTGCGTGAAGTAATTTAACAGAAACATTCTAAATTGACAGTGTCGACATCTGTCATTGACATTACTTTACGCACTAGTGTGTGAAGTGAATTACTTTACGCAGTAGTGCTTGAAGTGGAATTTTACATCTTCTGAAAAGTGCGTAAAGTGTACTTTACGCACGGTAGTAGAAAAAGCTATTTTAACGCATATCCCGAAACTATTTTCATTGATGGAATGTATTGTTCAGTTGATTTGCGCTTCGCCACATGGCCCGTTGGGCTATGTCCCGAAGTAGTGACGTTCGTTCAGATCTTCCTTTGTCAATATCTTGGAGTCATAATTGTGTACGGGCCTTTTTTGCATCTCTTCCCTGACGTGTTGCGGATTGTGTTGCCCTTTTTATGCCGGCTATTCTCTCGATTGGTACCACATTAGCTTTGTTCAGTTCATTAAATTGGGTAGCTGTTGTGATTTTTTACTTACGTTCGGTGTACGAACGCTATGGTATCCAAAAATTTCATATGATCAAACTTTTCATTTCCCTGAGTACTGACTGGACTTCTGGACTTCCAGTAGAATTTCCTTTTTTCTTTCTAAAATAGTAGTCTCATAGGTTAGATCATCTATTTTTGCACTCTTTACCTAAAAAAACTTTTTTGATAGCAATATTTTGCAATATTCTTATTTGTTATATCGTAATTCTGTTTTTTCACATTTATTATATCTATTTGTAATTTTCTGTTGCAGGTATTCAACGACGGGTGACCATTGATGCAGGAGCCTATGGAGGCGAAGGAGATGCTGGAGTGTACAGTAAATCTGATTCTGGTAAAAAAATTGCTGCAGGTAGCTTCAGTCTTCCACCGCCCGAGGTTCTTCCAAACACAACTATTTTACAGCCCCATGTCATCCTTGTAGATAGTGCATTTACACTTACAGAAAATATGATGAAGCCCTATCCACAAACTTTATCTGCTTCTGACACCAGTTTACTGTGGAAACTGAAACTGATAACAGTGCCCCATTTCTAGATATGTTGGTAGTCCATGGAAGTGACAATGTACTTAAAACAAAATGGTATCGTAAACCGTACTGCTCAAATAGATTTATTAGTTTTCACTCTAACCACCCTTTGAAAACTAAAATGAACCTAATAGGGGTGAAATCTAGAGCATGTAGTTTATCTCACTCATCTCACAGGAATACTGCCTTGAGGAAACTTAAGGACATAATGTTGAGCAACTTCTACCCAGTCACCTTGATCAACAAATTCCTGTTCAGCACACAGGATATTCAGGATATTACAAATAGAACAAGTATAACCATACAAACAATCGATGAGCATCCAGGCCAAATTTCACTCACTACTACAACTTCAGAGAGTGCGTTACAACCCAGATTATACTCTTTGCCATTCATGAAAATCTGACTTTCCAGCTTTGAAGTCTCTTTAAAGATACACACGTCAAAATAGCAAAGAGACAGCTCAAAACTCCAAACAATACCTTAAAGTCAAAACACCTTTAAATAAATCAGAAATTTCCAATGTAGTATACAAAATCCCTTGCTTGGATTGTGAAGAGTTACATTGGCCAGATTTCGAGGAGTCTTAGGCCCAGTTGTACAAACCAGGTTCAAACAGAGGCTCAGTTGAACTCTACTGGTACTTGAACCTTCCGATTTGAAATGCATTGCTGTCAGAAATATGCCAAAATATATATTTCTTGACAGCAATGCAATTCAAATGGTAAAGTTCAAATACCAGTAGAGTTCAACTAAACCTCTGTTTGAACCTGGACTGTACAACTGGACCTTAAGGGTAGAATAACTTCTCACAAAAGTGACTGTCGACGTGGTTTACAAAGCTGTGCTCTGTCCGAGCACACTTACAGCACTGACCAGCGGATGGGCTGAAATGATGCTGAGATTTTGGAGAGAGCAAGGTTATATTATAGAAGGACCTTTTTAGAGATGGATCACATCAACCAAGAAAATCACCCTCTCAACAAAAGGAGTGATACCCAGAACCTCAGTACCATTTATTGCTACATTTTGAGGATTTGCTAGGAAATGGGAATTAGAGATGATCGACAGGCTTGCTCCTGACAGAAAGTCCCGTTTTGCTTTGCTAGGTTGTTTATTTCATTTATTCATTGGTTTTTACCTGATTTTCATGTGGTATCACTACCTAAGAATACCTCTTGCTTTTTTCGAGCAGCATATTCTAATAAACAAGTTACCATCTATTTTGAAGGGCAACAGACATACGTTTTGGGCATGGCCGCGCATCTGTCCTCCTGCGTTGCTTGTCACACAGCAGGTTTATGGCCTTTGTCTCTCTCTCTCTCTATCTTTGTCAATTGTTGGCACGTCCGTTCGAATTGATGAGAAAACCTGCTGGGTGACTTGCAAAATTATTTTGTGGATTCATCGTTAGACGCCAGTAGCTGTCTCCAGTTTCCACCCTTTCTTAGAGATATGGGAATTGGAAAAGTTAACTTCAAAGCTAGATGTATTTAGTGGTGGTTACGCTAGGTTTATGTTGGTAGCGCTAGGTTTTTTCCTAACTGTAATATGCATATAGAAGTTGGGTTTTTGATGTAAATCCACTTTGGTGAGTTATATAATTTATAAGAGATAGAATACATTTATTGTTTCTTCTCTTTTGATCTTATTGCAGTGAGTCCTAATGAAGAGTGCAATGATAGCTTGACAATACAATAAAAATAATACCCTGTACATTCCACGTAGCGAAATTCATAGTCTATTTTCTTTGCCGTGTTCGTCGTCTTGGTGATCCGTCCAATGTTCCGAGGCTTCGCTCAGGTTTTTTGGTAGTTTTATATTTTTGCGAGTATTAGAGAACCAGTCTAATGTCTCAACCCCCATCCTGGAGGACCGGGTCAGTTTTTGTTTCACGGTGGGTATTTTATTTTCCCACTACCCTCTGAATCTGTTGGATTGCAGACCCAGCGAGCTTCCCCTAATTCTCATAGGGACGCACCCGATGGAGGTAACTGACAAATCCCCACACGGGTATTTAGTTTTATTTGAATATTTTTTGATAAAAAACAGGTGGGAGATAAGAAAATGTTTACCTTTTATTTCTTAACTGAAACTATTTTTCATTATGAAACTAAATAAGCGGAAATTAGTATTATTTTTGGTTTCCTATTTACTGCTTATTGTTTATGTTTGTGTATCAGCTGAATGCCTTCAATGAAGTTAGACACAAACGACACAAAGCAATTTGCGCTTGCGCTTTTAACAAGGCTTAAGAAAGGATTAGCACTAATCTTAATCCATTTAATAATTGGGAAATAAACAAATATGGATTAATAATTATTAATCCACCTAGTACCTGGATACAACGCGTGAAATGAACGTAGTCTATATTATCTTATTATTTAATTCTATTCCCTAATCTCCGCCGCAACGTCATCTCCATGTTGACCCAAATTTCCAATGAACGAGGGATGATAATAACTCGTATACGGAAACAGATTCATGGAGTACGAATATTGTTAGCAAATATTCAGCATGGATAGTTGTATGGTTTCCGGATATTTCTGCACCATGGTCTTCTTGATTTGGTCGTAATTGAAAAAATCCGGTTTATTCGGTTGCGCAAAAACGCGTTCTTCGGGTACATGGGCGGTTTTTGCTGAAGAAAAATGGGCATGGCGTCTTTGACCAAAACTTCATCTACCACTTTTCGGTCGTTGGAAGTGATCATGTCGGTGTCTTGCATTTGGACTTGCTTACGTTTTGTAGCAGCGGTTCTGGTACCAGATTCACAGATTTATGTACGGTTTGCAAACGCTTTCATAGACCCGTTCAAATTAGTGTTTCGATTGCCGTTCGGTTCGATTGCAAACCGGTTCGCAATTCCTGACCGTTCGGCGAACGGTTGTTGGTTTTCCTGCGACATCAAAGGAAATACGCGGGAATGCGTTCGCTGGTTCCATTATCAGAACTACTAAGCTAGCTAAGAAGTAGCTAATGACTATTTTTTCTGCGATCTTGCGGCCCTTGATTAAATAATATTGTTAATGGCATTCACATAAACAAGGTTTTTCCAAGTTTCAATTAAATAGAAAAAGCTTCATGGATGTTAATGGAGATTATCAGCACTTTTATTGGGAAAGTTTAAAGTAACAGGCCAAGCGAGAAGATTGAGTAAGTACCGAATTTCAGGAAGCTGCATTATTTTTGTCGCCATGATAACTTGACTTGGATAATTAGCAGCCGCAACGTTATTTGTGAGAAACTTTTAAAAATAGCGCAAGCCAAAAACTTAAATATGTTTATCAGTTATCAAAACACGAGAGTCTTAACAGAAGAAAAATTTTACGAAGCTGGACCTTAAGCTCCGTACAGGCGTGTCCATTAGGCCGAAGAATAACCAGAATAACAATTCAAACAGAAGGGCTAACGGCGAACGGCATTTTTTGATTACGACGATCTGAACCACAAACGGAACGTTCCTGCTGTTCCCACAATAGTTTCCAGTAATTATTTTTCTTCTGAATCGTCCAAACCTGCGAACGCATTCCCGCGCATTTACTTTGATGTCGGAAAAAAAACGACAACCGTTTGCTGAACGGCCAGGATTTGCGAACCGAACGGCAATCGAAACACAAATTTGGACCGGGCTATGAAAGCATTGGCATAACGTATATGTATAAATCTGTTACCAGAACCGCCGCTACAAAACCAAACCCAAGCAACTCCAAATGCAAGAGACCGACATGCTCACTTTCAACGGCCGAAAAGTGGCAGTCAAAGTTTTGGTGAAAGACGACATGCCCATTTTTCTTCAGCAAAAATCGCCCATGTACCCGAAGAACGCGTTTTTACCGGAACCGAACAAACCGGATTTTTTCGTCTACGACCAAATCAACAAGACCATGTTGCAGAATTATACGAAAACCATACAACAATTCATGCTGAATATTTGCCAACAATCTTCGAACTTCATGAATCCGTTTCTGTATTTCAATTATTATCATCCCTCGTTGATTGAGAATTTGGGTCAACATGAAGATGACGTTGCGGCGGAGACTAGAGAATAGAATTAGATAATAACATGATATAGACTACGTTTATTTCACGCGTTGTATCCGGATACTAAGTGGATTAACAATTATTAATATTCATTTATTTCACAACTATTGAATGGATTAGGATGAGTGGTAATCCTTTCTTAAGCCTTGTTAGAAGCGCAAGCGCAAATTGCTTTGTCTCGTTCGTGTCTAACTTCATCAAAGGCATTCAGCTGATATACAAACATAAATAATAAGCAGCGAATAGGGAACCAAATAATAATAATTTCCGCTTATTTAGTTCCATAATGAAAAATAGTTTTAATTAAAAATTGGAAGGTAAACATTTTCTCATCTCACCACATCTGTTTTTCATCAAAAAATATTCAAATAAAACTAAATTACATAACCCCTCAAAAACATTACAAATGACAAATGTTTCTTGAAGCTAGCAACAAACTTGCTAAATCGGAGATAAGGTGTTTTTTCACATTCGAGATAATTCATTTTGGATTTGGAGCATTGGATTAAGTACCCCGGTCGGGTTGAACTCTCTTATCCTGGGTGATTATTTCAGGATCATTTTTCCCCATTATTAATCCAATCCACTTAGTATCCGGATACGACGCTGTAGTGTGTGACACCCTGTAGTTACAATAGTGTTCCACACCCTATACATTAAAAAAAACACATTTTAGGTTACTTTTAGAATAGACATATTTGCTAGAGAAGTCATACAGTATTGTACGATTGTATTAATGTCTTAGAACTAATAAAAATATACTATAAGTTGGGTCTTGTAAAATCCTTATGTTTGATTTCAAAGTATCAAGATAACCCACAAAGTTATCACAACGCTTGAAATAAACGTAGTCATAGATTTGTTTATAGATATTGAGCGATAATACTTGTACTAGATTCCTATTGTCCATCGATTTTTAACTGACACTTTCCGTATAAGGAGCAAGGGGGTGTTTCATGTAGCAAAAACAGGGGTGACGTCAGGTCACCATTGGCGTTCTAATGTAGGCAGCCACCAGCTCAAATTCCATACGAGTATCAGATTAAAATCGACGGACAATAGATTACGATACAAGAAATTATGCTTTCCTAAAGCTTCAATAAATTTAGTACACAAAATTGATCATTTCTGATTCTAAAAATGGGCCGAATGGCATACAATATTTTATCATCAAGAGACTGTATATATATTTTTACCTTTCACAACTATAATTAAGAACTTTGTATTATTTTCAATTGTTTAGTTACTAAATGTCAAAATGATAAAATGTCACTCCTATAAAAGACACTGCTAATAGATGGCGCCACGGCCTTGTGTGCGCAGCACTTCCTTGCTAAATAATAATAACAGAACTACTCAAAATACAGACACCAGCAAAATAAATATGGAAAGGACCCCGCACCCGATACATGAGAATTTCGAAACCATACGATTTTGTTTAAATTTTAATATGTTGTAGGTATGGTACTGCACAGAAAAGTAAGTTAGATATGGTGGCTCGCTCCGTTTAGCCACAGTGGCATATCAAAGTTACAGCCATCAAAATACAATTTTTTTTTTCTCCATTTTTCAACAAAAAAATAGTAGTACTATTTAGTATGAACATACATACATAATATTTAGTATGTATATCCAGTGGCGTACATTAATATTTTAATGTATTGTGAAAAATGAGCTTTATGCGTTGCTTAGTGATACAAAAAACTAATTAGATTATCAGGCGAAAAATAGGTTCATATTTCAGGAACATCGCCAAAGGTATGGATTTCAAGATATTGCAGTACAAGAAAATAGTTTTTCTGCGATTGACACGAAATGTCAGCATTTTTGACCGGTTGACAGGTCGCAAAACTCAATATTCTGGTATTTCAATTATGTTTCAATAGTTGCTAAGGAATCAATGAATAACAATACGGGAAACACTTTTCCGGCCTAGGCCGGGAAAGTGATTCTCGTATTTCTGAATAATTAGAACTAAAAGACAAACATTTAACAGGTATTTAACCGATCGCAGAAAAAATAGTATGTGTATTTCGGTAGAAAATCACATTCTCGGCCTTCGGAGTTTGCCAACTTGTCAACTTACACCGTCGGCCGAGAATGTGTCACTTTTCCACCTAAATACACAATATACTATTTTTGTGTATAAACTGTAGCAATCGTGTCAACCAAATTATCGAACTTTCTGATAATCCTGCAGGAATAGGCATGATGACAGATTTTGAAAAACTATCCTATAATATTCGGAAATGTATATTATTTACAATGAATAACATATTTCTGCAGATTATAAAGGTTTTAGTAGAAAAAATTCCATTTAAGTTTTTATATTCAAAACTCGCGCGAAAACGCTTCTCAGTGTCATGGCGTCAATAGTGACGTCACGTTTGAGTAAACGAAACCTAAACGCTCATTGAAAATTTGAAAAATTTAGATATTTTGTGTATTTAAATATGAATTTTAATTTACAAGTGGTGTGCGGTTCTTCAGTGTGATAGCACATCAATAAAAACTCCTGAAAAGTTTGATGGTGAAAACTCTCCCAGCATCAACACAAATTAACACTGTTTACCTTAGTAAATCATTGTTCCATGACGTTATTTCACTTTTGATTCAATATTCGGTATAAACAACACACGGTATAAACAAAATTAAACCGCAAATATAAGAATCACAAGAATATCACGGGGAACCAATCGTTTGTTTGCTGGTTTACTCAAAAATGACGTCATTCGTTCTGATTGGTGTTTAACATAATATGGCGGACCTCCGTATTTTGTAGTCTTATTTTATCCAAATAATTATCAATCTGGCTCTTAATAAAAAAATAAATGCCTGTTTCGTATTCCATGAGTAAAGTTTCATCAAATAAAAACATAATTTAACTGATTTTCAATTATTGCCATCATGCTTATTATATTTGAAGTTATTGTTAATCGTCGAGGATGTTTTTGTTGTGATAGAAATGATAGAGGTATGATTGAAATTCCAATTGAAACAAGAATTGATTTTTTTTTTTTAGAAAATCTATTCACATTGCCAAATACGCGTTGCTGTAGATGGCACTTTATAGAAAATTAATTTAGCGAGGCCGTTTTGCAACGTGATTTCATTTCTCTTTCGCGGAAAGTTATAATGCAGGGAGATGAGTAAACTATGTGGTTGCAAACATTACGACGAATTGCTGTCGGAGCCTACGAAAAAAAGTTCTCTGGTGAGAAGACTATGAACGACGAAGAGATGAAGATTTTAACTTCTTTAGACAAAAATCAGTTTGACATTTTTCACGAACATTGTCAACCTTCAGATGTATTTATTTTATTTATTTATGCCAATTTTAACGTTACACTAGACGGTATCGTCACCCAACAAAACAATGTTCAGAGGAAGAGGACGTGGTAATTTCAGTGGATCACGAGGAAGTACCTACAATAGACGAATATCTTATAGGGAAAAATCAAGTGATGAAAAAGAAAGAGTAAAAGAAGGATTACTAGAAGTGGAGAGAAGAAGGGAAGTATGTGGTGCCACAACTACGGAACATCTGAGAACTGCAACCAAGAAACAGTTAATCACTTTTCTAACAAAGATAAGATTAGGAATCAGTGATGAAGTTTTGAGAGTGTTTCTGTGTAGACAGGAGGTCAGTCTTGTGTACATTAAGGTCAGAACAGCTGAAGACAAAATATTTGTCCTGAAAATATTGAAATTGGTCGTATAAACAGAGATAATTTAATCATTAATCACGTGACAGACTTCTTTAATACCCTATATAATCCTAATCCAGCCATAAAGGAGATTACATCATCTAACTTCCAAATCCAGAGGCAAATATTTTCAATGCAAAAAAATTACTTTCTGGTCAAAGTAGGTTTGGTGGTCGGATGTGATGGATATATACTAGACGTACATCGACCATACTTTTCTGACACACGCAATAATGAGAGCTATTTTGAGACATGACATGACAAGGGATCGGGAGAGGAGAATTTAGCCACTGGGTGGAGAATGGGGATATATTTATTGTTGACAGAGGTTACGTGACGCTTTATAATTTTTAGAACACCTTAACTTAAGCCATGAAATGCCTCCGACTTTACGACCTAGACAAAGAAAATTCACAACTGACGAGGCTAATCGATCTCGACTAATTACGTGCACGCGCTGGATCGTTGAGTCAAGGAATGGCCACTTAAAACATATGTTCAGATTTTTTGATGAAGTTATATCATATTCACATTCAATTCTCTTTCCACATCTGACGATTCCATATCTTCGTGATAAAAATTTCGGTATGTATCAAGTATCACTAGCTCCAGCTTACATGCAGGATCGGATGCTAAGACAAAATGCCAACAACTTTGTTCTTGAGATACAGCAAAATGAACCTGGACTTTAGCTCATCATGCTACTGCACATAAAAAGCAGGAGCTAGAACTCTTGGAGCGTGTGTGTGCATGTTTCCAGCATCATGTGATATTTGGGATACGGAAGGATCAAGGAAAATGAAGGGCGTTATCCTTCAACGAGATTGTTGAATATAGTTCAAGATGCCTAGGATCGTCGTTCTGCAGCTGGACAGTAAACTGTATAGCTTAGGATTAGGTAATATTAATCATCGTAAATTAAAAGTAATATGATTTTTTTAAATTTTTTATCCTGATAACTTAATTGCTTTTTCCAATGACCACCGCACGAAGTATATGTTTCACAATTTTTTATTGCTGTTATCTACGGTACTAGATGAAAATTGTTGTATTGTGAGTACAAATATTCGCATGTGTCCTAATTTATTAGATAGAACTTATGTTTAGTCTGCACCGAAAAAAAACACGCGATGTAATTGGTAATAAACACTTCTTTCAGGCATATTCTGTTTGCAATATCGGCATTATTTACATAAAATAATTTGTATTCATAATCACCGCATTTTCAATTTGTTTTGTTTATAAATAATACAAACTTTATTTCACAAATATTTTGTAACTTCTAATATCATTGTTTAAAACTTTATAAATAATCTGCCATAATTCCCTTAAAAGTTACTTATTACCTAATATTCGTTATTTTATTATTTGCTAATGCGGTTTGGTGATTATTCAAAAATATCTATTAATGCTAAATAACTTAACCATTAATAAATCAGATATTAACCAAAAACGTATTCCTGTTAAAATGACAATATATTTTATTGAGAGTCTTTGGTTGGAGGAGGTTGCGCAGAGCTCCCCGAATTTCCGACTCACTCCCACTCCCAGTCCATCGGTAACGGCAAGCGCGGTGTTTCCATGACCCACGTGTCTTAACGAGACCGGGCTCTTCGTTGTCATTCTAGGGTTCTAGTGGATGTTGAGAAAGTAGATCAATGTTTGTTTGAGTGCAGTGTAAAACAGAGCAAGTTTGTAGTTTGTGCCTTAAAATGGAACTGGGGGAATCAGGAATCGGAAATAGCACGACTATTTGCCGATATTTATGCATTGACCGTAAATAACTTTATGTGTAAGTACCTACCTATTTCTATACCCTCATAATATTTTTTTTGTTTTTTAAGGGCGCGTAGGAGGTAGGAGGTAGGACTAGTTGGATTCGCTTGTTGAAAATTATTTTTTTCCCTCTTTTGCGTTCATATCAGTTTTTCTATACTTGCCAAAAATTTTACTTTATACCACTACTACCTTTCATCGTAGTTTTCAAGGAAAAACCGCGAGAAAAACTTGTTTAGTAATAGTTAATAAATGTTATATTAGAATAAATTTAATAAAGAAAAACATTCAGAATTCTCAGTGAATATATTTTGGTTATAGTAAATAAGTATATTTACGGACTAAATACTATTTTGTTGATTGAAATGGCATACTTATTATAATGTAATAAATAATTTTAATGTTAATTCATTTCAATTTTAGTAAACGGAATAACCAGCGTGAGCTTATTGAAGAAGGCGATAGGAGTTGAGCAATATTTCAGGGAAATTGTTCCAAGCATGGGCACTCGCCTTAAAATATTGAGAAAGTTGAAGGAATTACCAGATGTCGAAAAAACCAGTCAAACAGGTTCCTCGACAGATCAAGAAAAATTTGGCATCATCAGCAGCCCGCTGTAATGTAAAATGCAGACAAATTGCCCAACTTGTTCCTAATCTAACCAATATTGTTACTCCAACCGTTTCCCAGATCCTAATGCTATCTTATCTTTATCTTGGACACACTGTATTTATCGGAAAGTGGTGCGTTGCAATGTGATTTTCAAATTTCGATTTTTCTAGGCCATGAAATCTATCCCGACAGTTGTCTAGGACGACGATGATAACAGAGTGTGGGAATCTCTAGATAAACATGGCAATGAGGTATCAAAATAATAAACTATTATAAAATCTATATATCTGAGGCCTGGTTTATTCATCTTCAGATAAACTTGTTGGTAATTATCTGCAAGATAAATTTACCATTCTAGATAACTGACCGACCAATGGGATTACAGATTACGTTATAATCCGTCAGATTGCATAACTGACAGTTTATTGAAAGGTGAATAAACCAGCCCTTAAAGTCATTTAACTATTTTTTTTATAGGTTTTGACTGATGATTTGCCTAGGCAAGCCTTCACAGGAAATAAAACTCCCAAGTTAAACATCAATAATGACCATAATGAACACAACTACAGTGGGACTAGTACAAGCACTGGAAGCAGTACGAGAAAAAGGAAAAGTCAGCAGCATATGGACGATGAGAATGAACTCTATAAGGAAACAATTGAGAGGAATAAAAAAGGGGGGTTTTCAAATTTCTTCCAACTTAGGGCAAATAAGTGAAACTCTCGAACAACTTAAAGTGGCAATTTTGAACAAAAATTAATACAGTTTGGTGTGGGGTCTGGGTTCACAATATACCTTAACACCCTGATTTACGTAGCCTATGCATTAGAAGTTTTCCAGTTTGCAGGTTGATTATTAGAGATAGTATCTAATTCAGGGTGATTTATATAACCTATGCATTAGATGATGCCTCTTTTAATCCACCTGCAGCCTCGAAAACTTCTTATACCTGGGCTACGTAAATCAGGGTGTATACATCATGATTTACATAACCCGAACCCGTGCATTGGAAGTATTCCAGATTGCAGGTGAATTAGTAGAGATAGAGCATCTAATCTCCTTGTAATCTTGCAGTGCGGCCTCTACAGCTTAAACAAACAAAAAATAGAAAAAAAAAAAACGTTAAATACAAAACTTGTAGGATTTTATCTCTTTTATCTTTCACACATGTCAAAATGGGCAAATGGCAGGTGCCAACTGTCATAATCACAAACACTTGCATTTTTAAATGGAACAACCTGTATATTTTTGGTTAGAATGATAGGTTTTTTTCTTCTGATTCCAAATATACCATATTATATTGGTCTGGCAAGTGAACATCTTACAGGCCAATTTTGATGCAATAGAATGAAATGTTATACATTTGATGGGAAACGATACAAAACCAGTGAGATTTATAAATTAGTTGAAAAAAAAAAAATTAATGAAATGGGCATTCATTAAAAAAATTGCGAGCAAATTAAAAATAAAAAGAAGGCTTTGGAGACTTCTCATCACAACTGCATTAAAAACAATGCTAAAAGTGGTGCAAATAGGGTAGAGTGCGAGTATTTTATCCTTCTAGATAAAATTTCAGGAAGTCGTCCTTCATCAGCTCTTGTGGGAGTAGATGTTGAATTATCTGTGGAGGATGGAATAACGGATAGTGAATTATCTGAATTTGTACATTCACTATCTGCTTCAGATGCAAAACAAACGAATCACGAAGCAACTTGTTCTGCTGCTCCTTGTAGCCCTCAACGGAAAAAAAAAAAATGACAAAAGAAATAATTCGAATTTGAGGGAATCCAAGGATGACTCTGCTTTTTTTGAACAACAACGCGCACTAATGGAAGATTTTTTCAAACATCAAAGAGAGGCTGAAGAAAGGTCAAGTGAAGCAAGGTAAATCTGCATTAATTAACTTTTCCATAAACTTTTTAATTAATTGCCTCGATAAGTCGACTTTCTCTTATTTCAAGGTGAGATAATTTGGGAGAAATCCTCAGCGCCTTCACAAGTAGTATAAAAGAAGCTGCCAAGCCCCAACCATTTAACCTACCATATATGGTTCCACCAGGTTTTCAACCAATCCAACCATCAGGATACCACCAATTTTAGCCCAGTTTTTCTGAAAAAGCCCCTCAACATCCACTTCCTGAGGAAGAAGAAAACAGCGATTCTGATTAAAAGGATTTTTATTTTTTGTACTTGAAACGTTAAATATAGATTGATAAAAAATTCTGTGAAATTCATATTGGAAATTATTTAACAAAAAGAAAAGTGAAAAAAACTTAAACTAATTTTGACCTTCTCATTGGAAATTAAAGCATTTTCCACAACTACTCTTCCTTATTCAATTGAGGCCACATTGGTCTGAAAAACTCTAATACTTTTTTTTCTATTCTACTTGCAAATTTCTTTTCTTAACTAATGTAACCATGCTTGGTAAAATCAATAAAATTCGAATATCTTGAAAACCGTGAAGAATTGTATAGTAACATATAGGGTATCACCCCTTTCAGTTTGGACCGTAACTTATGGGCACCCTGTATATTCAGAATTTATTATTTGTTTATCCTTAAGTTTAATAAACTTTTCTGAGAAAGTACAATACGAACAATTTATTTAATCAGGGAAAAGAAGTATATGATAGTTTTTTCCCAATTTTTTACGTGTAATGGGGTATAAGTAATATTTTTTCCCATAATTGATATTTTTGAAATACTGTTACATACAATGCGTTCAGGACATAAAAATAACTATTTTCATATAAAAACTGGGTATAAAAAAAAAACCGTTATCCAAACGCGAATATTAAAACTTTTAACTCAGTTTCTCATAATTGTCAATTTATGACATATACCCCTTTACCCCCCCCCCCCCCCCAAGTGCCAATTACTTTCGGGCAAGGAAATTTTTACGCCTAATTTTCAAGTTCAATATTCTTAGAACCAGACCAAATATCGACCTCCGGTTTTCACGGGCTGAGAGATCGACTTTTTGTGAAAAAATTGCTATATGGTCCCATAAATATCGAGCTTGAAAGTTAGGCGAAATTTTCCTTTTGCTCGAAAGCAATTGCCCAACAGTTTCGTTGGCAATACTGACCAGAACAAAACCAGGTCAAAACAGTAACCATTGCTGTCCATGTGATGTGTCCACATGTGAGACCAGGGGCGGCTTCTCAATAAGTGCGCTCGTGCGCGCGCACTGCCTCCAAAAACCAAGCAAGAAAATAAAATTAAAATTTTGGAAAGAAAAGAAACTTCAATTAAAAAATACCTACCCAATTTTCTAAATTAGGATAAATATCTACTCATTTTTCTATTTTTAAATTCGCACGAACGGAACGAAAGCGCGCCCTGCGCCTGTCTTGTATATTTTTTTCTCCCGCTTGGTTGTGCTGGTGGTCCGGGTGGTCGGTGTGGAATCGTTCGGCGCTCTGGGTAAATGTGGTTTCTCGCTGTGCGATTGATCGGGAATATACGGTAAGTCGCCCGATGAAAGGGATGCGCCGTGCGCTATTTGAATACACACTTCCAATGTTGTTTCCACTCAATCGAGAATATTTCGATGTTTTTTCACCATTTTGGCGGTTTGACAACTCTGTTGTTCGCGGTTTTTTTTTTAATTATAAATTTCAATATTAATTATGTATTATGGCTAGAATACAAACATTCAAGCCTCATTTCCTAAAGTAAAAAGAAAAAAAATCAACATACAAAATAAATGTAAAACAGGACGTGGCACCTCCAAAAAAATTTCCAAGAGCGCACAACCACACTAGGTTGCCACTGGCCGCCACTGTGTGAGACGCAACTTGCACCCTGGGCTGCTGCTAGTAGAACAGTTTTTTCCAACCATCAGCGTCAATGATAAGATTTTGTAACTTACACTTTTACTATCCCGGCAATTTCTTTCCTCAATATTCCTACCACCATACCGACACTGATCTGGATACAGTAAAAGTTCTAGAATTTTCACCCTGTGTGCACCGATATAATATTTACAAAAAGTGTGGTGTGGATTATTGCCGATGAGTTGATCAGGAAAATCAAGCCAGAGTATTTCGAGAAAATTATATTCAAAAATTATCGTAGCACAGAGCGTTCGGCCTCCCGGCCATCCTCAGTGCTAACTGAAGAGAGAGAACAACAGGCCCGTTAGAAAGTTCTGTCCCGTGAAGCGGCGAGGTTATATGAAGTAGCAACGAACCAAGTTTTGAGAGAAGGTTGAACTCACTTGTCCGTTGAAGTGCACAGGAACCACTGAATCGACAATTACAGTCATATGAACAAAAATTGTCAATAGTAAAAATGTAGAAATATAAAAAAATTGTAAAAAGTTGTAAAAAGGACTACACATTAAAAATTGCAACGGACTATTATATTGAAAGCCCGAATGTACCTATTGAAAAGGGGGAGCGTTGAAGGCATTACCTTTGAGCAGGCAATTATTAGTTGAAATTATGTGGTGCCAGTCAAGATCACATTTTGCCTTTTTTCAGTTTTTTGAAAAATCCGACCTGGCGTCAGCTTTTCCCATTAGTCATTCCGAAGAAGTGTGGTTATGATAAGATACATCAATCAGGCTCAAAAACCCTCAAGTTATCAAAATCAGTGTCTTGTTTCCGTCAGGTGGCAAAACAAAGGAAGAAAAAAAAAATTACCTACTACCAATAATATTATTGAATAAAGTCCCATTGGAGACAGATAAGTAATCAGACTGCAAATCACAGGCTAGCCACGAGACTCGTTTTCGTTGCAGTAGATATATTCTCAAATTTAAATTTTTGTAAAACGATTTATGATTATCCCAAATTATTTTGTGGTTGTTTCTAAATTTTTGATTCATAAAACTTCCTGTTTTTCATGTATGTTCTATGTTCTTCAATTCTTTTTTGTAATTAGAAAACCGAGTAGATAACATCTGAATTTGCATGTACCCATTTCCTGACACCTGTTTTGACCTAGAAGCTGACAGCTCACTTATAACTATTTCATTTATAATTTGGTTCACAACTCTACGAAATAAGGATGTTTTTCACTCTCTGTATGTTTTAAAGGAAACAAAAACACCCACTGACGAAGAAAGCAGACTCACTTAAGCGTATGTGATTTCATAGGTTTCCTGATTTCTACTAATATATTTCCAAGTATATTTCATTTTTAAGTAAAATACAGACTGTAGGTACATTTACGCCTAGTTTCACAATGTCTGGCGACCTTTTTGGTTACTTAACTAATGCTTTTACTGTGACGGTAAGTTAAAATAAAAATATATAAAATAATTAGGTATATCTGTTAATACAGATTTCAATTTCTTTTTTCACGTGAGGTTTATTTGAAGGAATTATTTTCTTGTTTTTTTTTACAGAAGAAAATGGAAGCAGAACTTCAGCCCAAAAAAGATATTCACGATCTGCTAATTTTTCGCAAGAGGAATTAAAACTGCTAATTAAACTGATACAGAAATACAAGAGTGTTGTTGAATGCAAGAAAAGTAACACAGTGTCATGAAAAAAAAAAGGAAATGCTTGGTAAAATATTGAAACAGAATTCAATAGCTACAGTGGAAAGAATGGTTTCGTATCGCGAAAAAATCTAAAAGTAAAATATAATAATGTAAAAAAGAAAACCAAAAAAAATGGGCAGATGAAAGAAAGGAAATTCTGAAGGAGCGTGGAGAGGTTTACAAACCTCCTCTAGAAACAGAGATAGAGGTAGCAGTTAAAGATAGTCTGGGGAAACAATTAACTGGAATGAGAAATAACTATGACAATGACCGCCTAATAACAACAGAGAAAAAAGATGATGACCCTCAGATATTCACAGGTGTTGAGGAAGTTACTACTGATGACCATGACAATATTGCATGTCTGCATGAATGCATCTGACAGTGTTTTGCCTACTACAAGTCTGGAAAATTCTGAGGATGTATCAGTTGCAAGCAACTGCCACACAGTTACTCCTGCATGTAAAACTAGCAATTGGAAATCCTACACAAGTAAGAACTTGAAGCAACCCGTCTCGGAAAAGCCGAAACCAGGTACTTCCAGATCACCGTACCTTAAATTATGCAAGACCAGAGTGGAAAAAAAATTGATGACTCCAGACAAAAATCTTATTGCATAAAAAAATAGCCGTTATCAAGTTGCAAAAGGAAAAATTCCTAAAGAACATAGTTTAGGAATGGAACTCTTAAGAAGAAAAATTGAGCTACCAAATAAAAAACTGGAGGCTACTCTAAATTGAAAAGATTTCTTTATTTAAAAAGGATTTCATATTTTCGCTAGTTATTCCAATTTGTTAAGAACAATAATTTATATATTTTTTGGTATAACAGACATTTAAATAAAAGATTTTCTGATTTATTTTTTTTGTTTTACACAAAAGATAATATTGAAAAGTACTGTGCCTCGAAATGGCTTCACATTTTCAATAAAATTATGAATGTTACAAATTTCCAAAATAATGAATTATATTATTTCTAACCATATTATCACCTTGTCCATTTATATCTAATGGCATATTATTTACAAAATTTATTTCAGCTTCGTGTTCTGCACTATTTCCAGGCATTTACTAGTTCTCATCACATGCAATGTTGTGGAGAACAGCTGTAGCTACTATAGCAGCTTGAACTGTATCTAAAGATAGTCTCAACCCCATAGAGAGAGTAGGAAATCTGCGTTTCCATACTCCAATCTGTCTCTCCACAACATTGCGTGTCCTTATGTGTGCGTCATTGAATAATGCCTCAAGTTCATATCTAACTTATAGTAGCAGAGTAATTAAATACGGCCTAAGAGGATAACCACTATCCCCCAATAAGACTAAATCCCCATAAATACCATTTTCAAAATTTTCACACAAAACAGAATTTCTAAAAATATATGAATCATGGATTGATCCAGGCCACCTGACTACAATATCCCTAACTTTTAGGAAAGGATCCGCTACAGTTTGGACATTGACTGAAAAAAATTGTTTCCGATTACGAAACATTTCTGTGTTGTCACCACCGTGACTGGATCTTTACATGTGTTCCATCTACTGCCCCTATGCATCGTGGAAATCTTGCTATTCCATAAAATACTTGTTTTATTGCAGGGATTTCTTCGCCCTCTGGCATTTTTATGTAGTGTGCTCTTAGAGACGATAATGCAACACTCACTTTCCGGGCCACTCTGCATGCTGTTGATTTACTAAATCCAGATAAATCAGATGCAGTTCTCAGGAAAGAACCAGTGCCATAAAAGTCAGTCGGTGATAAAGAATCATTTTTGAATAAAAAAATAGTTGATAATGGTGAAAAATATGAAAAAATTTAAAAAAAAAAATACATTTTGTAGGGTAAGCAATACAGTTGTTGGCCCCGCGACAGTCCTAAATTGAAAAGATTTCTTTATTTAAAAAGGATTTCATATTTTCGCTAGTTATTCCAATTTGTTAAGAACAATAATTTATATATTTTCTGGTATAACAGACATTTAAATAAAAGACATTTTCTGATTTATTTTTTTTGTTTTACACAAAAGATAATATTGAAAATTACTGTGCCTCGAAATGGCTTCACATTTTCAATAAAATTATGAATGTTACAAATTTCCAAAATAATGAATTATATTATTTCTAACCATATTATCTCCTTGTCCATTTATATCTAATGGCATATTATTTATAAAATTTATTTCAGCTTCGTGTTCTGCACTATTTCCAGGCATTTACTAGTTCTCATCACATGCAATGTTGTGGAGAACAGCTGTAGCTACTATAGCAGCTTGAACTGTATCTAGAGATAGTCTCAACCCCATAGAGAGAGTAGGAAATCTGCGTTTCCATACTCCAATCTGTCTCTCCACAACATTGCGTGTCCTTATCTTTGCGTCATTGAATAATGCCTCAGGTTCATATCTAACTTATAGTAGCGGAGTAATTAAATACGGCCTAAGAGGATAACCACTATCCCCCAATAAGACTAAATCCCCATAAATACCATTTTCAAAATTTTCACACAAAACAGAATTTCTAAAAATATATGAATCATGGATTGATCCAGGCCACCTGACTACAATATCCCTAATTTTTAGGAAAGGATCCGCTACAGTTTGGACATTGACTGAAAAAAATTATTTCCGATTACGAAACATTTCTGTGTTGTCACCACCGTGACTGGATCTTTACATGTGTTCCATCTACTGCCCCTATGCATCGTGGAAATCTTGCTGTTCCATAAAATACTTGTTTTATTGCAGGGATTTCTTCGCCCTCTGGCATTTTTATGTAGTGTGCTCTTAGAGACGATAATGCAACACTCACTTTTCTGGCCACTCTGCATCTGTTGATTTACTCAATCCAGATAAATCAGATGCAGTTCTCAGGAAAGAACCAGTGCCATAAAAGTCAGTCGGTGATAAAGAATCATTTTTGAATAAAAAAATAGTTGATAATGGTGAAAAATATGAAAAAATTTAAAAAAAAAAATACATTTTGTAGGGTAAGCAATACAGTTGTCGGCCCCGCGACAGTTATTGGCCATTAATATTTTGAATACGTTTAATTCGGGTCCTACAAAGATTTTTTAATCGAGATATTGATATTTGCATAGTGTAAATTGTACTTTGGCAAAATAAAAATTTCCCGCGTATTGCACCCTTCAGTTGTCATGTAATGGCTGATACCACAACAACGTGCATGGACAAGTGTTGATTTGAAGCAATTTAATTTGAAACAGGTAAGTAATGAGCTATTTTAATTTGTAATTTATGTATCAAAATACGCATAATATTGAATAATATTATTGTATACACGTTTGGTTAGGAGTTTATTTGAATTTTAGCGAAAAAAAAAAAAAAACACGAGAAAAACATTTTTGAATCGAAATTTTTGAGGTCCAATTACTATCTTTATGAAATTTGTATATTTCATAGTAATTGGCATCCCAGGCCAATAACTGTGTTATTTGTTGTTTTAAAATGTTATGTTTAAATGCAAATTTGGATTAAACTGATATTGAAAAAGTCTAATTTCAAATTAAATTCTTGATTTTATGATTCCATTTAGTTGTTGGCCCTGGCCAATAACTGTCACGTAGGACGGCCAATAATTGTTTTTCCATTTTCAGAATGCCAAAGACAGCCAACCAAGAGACTTATAGAAAAAAATATTCAGAGGAGAGCCTAATTAAAGCTATTCAAGAAATCAAAAACGGAATGCACATACGAGAGGCTAGTAGAAGATATAACATTCCGAGAGCGACTTTACAATTTAGACTCTCCGACAAATTTTGCAAATCATCTCATGGACCTTCCCCGGTATTAACTAACCATGAACAGGAGATATTAGTTAAATGGATTAAGGACTGTCAAAGAAAGGGGTTTCCCCGAAGAAAAGAGGATATTCAAATATCTGTTAAACAATTTTTAGATGATTCCCCTCGTGAAAACCCATTTAAAGATAATCTAACTGGTGATGGGTGGTACAAGGCTTTCATGAAAAGGCATTCCGAGTTGACCACATGAAAATCCGAAGGAGTAACTGCAGCTTCATCTGTCATCAGTGAGCAATGAGTGACTGTATACACTCTTATTTGATTCAAAAAGGATATAATGAAGTACTTGAACACCCAGAAAGGCTCTTCAATGCCGACGAAACCAACTTTCAACTCTGTCCACATAATAAAAGAGTAATAGCACCAAAGGATACCAAAAACGTGTATGAAGTTGACTTGGGGAAAGCAAAGTCAACTCTTACTGTGTTATTCACTTTCAGTGCTGCAGCACCATTAATTATATACCCAGGAAAAAGACTTCGCAAGGAGATAGGTGACTCCATACCCGAGGGATTTACATTTGCGACTAGCGACACAGGATGGATGAAAACTGAAATATTTTATGAATATGTAGCTAACAGTTTTCACCCTCATCTAAAAAAAGTAGGCATTCAGTTTCCTGTAATACTCTTCGTTGATGGCCATAAAACCCACATTGATAGGAAATTGAGTGACCTTTGTACCAATCTTCAAATTATTCTTGTGGCTCTTTATCCAAATGCCACTCGAATACTACAGCCAGCTGACGTATCAACATTTAAGCCATTAAAAGATGGTTGGAGGAAGGGTGTTATTGAATGGCGAAGGAGTCATCCGACTGAGGAATTATCCAAAAAGGAGTTTGCAGGATTACTGAAAGTGGTAATTTCAAAATCAGTCCGCCCAGGAATAATAATTAATGGTTTTAAAGCATGCGGATTAAATCCTTGGAATCCCAGTTAAATAGACTTTAGTAAGTGTCTAGGAAAAAAGAAAACAGAGTCTAGTATCTTACCCCAACCTAACGATGAAAATGTTATGAAGTTCAGTAGGTTTAAGGACATTATTGGCCCAACAAAAGTTAACTTATTCAGCAATGTGGATGTTGAATTGGAAAGGAACGAAGATAGAATTTTATATCAATTATGGAATGAATTTCGACACCCAAAGACTGAAGAACTACATGATGACGCGACAAATAGGGCAGGAAATTTTGAAGGAGGAGCGGAAGCCCTCCCTTTAGTAGAGAACGGTAGTGAAATAGATATAATTGACAATACGATGACAGAAGACCAGAATAATGTAAACACTGTAACAGGCGATCTTCAAAACGAATATTCTGGGTGTACTAATAAAAATAATAGCCTAAATGATTTAAAGACTTCAGAAAACGTTAATAAGATATTTGAAGTGGGTATTTTGAGTGCACCTATTGTCATAGAGAACGACGGCGTTTGGCAGGAAATTACCTTATATAGTCCTGATAAGGTTATTAAGGATGCTCCTTATAAAATAACGATAAATGATCGTAATAAAATAAACATAGATAATCCTAGTGAAAATATTATAGATGATCCAAATGAAATTTTTATAGATAATCCTAATGAAATTATTATGGATGATCCTATTACAATTACTTTCGATAATTCTATTCAAGAAGAACGAGATGGCACTTTAGATCAATATTTGCACTACGCCAATACGCCACAAAGAAAAGGAAAAAAAAATCCCAAAAAACTTCTTTTATATTATCCTCATCATCTTGGAAACAATTACATGATGAGAAAGAATTTAAAAAACGGGCTGAGCTTGAGGAAAAGGAAAATAGAAAAAAGGAAAGAGAACTGAAGAAAGTTACAAGAGAGAAGGCTGCACTTGAGAAACAAACAAAAAAGAAACAGGGGATAAAAAGAACAAAGCAGAAGATAAATATTTCAAAGAAGATTAACCTTGACAATAGAACCAGTGCACCGTTGCAGAAAATACCGAAGGAAATATTACAGCCACTGCCAAGAGAAGAAAATATTTCACCTAAAAGCTTGGACACCACAGATAACAGGAATGATATTTTTGAGTGTTTCAGTGATAGCAGTGGAGATGATGAACCTTTGTGTACCTTAATTACCACCAAAGTAAAGGTACATCAAGAGGAAACAAAAGGGAAAATTGAAAATGCTGATTTTGAAAACATGAAGCCTGGTACCAAAATTAATTTAATATCGCAGCATGTACTGGCACCAACGACAGAAGAAAGAAAACTCTATAAGGTAACAAGGAAACTGGACTTTGAAGAAAATGAAAAACCTAATGAACGCATCCATGAAGTTGTAGATTCGTCATTGGTTTTTGTTAAAAATAATTTAAATTCAGGATATGTTTTTCTTGTACAAACAATATTACTTTTTCAAATTCAGGTGTTGGATGTGAAAACTGTACTAGATCTTATCACATAATTTGTATAAAAAAACATAACATGCATAAATCGAATTCTGATGTTTTTACATATCAAACTTGTTTGAAACGTGCGACAACCAAGCAATATCAATAAATTATTACTATTCAACCATAATTTGTTTTTTATTATCACATTTTAGGTCCGATATACCTATCCTATGTATATATGTATATCACTCAAAACTTCAACCAATACAATACATTTTACAATTTTGGCTCTTTTTTTTTAACTTATCAATCATGGCCAATAACTATAATAGCTGAGGCCAATAATTATATGATTGGGGTCAATCACTATCATTTTGGTCAATATCAATTATTATTGCAGTTTTTGACTCCATTAATATGTTTAAACTTCAAAAACCATTATATTCTTGAACTACGAATGTTGTTTTATCATTTTAAATGATGGAAAATCAATTTACTCGTCAGAAGTATTTTTTGTTGACAATAAACAACAAAAAATTTCTTAAGGGGCCAATCACTATATCGTTTACCCTAAATACAAAACCCAAATTATCTTTTAATTGCCAATGATTTGCGGACTTCAATAACTAAATTATATTTGATCCTTACCTATGCCTACATAGAATTTTTTTAACAGTGTATTACTGTATGGTTGCGCAAAACTAAGATATTTGTGACACTGTACCTACCTGTCTAGTGTCTGTTGGATGTGTAATCAAATCTCTAATTTCTTCACATATTCTCTCCACTGTTCTAGGTGATAATCGGAACCTATCAAAAATGTCTTTTTGATCAGATTCTTCGAAGATATTCGTTCTAGGTCTTATAATGTTCGCACATCTTCCACCTTCATCTTCAGCATCGCTAAATGCATCAATTTCATACAAATCCATGGAAAGCAAAGAATCAAGACAAGACGTCAACCAAAAGGGTGGTTATAGGTTCTCCTAGTTTAATTTTACCCACATAATTTTCCTATGGTCAACTTAACCAAAAGTTAACTAAAAGAAGCTGCTTGACCAGATTAAGTGAAACACTTTTTATTCATTAACCTTTGGTTTTCTCTTAACCATTTGGTGACAACAAATTGTGGAAGTAGGGGTTAGAGGGATCACTGGACTGGTTAGCTTTTTCAGATAATGAATCACTTTTTGAGTAAATCCTTCATTGTCAAGGTGATAGATAAGAGTTTACAGCGATAGAGCCCAGGAGGCATATTCCGTAAACGAATAGAAATAGACATAGAGAAGAGATAGACATAGACAGGAAATATAAAAAACTAATTCTGTAAGCATCTTTCGAAGTTGATTCGGGTAAAGTCGAAACAGAAATATCGTAAACTATCTGAATTGAGAACATTGCGCTTTCCTAGAGAGTTTCATTATTTTTGTGGTGTTTTAAATTGTCAGTTGTTATCAACTGTTCAATGTCAATATCACATTGCTATTAATTATTTTTTATTATCGATATAAGCCATTATGGACCCTATACTCGTGCATTTCAGGTCTGTGCCGTCGGCATGACTTGTGAGATTACACTTCTATATTTTTCCGCAGCCGGCCCTGTTCCAATGCGCATTCTCCTTCTCTGCGTCGCCTAGCACGCCCCACCTGTCGCTCAAACGCTTTTGAGGGGCCATACGGCCTGATGTGAGCAGCCGTATGCTCCGATTTGAGTAGCCGTACGGCCAGTTTTGAGGAGCCGTAAGGCCCGATTTGAGTAGCCGTACGGCCAGTTTTGAGGAACCGTAAGGCTTGATTTGAGTAGCCGTACGGCCTTACAGGAGCCGTACGGCCAGTTTGGAGGAGCCGTACGGCCCGTTTTAAGGCGCCATTCTGTCCGTTTTTATTTCTGTATGGCCTGTTTTGAGGCGCGGTACGGCCCGATATAGAAAGTCGTGCGTGCCTTATAGCTCAAATTGAAGCGTCTTTCGGACCTTTTTAAGCAATGAATCTGTCCTCAGGTATTATAATAGTATATTATTCAATGAATGAGAAAGTCGACAGTTATTCAATTTATTTTATTTTTTATCCTTGTTACAGATGTCTGAACCTGATCCTGGAGCTTCGCTACCTCTTGCTTCCGTATTGCACTGGGAGTCAAATGACCATAAGGATAATGAAATTCTGTGACGGATTAAGATTTTGGCAGAACAGTACCTCCCTCAGGGCTGGCATGACTGGAAAATGATACAATACACTAGAGATAATCTTCTTGGTCAAGACTTGGATCCTATGATCTTGAACAAAATACGTTTTGCTTTACCCCCAGTTGGTCTTGCTAGGGCCTTCTACCCTAACTGCACCTCACTTCCAGACAGAAAGGGTATATCGTGATATGAAGTTGAAGATGCTTGAATGGCCTTTATGCATTGGCCTTATTATTGGGCCTCCTACAATAGCATCCAGAGTCCGAGAGTCCGCCACCCAGAACGAATTAATATTATCTTCCCTATCGGAGCTGAAGCCCCTTCTTTTGAGCAGAAAAGATGCTTTAGCTGAAATCACTAATGAGCCAGACGATGGTGACGATGTAGACTCTGTCTCAGTACATTCGAGATCAACTAGTGATAATAATAGTAAGAAAACAGGTCGACTCGATAAACTAGAAAAAAGCAATCAGGAAATGAAACATATGCTCACTTCTTTCATGAAAAAGTTCCAGGAGCCCGCACAAGACTCAGAAAGTGAATATTCATCGAGTGACGGGAAGGAAACGGAACGTCCCTTACATGATCCTTATGACGCATCACAGTCTCCTCTCATCGAAAGTCGTGCTTCTTGGTCAGTTCCAGCTCTTCCTATCGAAACCGAAGAAGATTTCGATTTAACACCTCATACTAAAGAGATGGAACCATCTATTCCTGCACCGAAACCCCACATTGCAACTCAGGGGCAAGTTTGCCAAAGATTGGGGGAAATTCTTATAAGCTCATCAGATACTCCGACGCTCAGAAGAAGTTACAGGCATCTCCTGTGTTTTCTGCACTCGAGGTCAACCCGTCTCTAAATACGCAAATCAATCAAGATCATCTTGTTCGTGGTGATACTACTCTTGGATCTATAGTTCATGGTCTTCTACTCCAGAGGGATGCTTTGGTAAATACACTCAAGGATTTATCAGCCAAACAACCTTTCCTAAAACAAGATTTAAAAGCGCTATCACTAGTGAGGAATCCACCTTTAAATCGTTGTCTGATGACTTACCTCAATACGCTTGTGGTCGGAGAGCAGAGATTATCGAGCTTAGAAGAAATGCCTTGCTTCCCAAAGACGACTACAAAGCTAATCTGCTTTCGTCAATTCCTCCATCAACTACGCACTTATTTTGCGAGAAACAACTAGCAGAGTTGTCCAAACAGCCCACAGATCTCTCTTTTTTTCGCCCACCACAGAGGAAGTTTTTCGCACTACAGATCCTATCAGCCAAGCTCATCATCTGGCAAGATCTCGAAAACGCCAAAAACCGTTAACAGGCAAAGAACGTCATATACTTCCAAAACGCGCGGATTTAGTTCTGAATCACGAAGACGTACTGCAAAAAGCCAGACTGAACGAAACACTGCCTCTCCATCCGGAGAGAGATCTTCTCGTAACTCTACATTCAAGAAACGTAAGAACACATGACTCATTAATATTCAAGGGAGGAAGATTGTCGGAATTTCAGAATAATTGGCAGGAAAACGGAGCTACTCTTCATATCTTAAAAATAATAATGGGGTACACAATTCCATTCATCAGAAAACCACCGCTAATCCCTGTGAATCAGGTTCACTGGGGGAAGTATTCCACACATGGAATGGACATAGAGATCCAAAATTTGCGCAAACAAGGCGTATTAGAAGAATGTACCTCAGAAACTGTTTTCCTATCGAAAATATTTCCTGTACCAAAATCAGACGGAACTATTCGTCCAATAATAAATCTGAAAGGCCTAAGCCAGTCTCTTCTACCAAGAAAATTCAGACTCCTGAATCATTCCAAAGTTCCACAATTCTTGCAGAAGTGAGACTTTCTCATAAAGGTGGATATCTCCCAGGCATATTTTTACATACCTATAAAACCTCACCATCGAAAGTTCCTAGCTATCATCCATCACGAGAAGATTCTCCAATTCACTTGCCTTCCCTTCGGACTCTCAACAGCACCTCTTACATTCGCTCGAATTTCGAACTGGTTAGCATTGAAACTGCGCAGTATGGGGATAAGAGTCATAGTATACTTGGACGACTTTCTTCTAGCCAACCAAAGCCCAACAAAACTACAGAAAGACTTTATGACAGCAGTCAAACTTTTCACTCGCCTAGGCTGGTTAGTCAACTTTCAGAAGTCGTCGAGTCATCCATGTCGAAGTTTGACATACGTGGGAATATGTTGGGACACGGCAAACAAGAAGTCACTCCCACATGTAAAGGTTTTATCAATTTTGAAAGACCTCGACCAAGTATTGAAATACAAAATGTGGAACTGGGTAATTGCGAAGCGCCTCCTAGGAAAGCTAAATTTTGCCTCATTCGTGATTCCTTTGGGAAGACTCCACTTAAGAAAATTGTAGAGAGCTTCAAACACTCTTCCAGTCACAACAAAAAGGCGAAGATATCCTTTGCCTACAGCAGCACTTGTCGACATCGTTTGATGGATTCAAAACGTATCCTCAACGTCTCCAATACACAGTCAAAAGGAAACAATAACAATTTCTACAGATGCTTCAGACAAAGGGTGGGGGGCGAAACTTATTAGTAGAGAATGGAAAACAAACCAATAACTTTGGCACATCAACAAAAAAGAATTATTTGCAGTACTTCAATCCGTCCGACAGAACCTTTACCTCTTAGAGAACAAAAGGTTGTGCATCCAATCCGACAACAGCACAGTGCTAGCATACATAAGAAACCAAGGCGGGACAAAGTCAGTTCAATTAATATCTTTAGTCTCGGAACTGCTTCATCTAGCCCACGAGAAGGGAATAGAATTGGTGCCTCATTATATACCGGGAAAATACAACGATGTAGCCGACAGCCTTTCGCGCAAGAAACAGCTAACCGACTGGAATATTCGACGGACAGCCGGTCTTGAGAGGTGCAAGACCGGCTGTCCGTCGAATATTCTCGAAGTGGGGCGTTCCGGAAGTGGATCTGTTTGCAACAAGGTTATCGAGAGTCGTTCCGACATATGTTTCACGAGACATATGTCACATTACAAAGAAAGGAATAAACGGGATGATGCTGTAAGGATATGTGGTGACGTATTGTGCGAGTTCTCGTGTTCTTGAGTTCTTTTAATATCACTGCTGCTAAAATCAAAATCGGAAGCTTTGGAAATGCTTCATGGTCTTCATCCGCTAACTCAGACAGTAAATTATTTGATGCTCCTAGAAGAGCTTTTCTGCGTGAAATTCATTTTCGTACCAAGATCTTGTGTTTATGTCTCTTCTTCTTGTTTTTTCGGGTCTTCTGCAATAATTCTGGAAACAAAATATCCACAGCAACATTTTAATACCTGCTTGAATCATTAAAGTTCACGCCGTTGAAGTAAATAAGAAGAAATGTAGTTTCTCCTTCCCGGGCCAAATAGCACGAAATTCCAAGCAACAAAGAAAACAAACCGGTTTCTGGCTTGGCGCTCCCCACTCTATTTTAATATCCTCATTCTTCGTCCTCGTGCCAAATAGTTCACGTCGCTCGTGTCTCGTGTCTCTTTTTGTGCGGTAATAAGTACCTATTCTTAGGTATTTTTTCATTAAAATTATGCCTAAAAGGCGTTATTATAATAGTGATTCTGTGGATTCATCTGAGGATGAGGCGTTGAGGAGAACATACAGGAAATTGAAGCGAAAATTAAGAAGACTAGATGAAGATAAGGAAAATCGACAAAATCGTAAACGGTCTTGGTCACCGTTGCCGTCTTCGTCTCGCTCTCAGGGTGCGTATGAGACCCAGAGTGAGATGAACGATGCGGACGGTTCCTTTTTTGAACAAAATAAGGGGCGGCCACTTTCTGCTCAAGGTTGGTACAGAATTATACCTAGCTATATAGATAGTTTGTTATGATTTTATGAACGTTAATTTGGAATAGGCCCACCTATTTTTATTTTTTGGTAATTGTTATGCCTATTTATGGTGATAAATACCGACATAATACTTATTTTCTCTCTGTTTAAACTAACTATTTAGTTTAAAAAAGATGCTCTAATATTGATTTACCGTGCTAATAGACTATACTATAAATAGTCGTACTCTTAGACTATGACAGCATAATATACCTACCAGGGCAGGGTATATTCTAACAATATTGTTATGCTTTTATCTATGGGTATTTTAGTATTACCTAAAATACAAACCAAGGGACTTATTTATGGCAATAGGCTCCTACAATACTCTATGCATCGTAATCGATCATAGCATGGGTAGTATTTTAATGTTAAAATACAAACCAAAGGACTTATTTATGGCAATAAGCTCCTGCAATAATAATCTATTTATGGTAATGGATTATTGTGCACCTAACCTATGTTGGGGTTTATTTTGTAGGTGATGGACAGAATGTGGCGATTGACGATCATGCTGTAGCTGCAGCTGTACCTGCTCAAACAGAACTAGTTCAACCTGTTACATTAGGAGATAATGTTGTGGCTTTGCTGGGCGAAGAACTTCAACCCAAGAATGCTTTCGCCCAGCCTATTCAAGAGGATTTGGCTGCTAGATGGTCCAGTTTGATAAAGAATGGTCTGTCCGATTCAAATTTGGAAAAATTAATCAGTGAGTACCCTCCTCCTGAAAATTGCTGCTTGGTGGGCAGCCTTAAAATTAACCCAGAAGTCTCAGCGGCTATTAACGAGCAGGTTGCTCATAGAGATGACAAGTTGAAGGTGGTCCAGGTTCAAGTTGGGGCGGCCTTATCTGCCTTGGGTCAATTATTGACTGCTTTTTTGGGTGAAGAAGGAGGGCCCAATTTAAAATATGTCAAACTTGCTAGTGATGCCAGTAGGTTATTAGTTGACTATCAAAAGAAGTTAGCCTCAACTCGGAGAGATTTGATTTCTCTCAATCTTAGCAAGAAGTTGAAGGATACTCTTACCAATGTTCCAGTAGATGAGTGGTTATTTGGTGATCAGTTAGCCGATAGGGTTGAGGCATCAAAAGAGCTGGAGAAATCTAGTTTAGACCTGAAACAGGCAGCTAAACCAAAGACGTTTAAGAAGAAGCCTGTAAGCTCCGATCAGTCTTTAAACTATCGACATCCTTCTCGTCAGACAGGGCAGGGAGCCAGTCGAGGAGGACATCAGAAATACTATCAGGCTCCGTCTCGTTACAGCGAGTCCAAGAAGAGTTATCAGGTCAAGAAGAGAAGCAAGAGGGATCACCGTTCAACTCGAGATTCCAACAAGGACCACAAACATTAAAGTCCGTGGAGGTATGTAGCTCGGTGGGGAGACTGAAAAAGTTTTTTTTTTCTATTTGGCAGAGGTTGACTCATGATAAAATGATTTTATCATGGATTAGGGGTTTTATGATTCCCTTTCGTATTACGCCTCGCCAACAAAAAACTCCTTCAGAGCATAATTGGTCTCAGAAAGAATTTTCTGTTCTCTCTGAGTCTATACACAAGCTTCTATTGTCTGGGGCCATATCCAAAGTAGAATCATGTCCAGATCAATATGTTTCGGGTATATTTTTAGTCCCAAAATCAGATGGTTCTCAAAGATTAATTTTGAATTTAAAATCCTTGAATTCTCACATTGATACTCATCATTTCAAGATAGAAGACCATAAGACTGTAGCAAATTTATTACATCGAAACACTTTTATGGCTACTCTAGATTTAAAGGATGCCTATTTCCTTATTCCTATTTCCATTAACCAATATAGGTGGTAGACGCTTTTTACTCATTGGGCGTCGACCGGTGAGATACCACCATGCCAGAATTGAGTAGCGCTAAGTGGTATCACCACGTTCCGCTACTGCGCTGGCAGTCCGGTTCCAACAATGAGTAACAGATAGCATGATGGCGCCTCCAGGATCAAAATATTCCGGAGGTAAAATACCCGACCACTCGGATCTCCGGGCGTCGGGTGATCCTGGGGGTCCTTCATGCAAAGATATAAAGAGAAGATCAAAAACTCAACTCAGAATTGATTTTAGCAATATAAGAGGAATAAGTACAAATATGAATTCAGTTCACCAACATCTTGAAGAACAAAGACCTGACATCCTTGTTCTCACTGAAACTAAAATCAGTTCTGCAACACCTATTGTGAACTATCTTTATCCCGGCTATGACCTACACCACCGATTTCGACATAATTTTGGGATCTGTGTGTACATTAAAAATGACCTTTCATGTCATCGAGAGGAGAAGCTAGAACCAGCGAACCTTGATATCATATGGCTAAAATTCACCTCAAAGTCATCGACCAAGTTTATCTGCTGCCTCTACCGACCGCCAAGTAACACCGATTACCAAAACTTTTTCGCGACATTATCCGAAAGCTGTGATAGCATACAGTCAAACTATCCACAGGCGGAAATTGTCTTTTTAGGCGATTTCAACGTCCACAATATACCCTGGCTGAAACACCACAACAAAACAGATAACGAAGGCAGAGAAGCAGAAGCTTTTGCCATAAGTTGTGGTCTAACGCAGCTTGTCGATGAACCTACCCGTATCTCAGAAAGGGGCGAATTTGCAGCGCTTTTAGACTTGTTCCTAACCACCAATCCTGACTCGTACACAATTCAAGTAGATGCTCCACTTGGTTCGTCCGATCATAAACTTATAATAACAAAGTGCGAAATGCTCATCCCACCAAGCCTACAACCACTTCCTCGTAAAATGTGGCACTATAAATCGGCAAAATGGAATGACCTAAAACAGTATTACCTGGATTTTCCATGGCAAGAGGTTTGCTTTAAAACAGCTGATCCCACTATTTGCTGTAATGAAATAACACAAGTAATCTTATCTGGAATGGACGCATATATCCCACATACAACTAAACGTAGAGCTAATGCAAAACCTTGGTTCAACAGCCAGTGTCAAACGGCTGTACAGAAAAAACACAGAGCATATAACCTTTGGAAACGACAACAAACCGCTCAAAACCACACAGAATTTATAGAAGCCAGAAATAGTTGCAAAATTACTATTGACTCCGCTAAAGAAACATACAATCAAAGAATAAAAAACAGGTTGCTGAATTGTCCAAGTAGTTCTAGGTCTTTTTGGTCTCTTGCAAAAGCTGTTGGATCTAACTTCACCAAGTCATCCATACCACCACTTACAGATAAAAATAATCACTTAGCCACAACATCAGAGGAAAAAGCCAATATGCTTGCCCAAATGTTTTCCTCCAACTCGAACCTAACAGTGCCAAACGGAAAAACTCCACCGTTCATTGAAAGGGTTTCCCATAGTATGCCAGAGGTACCCTTTTGTCACAGAGAAATACGAAAATCCCTAAAAAAGCTGGATACAAACAAAGCAATGGGTCCGGATGGCATTCCCGCAATAGTACTCAAAAATTGCGCCAACGAACTCACCCCAACTTTCGCAAAATTATTCAATTTGTCTTACAGGCAAGGAGTATATCCATCATCATGGAAGTCTGCCGCAGTACAACCCATTCCAAAGAAAGGCAAAAAGACAGATCCATTAAACTATAGACCAATTGCTCTACTTCCGGTGATATCAAAAGTAATGGAAAGAGTTGTGAACAATCACCTAACCAAGTACTTGGAAAAGTACAAAATTATCAACGATAAGCAATACGGATTTCGAAAATATAGGTCAACTGGCGATGTACTTACATTCGTCACTCACTTATGGCAAAAAGCGATTGAGTTGCGGGGTGAAACAGGAACAATTGCCTTAGATATATCTAAAGCATTCGACAAAGTTTGGCATGAAAATCTGCTCAACAAGCTCAAAGCAATGGGATTATCGCCGAAACTTTGCACTTGGTTTGAAAGTTACCTAAAGGACAGATCCATTTATGTTGCACTGGATGGCCAGAACTCCAACTCTTACCAAATAAATGCTGGTGTGCCACAGGGCACTCTTTGTGCCGTAGCATCTGGCAATGGTGTGAAGATAGAGACCTTTTCCTGTTCGCTTCTTATATTAGATCTGAAGATAATAAAGAAGCAGATTATGAATCACGTCAAGTGAATTTTGAAACGGAGTGGGAATTAAACAATATTTATTTTGATAGTGATATTAAAAAATTTGGTAGACCTGAACTAGATCTTTTTGCTAGTCGGATAAATTCAAAATGTGAAAAATTTGTTTCATGGCATCGCGATCCGGAGGCTTTTGAGGTTGACGCTTTTACATTAAATTGGAAGCGCCTGAAGTTTTACGCTTTTCCTCCATTTTCTGTGGTATTGAAAGTTTTGCGGAAAATTATTCATGACGAGGCAGAAGGAATAGTTATTGTTCCTTTTTGGACTACACAACCCTGGTATCCTATTTATTTGTCTCTTTTAGTAGGAACTCCTCTATTTTTTGAAGCAGCCATTGATTTGCTGCTTTCTGTTGACAGATCAATTCCGCATCCGTTATGGCAACAGCTTACCCTGGTGGCCGGGTTCTTATCCAGCAAGCGCTCCAGTTAGGGGATGTTCCAGGGTCAGCTTTAGAAGTTTGCATGTCTTCAGTTACTGCCTCCACGTTGAAACAATATGAATCAGGATTGAAACGCTGGTGGCAGTATTGTAACTCGGAAAATCTGAATGTATTTAATAACTCTATACCCTCAGTTTTGAATTTTCTGACCAAGTGCTATAACGAGGGGTCTGCTTATGGAACTTTGAACTCTTATCGTTCAGCGATTTCTCAGTTGTTAGGTCCTACTATTGCAGAGGATTTCAGAGTCAAAAGATTTTTTAAGGGTGTTTACCATTTGAGACCCAATAAACCTAGATATGAGAATACTTGGGACCCAACAATTGTGTTAAATTTTCTTAAGAACCTTGATAATGAGGTTATATCGCTAGAGATGCTTTCGCTTAAGTTATCTATGCTTTTGGCGTTAACTACAGGACAACGAGTGCAGACTTTAGCGTTAATTGAGTTAGACAACATCAAAACAACCCCTCGGGGCATTGAAATAAAGATTTCAAAACGTGTCAAAACGTCGGCGGTTAACAAATTTCAGCCATTATTAGAATTACTCTTTTACCCTGATGATTCTAATATATGTGTGGCTAGCACTATGTTGTACTATATAGAGGTAACCAGATTCTTGCGAAATAATCTTTGTAAACATCTTTTAATAACGTTTAAAAAGCTACATCATGATGCCTCGTCTCAAACCATTTCTCGGTGGATTAGAAGAGTAATGAGTGAAGCCGGAGTGGATACCTCCATATTTAGTACTCATAGCCACCCTCTTGTCAGACAGATGATAAAAACGATCGAGCTATCCAAACCACCTAAACGTAATAAAAACATCTGGGATGTATTACTCCTAATCAATTGGTTGAAAGAGGTTGAAATTGACGAAAATAGTCATTTTCAGGTTTCTCGACATCTCGCATTGATCCTGCTTCTAGCTTCAGGTCGAAGGGTGCATGACTTAACCTTGTTAAAAATGGGGGATGATAATTTGATTATTCAAGATGAGGCAGTGATGCTATGGCCGGACTTCGGCTCCAAGACTGACAGAAAATCATATAGGCAAACAGGTTGGCATCTTTCTAAATGCCCACAGGATAGACTTGATCCTGTGAAACGGATATCTAAATTTCTGGCGGTAACAAACAAACGACGTTCATCCGTTGAAAACCTACAGTCCCTATTTATAACCACAAGAGGTCGAGTTGCTCCTGCTTCTAGAAGTGTTATAGCGGGATGGATTAGGACGGCTTTTTCTGAAATCAGCTTGGACTCTTCTCCGGGAACTATTAGGTCAACGGTTGCTTCAGCCAGGAGGGATGTCCCAATAGATGTTATTTTGGGTAACGGCAACTGGTGTAGTGAGAGTAACGTGATAAAACATTATTTTAAGACAGTGAATAAAGTTCCTATTTATAATGAATGTGTTAATAGTCTGATTAACCAAACTTTTAAACCTATTTGGGGTATATTTCTATTTAACTGTTTTTTTTTACACTAACTACACTTGTGAAGAAGTCTAGCAGTAGTCGTTATTTCTTGTTTTTTGTTTTGAGAATTATATGTTTTGAGTTTCATCCATATGAACCATGTATACACTATTTTAGTTGAGAATAGTATTTTTCTTTTTCATGCCTGACATTAAAAAATTTAAGTAGTTTCCATAAAATGGATCTTTGCTTTCCTTCGATACCTACCTCCCAATTACCTATTTTATTTCACAGTACGCTTCGCTGCGTCGTCCGAATATAAACACGTCTAACAGGTCATGCCGACGGCACAGACCTGAAATAACCAACGTTTTTCCCCCAAAGGGATAAAAACGATATATTTCATGTCTTGCCTAGGCATGACCTATGTAAGGTCTTGACGACTCTGGTACTAAAGAATCCACGCCACGCGGACGGTCGTTCGCCGTCGTTCGACACCGAACGAGCGACAGGTGGGTCGTGCTAGGCGACGCAGCGAAGGAGAATGCGCATTGGAACAGGGCCGGCTGCGGAAAAATATAGAAGTGTAATCTCACAGGTCATGACTAGGCAAGACATGAAATATATCGTTTTTATCCCTTCGGGGAAAAAACGTTGGTTATTTTGTGGACGAGGCGGAAGAAGAAGAGCGTCAAGAACAATTAAGTTTGGAAAGGATAACCTTGCGAGATGAGTATAATGCCTTTCATAGGCCCAAAAGGGAATTCCGGAGGTATTTCCACCTCACTCCACACATGGCACCTGTGGTTAGAGCTGGAAGAATCCCAATTCAAATTAGAATATTGGGTGCTGTAAGATTTCTCGCTCAAAGCTCCTATCACAAGGTGGTAGGAGACGACTTCAATACATGTATGTCTCAGTCCACATTTAGCAGGGCATTAGGTTTGTTCCAACCCCATGTTTTAGAACGGTTCTAGAACCATTCTGGAATCATTAGGACTAGTTTTATCCGCATGCGTCAGCTCGGCACTGTTTTGGAACGATTCTAGATTGGAGGTTGGTTGGAACGGATTCGGGACGGTTTTTGATCTGTCTTGCCCATTTGGTTTTGCTTGGTCAAAATAACCTCACTTTTTGTTTGATGTAAAATGTAAACAAATAAATGAAATCCATTATTTAGTTTTTTTGTGTAAGCCACAAGAATCAAAATAATTACAAATTATTAAGTTAAAAACTGGAGAAAGTTGTAAGACTGCATCAGTAAATAATGGACACAAACGAAAATATATTTGGTAAGTTTCACATAGTTTACCTTTCCTGTTTTTTTTGAAAAGTGTGAATTGTGAAATGTTTAAACCCTAGCTAAGTTAACTGGGTGTCATGTCTTTCCCAAAGCTTAATGTAGGTATTTTTTTAGACTTGCAAGAATATATTATATTGAATACGGACAATGTAAGCTTCCCAAGCACTTCAGCAGCTTGTGATTTATTACCTAGCACTTCAGGTACAGCCTCGGGTACAGCAGCTACTAGAAAATTAGACCACAAATGGACACAAAACGAAACAAAAATCCTAATAGACCTGTATGGCAAATTAAAAAACAAAGTGGGCACATTCCAAATTAAAAATATTAAGATGTTGTGGGAGAAAATTGCTAATGAATTAGCAAAATTACATATAATTGTAACACCAAATAACTGCCTTAATAGGTGGAAGGTATTGGAGAGAAATTTCAAAAAATTTGTGGACAATCAAAATAAAACTGGTAAGCATTATGGCTTTTTGTATTGACTATGTTTTTCTTTATAGAAGTTCAAATATGCCATCTTGTTAGTAAAATATCACAAGATTTTGCAATTTGCAATAATATACTTGAGTATGTATTCACTTTTCATACAAATATATAATCATTTTTTAGGCAGAGGACGTAAGTACTTTGAGTATGAGGCTGAGATGAGCGAGATTTTTGGCAAAAAAAAAAATATAAATCCAGAAGTACTTCTAAGTACAGAAACAAAAGATCTTTTATTAGAAGATGTCCAAGAAAACATTGAGGAAAATGTTGCCAAAGATATTTGTGAAGAGGATTTAGAAAATCAAAGACCGACAAAAAAATGTAAATCCTCAGTTAAAGTCGAAGTGGTTAAAAAAAAAATTACAACCATGGAAAAAATTCGGTTGGATCGAAAAGAATATTATAACGCCAAATTAAATATTGAAGAACAAAAATTGGTAGAAATTAAAAGAAGAAATGATTTAATTGAACAGAGAAATTTATTATTCAAAGAAAAAAACCAGATTTTAAGGGAAAAAAAGGCATGCAATCATTGTAATGTTTAATATTTATATTTATATATAATTTATTAATATTATTTATTTATTATATAAATCTATCAACTATAATTTTTTGGAGAATATATATTTTTTTATTTAGTTTTTTGGAGATGTATATTTTTTTGTTTAGTTTTTTGGAGAATGTATTTTTTTTGTTTAGTTTTTTTTTGGAGGATGTATATTTTTTTGTTATTAAATTTAAATCACAATTACCTACCCCTTTGTTTTCAAATTATTAAATACACTTCTTTGAGACCTTCTACTAAACCTGTCAGTGTTTAGTGGAAGGGCTGTATTTGAATCCATTTAAGTAAGATTGTTCTCTTGGGATTTTTCCTTTTACAATTATTTCATTTTCTTTGTATTTCATATTTTACCTGGTATATCAAAGTCTAAAATATATGAAATAATAAGTTTTATTTGTGAATTTTTATTCTCAAAATACAAAATATTCAACTTAGATAATAATCTTAATTGGGACTATTTATAGTGGTAGATTATTGGCTATCCTATCCCGCACTGCACGAGCTTCTCCATCTTCAACTTCATCGTCAGGATCATAATCTTCATTTTGAAGTACCTGTTGATTTTGATTAAGTTGGGGTTGGAATTCCTCATTGTTAATTTCAAAATTGTCCTCAAGGGCTATGTTATGAAGAACACATGCTGCTCTAATTAAATGAACAATTGTTCTAATATTCCTTATTTTGATATGGTATAACTGTCGAAATTTTTGTTTTAGAATTCCAAAACAGTGCTCTATAACATATCTATTTTTTGCTAATTTCACATTGTAATTTTGCTGCCTTCTATTTAAATTTCCTCTATCTTTATATGGAGTGAGCAAATTATTGTCCAATGGATAACCACTGTCCCCTAAAATAAAATACCTTCCACATTTCTCTTGCAGAGTATCTTTCAAGGGCGAATTTCTATAAACTCTGCTGTCATGGACAGATCCTGGATAGCCAATAAAACGTCCAATATTTTGCTTCTGTGGTCACACACGGCTTGCATCTAAAAGATTTAAAATGGATTGGTAAAAAACTTGAAATTCAGTACATTTATTTTCAAACCTGAATAGAGTAATAACCCTTTCTATTAATATAGGAGTCAGGGTCATTATTTGGTTTGTCAATCTTAATATGACATCCGTCTATGGCTCCTATTACATTAGGAAATGCATTTGTCCTAAAATGTTCCTCAGCAACCCTTTTTTCGTTATCATTTGGCCACTTAATGATTTGAGGAGATAAATTGCTTAAGAAGAAAGTTGCTCTAGTTATAATTCTATTAATGGTACTAATTGTTACATTAAAACGATCAGCAACATCTCTAAAGCTTGCTGTTTGGTGCCCCATGTACCATAAGTATATCAAAACCTAAAACAGATACATATATAAATTTATAAAGCATAAAATGTTGGAAATCATCATTGAAAATAACTTTTGAATGTGGGTAATCTGAAAGAGCTCAGCTTAAAATATTTATTGCTAAAATTAATAAATAAAACTTACTTGATGAAATGCAGGAAGATTTCCATATTGTCCTGGTTGGTTTTTGAAGTAATCGCTACCTTCATACCTTTCACCAACACTATGAACTGTTGCTCTTGAGAGCCTGAAATGCTCGAAAAACACTTGGTCGCTGTATTGTGACACTGTTTCCTCTAAAATAAACAAAGATATTGAAAATGTGTAAAACGTTTTATTCACATATGAGTAAATATTTTAGGTTAAACTAATAACTTTTCCATCTCACCCAGATAATTTTCATTTTTGGTTCTTGGTTGATTCAAAATTAGTTCTTCCAAATCATCTTCACTCGACTCCCCTTCTGTGAAAATATCACTATCTTCGTCACTACTCATGATGTCCAATTTAGAATTTACAACACTGAAAATTAAACTCCAACCAAACAGAAAAACAAAATCAACAATTCAAAATTCAACAAAGGGTATATCAATCAGCTGATAAAAATTTACCAAATGCGCATGTCAGTTCCAACAGTTCTTGCTTGCTGGCGAGTATCGAAATTACTGTTCCGAAACCGTTCTATAACGATCAGAAAATTGGTTGGAACGTAAAGGGAATCGTTCCAGAACGATCCCCATCATGGTTGGAACGCTTTTTGGCATATGCGCATGAATAGAACGGTTCCTGAACGGTTCTCGGCGGGGTTGGAACAAACCTATTAAGTGATGAAGTATGTTTGGCATTGGGTTAAATTTCCCCTAATCGAGGCGGAGAAGCAGCTTAAGAAAGAGGAATTCATGGCCCAATTCGGATTTCTGGGAGTCATACGGTGTATCAATGGTACCCACCACCCTTTTGCGATTTGCGCTATTTTACCACAGTATTTTTACTAAATGCTAAAGCTGAAATAACATTTCAGGGAAAGGGAAATATTAAAGGCGGTTATTTTACTTTTACCAAATACGAAATTAGGAAATATCTCTGGGAAATATTCAAAACAGAACTATTCAAAATATGACAAAACCTTTGACAAAACATAAACTCTGACAGAATTTGAACGTTTCGCGATAATGGGATAGAGAAAGATAGAAACAATTTTTCCATTACAGAAAGACCTAAACGGGTCTTTCTATTTCTCTATGCCGACCGAACACCGAACGGAACTAGAGTGCTACCGAACTGGCATACAGAATAAGGTTTTGTGAGAATAGAAAGAAATTTCTTGCCTAGAAAGAATTTTCTATGTCTATGGCGTTACAGAATACGCACTCAGGTCCCTCCCACACAAAGAAAATAAATATTTTTGTGAATGATGAGCGAACCGTACAATTTGATTTATACCCCAAACCTTGGTGAGGAAGTCTATGGAGTTCCTAGTCATTCCAAGGAATTCCATGGGAATTTTCTATTCTGTGGAAGTTGATATATTAAAAATAAAATATTTTATTTTAGGAGCCTCTGGATGGCCCAGCTTTAGCAATCGGATGCTAAAAGTTGAAAAAAGCAAAAAGGGTAGGTACTTGTACTGAAAAATATGGACATGAACTCCGATTCTTTGCTCTGACCGTAGCATTTTATTCCCGTAGGGCATATAACTTTGTCAAACGTACCTTTATTCAGTCGTTACCTCATCTAAACAGAATATACCAATGATAGAGAGTAGTGGATGGAAAACCAGGATTCACAAATGAAGGTCAGAGACACTTTATCCGTTAGGACAATTAGGTCATGTCCTACGGGCCACTAGAGGATGGAAGGCTAACTGCTTTCCTTTAATTTATAATATAAAATATAAAAGCCTACTATATTAAAACATCCACTTAATTGTTTTGTAGCAGTAGCACACTGCACAAGCACATTTGGTTTGGCCAGAGTGCACTGCCTGACGTCACGATGCTCTGGAATCGCTCCACTCGCTCCATCGAGCATCAATCCGGAATACACCCTTAAGTCACCGAGCTGCACTGACTCGCCGTCGCATCATAGCGCCGCACGGGCACGTGGCAACTGGCAACGACTACAGCATGACCTGTTAGTGTTTGCGCTGCTTTGCCAAATTGTAAGTTTCTTTGAGCTTCTTCTGGAGAACCCAGGGACTTGAGCAGTGTCTTAAGGGTTTAGTATACTACGAAGTCGTGCCTTGTTGTTGAGCTTGTAGGACATGCACAGGCAACGTGGTACGAATTTTCCTCAGAGTTGCAACCTTTTATGCATCTCTTCCTCGATAATGAATTCTATCCCAAGCCATGCAGCTGTTCTTCCAAAGCAACCATTAGTACACTAGTCTCCAGCTTCCATATGTGGTGATTGGTAGGCTGGGAACTCAATGCCATCATTTTCTTTCAGGACGTTCCTACCATATAGCATGTTTTGTGACCATTCTTGTTTCATCATTTTATAGTACTTTCTTTGATTTTACCGGATACAACTTGGCAACATTTTTTGTCTTCATATTCTGCTGGGGGCGATTCTATAAGCAGAAAGCGAAACAATGACGTTCGTTATAGGACGCTTTGTTCGGTTTGCTATTCTATAACCCCTTTTGAGAAGAATCGGGGACTCCGATCACGAAGCCGATTGCAAAGCGAAAGCGATGAATTTTGGCTCGCGTTTTGCATCGCTTTCCACTGGAACGTTTCTAGTTTCCATAGTGAAATCTGTGATCATCGTCACGCTAGACACCATAGAATACTAGACACATACGGGTTATGTTATTGGTTTTGATCTTGACGAGGCTTTCATTATGTTGATTTTTATTTGTTTGCGCAAATTTATTTTTTCTCTATTAAGTTTCATTCATTAATTTATTTATAATTTTAGAGAAAAGATCAAAAATACATCCGTTTCAACCTCCTATCTGTTAAACCAAATGGGTCACTTCACTTCTAGCTCGAATCATTGTATAAATCTGGTATAAACAGTCTTTTTATTCATTGCTTGAAGGAATCTACTGTCTTCTCGCGTTAACTTGTGTTGATTTCTTTGCTCGAATTTCCTATACATAATACGTATTACATTATACAGGGTGTCACGAAAGGTTTGTTACAAACTTCTAGGGATGGTAGATCTCGTAAAAATAAAACTTTTTTCTTAATAAACATGTGTCCGAAAATGCTTCGTTTTCCAGATATACAGGGTGGCCCGAATTTGGGCCTCATCATTGGTATCTCGGTAACCGTAAGGGTACGGACATGCCGAAGATACATGAATGAGCGCGGTGGAGGTCGCGGTCGCGATCGCTACATCGATGTCAAGACAAACCTTTATTTTCTTATGAGACCGCACATACCAAGGATGCTTCACTAGTTCACCCTCGCCGCCTATCATCGCAGTTTACAGCGATGTCGATGGCAGAACAAAATATTTTGATTTTATATGGCGGTCGAGCTGTTGGCCGCGTAGAAACTGCATGTTCATTGGTGCTCTTTAAACCACATGACATTCTCGAGTGAGTGCGGAATGAGGAACGTGTTTATTTTTTAAGTTTGTTGTGGTATTTCGTTGTTCAAAGGTTGTGAGACGCTTGGAGTTTAGTTTGATTTATCTTCAATTTAAATACATGGACAATGAAAGATGAACTAATAGATTTGGTGTTTAGTGTTCCTGCTTTATGGGATAAGCGCCATAAACAGCACCACAATAGGCATGTTCTGGCAAGAGAGTGGAAAAAAATAGCAGCAAAAGTTAAAGTGACAGGTATGTATATTAATTAACATACAGAGTTTTCCATTTAAGAATAATGTAAACAATTTTCATAATTTTTAAAACTGATATATTGAACCTACAATTAGACTATTATTTAACTCAGTACAATGTTATATATTATCATCATGCTAAGAAACTATTACTATTGTAAATTCAAAGGATTGACGGCAAAAAACTCTGTAAATTTTTGCCTAATTAGTTTTGCTCTGTTAGTTGAAGCATTATGCGATCTAGACCGTTGTAAATTACATCTTTCTGGGATTGGAGGAAAGTCTGAAATATTTAAAAGATATGACTCTTTGTCAATGATGATGTTGTGTAGTATACAGATTGCTTTAATAATACAATCGGCAGTTTCTTCGTGTGTTTCAATAACACAACTCAAAATTCGCCATTTCGCAAATAATATTCCAAATGCACACTCTACACATTTGCGAGCGCGAGATAATCGCTTATTGAAATTTTCTTGTGAGGGGTTCAACATTTGTCCAGAATAGGGTTTCATTAAGTTTTCTTGTAGGGGATAAGCTTCATCAGCAATAAAAACATGAGGTAGTTTATGGTTAGAATTAAGTAATTTTGTTTCCTCTGGGATTCCTAATTTATTTTCTTCCAACAATTTGGAAAGTCTTGAAGCCTGGAAGGTTCCACCGTCACTCTGCTTTCCGTAGCCACCAACGTCAATAGAAATAAATCGATAGTGGTCATCAACTAGCCCTTGTAAAACTATGGAGAAAAAATGTTTGTAGTTAAAAAACATAGAACCTGAATGAGAAGGACACTTTATTCGAACGTGTTTGCCATCTAATGATCCAATGCAGTTTGGAAAATGCCAAAGTCGATTATATTCTTCAGATATCCGTAAAAAATCGGCCGTTGTGGGCTGTTTCATGTGAAGGGGCTGGAACACTTCCCATAAAGCTGCACATACTTCCTTAATAATTTTTCCAACTGTAGAGGATCCCATCCTAAAGGAGAAGGCCAATGATCTGAAGCTGCATCCGGTCGCAAGATATCTGAAACAGTATAATATATTAAAACAAAGAAAAACTTTACAAAGCAAGAATAATTAGTATACGTATGTTTTTTTCACGAAAATTAATTTTTCAATTAATTATGTATAGTAACTATTGTTGTCGTGAAAACCCCGAGTTTTTAGTTTATTTTTTGTTACAGAAGAAGAAGCACGAAAATGTTGGAAAAATGTGAGGCAAGAATATGGAAAACAAATAAAGAAAATTCAGGGTCGGTCAGGAGATGGAGCAGAGAATGAAATAGTTTGCCAGTGGCTTTATTTTGAAAAATTACAATTCTTACGTGATCAGTTCACGCCTCGTTACTCATCTACAAATTTAATAGATGAAACACAGGACACTGTGGAAAGCAATCCAGAAGATTCAAATCTAGAGGAATCTGATACTGACGCTGAACAATCTACCTCCACCTCAATAACAAATGTGCTGAGCCCTAGTTCCGAATTACAAGATGTGGTTGCAACTACATCATCTTCAAGTCGTGCTACTTCAGGTTCAAAATACTCTGTTACCCAAACGGGCTATAAAAGGCGAATAACCCCACAAATAGAAATTGGGAGACAGCTAGTTGACATTGAAAAAGAAAAACTAGCCTTAAGGACAAATAAAATGTCCCAGGATCCCAATGATGATGATATAGGGTTTTTCAATTCCCTTCTTCCTTATGTGAAAAAATTGACGCCTAGAGATAAATTAAAATTTCGAATGGATATGCAGAACTCTTTATTTGAATTCCTGTATCCTTCAAAACAGCAGACGCTGGCCTGTTTAGTACCTGCTGCCAGTGCTGCCACCCAGATAGAACATGGCCCGCATGTTCAACCTGGTCCTTCTCGGTGTGAACCAGTTTGGAGTAAGCAGACTTTGCTGCCGTATGAATCGAGGTACGAATTTCCCTCATCCTTATCCACAAATCAGACGTCAGCAGACTTGGACTCTTCAAGCAACTTGTTTCGATTAAATTAAATAACAATTTAAAATGTGAATTAAAATTTAAAATTTAAAATGTGGTTACGCTTACCTTATTGTCACTACTAGTTTTTCTTCAGCTAAAATCGGATTTGTATGATAGTTGTTATAATTGCAATGTTCAATTTTCGTTTTTATGTTGTCATAAATATACTGGAATGTATCTAGACCCATTCTCATGTAAGCATGGAATCTGTCAGAATGGTTTCGAAGCTCTTTAAACAAGTGATGGTATTCCCCTAGATATTGCCTTTTCTGGTTTATCGGATGAGCACTAAACTCGCGATTTGAAGAATTACATATAATCCGCCACTTTCCACCTGCAGATATACCATCACTGTCTTCACTGCTGTTGCTTCTATACATAATTAACTGTTTAATAATAAAACAGCAAATTTCTTCCAACTACGTGTGTCTTCTTTGAAACCTCAAAGAACACTGAAAGCCGAAAGCTTTGACTTTGACTGAAAGGAAAGCATCTTTGGCATGTTTTGCCCAGCATCGATGTAAACCTCGACCGCGACCGCGACCTCCACCGCGCTCATCCATGGCTGAGTTCGTTTTCGTCCTCGCGGAGCCGACGAGATGAGACGGATTTTTAAGTCACGTGACTAACGAGTCGTCTGACTGCTGGGTAATTTTCGAACGGTTCGAAGATATTTGGGAGATTTGTGACATAACCCTATTTATTTAATGACACTAATGACAGTGTTTTTATTGATATTTTTCTCATTACTTTTAAATTTTTACTACTTTTCAGTAAAAGTAAAATGGAAATTACAAAATTTTTTCCAGTTTTGATGCACTTTGCAAATGAAATATTATTTGAAGATGAAGAAGAAGAAGAAGAACGCTTAAGAGAACCAAAAATTGTTAATTTTGTTGAAGATGTTATTCACTGCTTTGAGGACAAACAATTTAAGAGACATTTTCGAATGGACCCTTCAACAATGGAACACTTACTACAGAGAATTCAAAATGTTATACCAGAGGTCCCTGTCGCTAAAGGTCATCCTCAGCTTACAATAGAAAAACAGCTTTTAATAACAGTTTGGTATTTAGCAAACATTGAATGTTTCCGGTGAGTAATATGATAATAGGGTGTACCAATGGGGTATTAGCTACAAAAATTAGAAACTAAGATATTTGTGAGCTGTTTCTTATGTTCTTTATTTTACTTTTTAGCTCAGTAGCGCAAAGATTTCATGTAACAAAATCAACAGCATCGACAGTGTTGATGAGAATGGGCAAATGGATTTTATTAGCAAACACAAAGTTTAAAATAATTTCTTGGCCTACCAGGGAAAGAGCGTTAGAAATATCTAACAGGTTTCGGAATATCAATGGATTTCCTGGTAAGTAAATTTCTGCTTGAAGTTTGAGCTCTGATTAATAATAAATGAATTCCAAATTCGATTGTAAAGGGTACAGTAGCACCAGATAGAACAGAAATGAAAAATTAATTAATTATGTAAATGTATGAACACTGAAAAATAAAACAAGGTTGCTGGACTCGGCTGGGATTTGAGATCACAACTTGCAATCCCAATTACTTAAGCCAAAAAAGTATACTGGCAATATGCTTCAGTTCTATATTTAGAGTTAACTACATAAAGTCTGTCGATTTTAATCTGATACTCCAAATAGTGGGCTCACCATACAGGTGTTTTTCCTCCCCTTCACCGCATATGCAAAGTATCACATTAAAATCGACAGACTTTACCCACCTAAGGGCCAAATTATGGATCTGCTGGTAAAGTTGCTGGTTGCTACCTAGCACCTAAATGTTAAGCCCACGGGTAACTTTGAAGGAAATTATTATTAAATTTCTCACCTGATGTTACTTAATCAAGCACTTTACAATTTGGCACATCTCTGGCAAGCTTAAACAAAAGCTTATAACCAAATTTTTACGTTTAGCAGCAGGATAACTTTGGCAGGAACCTTACCAGCAGATCCATAATTTGGACCTTAATGGCCTAATTGGTGAAACATGTGCCTAGCACTCGGCCTAGCAAACAAATGTGAGTTCAAATTTTACCAGACTTTGGGAACTTTTTTCTAATTTTCTGTGTAGGTTTAATAATATATACTTCTAACTATTGAGTCGTTCCTAAACAACTTATAGGTATTGTAGCTGTTTCATTTTGTTATAGGAGTTATCGGTTGCATTGATGGCTCACACGTGAAAATATTGGCACCCAAAGAAAATCCTGTTTCTTATATAAATCGAAAAAAATTCCATTCTATCTTACTTCAGGCAGTCTGTGATGACAAAAAACAGTTTATAGATGTATTTACTGGAACACCCGGCTCTTGTCATGATGCAAGATTATTTCAGATGTCCGATCTATCAGAGCATATTCGAACAGGAATTGTGCAATTTCCCAACGACACACATATTATAGGTGACCTAGCATATACCTTGACAAAAACACTGATTGTTGGATTTAAAGACCATGGTAATTTAAATGATCGTCAAAAAAAATTTAACAGAAAATTGTCACAGATAAGGGTTGCAATTGAGCAAGCTTTTGCTCTTTTAAAAGGCAGGTTTCGGCGCCTTAAATATTTAGAAACCATAAGAATGGACCTAATATGCTTATTAATTATTGTGGCTTGTGTATTACACAATGTGTGCATTTTAAATAATGACAATGCAGAAGACATATTGGATCTGGCACAAGAAATAAAAGAAGAGAGAATGTTGCAAGAAATACAGAATGTCAATGTACAAAATGCTGATGCAATAAGGAGAGAAGCTCTTCAAAAAAGAATTAATATTATAAACAATTTAATATAAAAATTTAAAGCATATTTTTAGTTCATTTTTATACACCACTAATCTTCCTGTAGATTATAAATAGTTAATTTAATTGCTTAATAAATAAAATAGTAATGTAGCTTCTACTTCTATTCATTTATTTACAGAAGAAAACAGAACATTATAATAATAACTACAGTTTACAATAATAATTGTACTTAGGGCCAAATTCTGTACCAGCTGGTAACGTCTCTGGGCCTCTGGCAAATTTAGCCTGCTGGCAAACTAAAAATTTAATGCGTTTTTAGCCTCACCAGCAAGATATTATCTAAAGTTGCCAATAACGTTACCAGTCGGTCTATAATTTGACCCTTATTCAACTAAGGGTCGGTTTATTCACCTTCTGATAAACTGTCAGCAAATATGAAATCTGCCATATACAGTGTGACTCATTTTTGAGGGGGCCACCCTCTGAAATCTTTATTTATTGCGCGATTTCAATATTTTTTTTTTAAATTGTAGAGCTTGGCAAACTTCATTTTTGAAGAAGAGAGCTCCACATTCCTACAAAGACTATGGCCTCCACCTCAGATTTTATGCGTGAAATTTTGAGAATTCATATTAGCGATTTTTTTAGAAAAAATCTGTGCACGCCACTGTTTTCGCCATCCCCAAAAACCCCCTAATCCATATTTTCAAGCGAAAAATTAAAAATTTTAATGCACTTTTCTCGACTTTTTCTAATAAATTCTTGATTTTCGACCAATATTTTTTAAAAAAAATGGTAAAATATTATTTTTTTTTGCTTAAAAATATGGATTAAGGGGTTTTTGGGGATGGCGAAAACAGTGGAGTGCATAGATTTTTTCTAAAAAACTCGCTAATATGAATTCTCAAAATTTCACGCATAAAAACTGAGGTAGAGGCAATAGTCTTTGTAAGAATGTGGAGCTTTCTTCTTGAAAAATGAAGTTTACCAAGCTCTACAATTTAAAAAAAAAATACTGAAATCACGCAATAAATAAGGATTTCACAGGGTGGCCCCCTCAAAAATGGGTCACTCTGGATGGTCGCAGAAATGCTGGACAGGTCGAAACTTGATTTTTTCGAATTTTATCAGAAATCCGAAAATGTGAAAAAAATTGTGTCTATTTAAAAAAATTAAGTTACTACCTTCCAGCTTTTCTGGGACCACCCTATATAATAATTTTATTTGCCGAAAAATGCTTGACAAAAAATAAAATTGAGGGGTTTGAGGATTAAAAAAAAAATTGCTTAGAAGAATAATTATTGAATTTATTCCCTACCAACTTTATGGCCGCACTGTATTTTGAGCAAACTACTTATTTTTCAACGTACTAATCATATCCTCAAATAAATCGAGAAATCTGTCTTGACGTTGCAATTTTTCTCGGTGTCGCTTGTCTGCAGCATTTTCATATCTGCGTACTCGTTTTGTGCCACTTGTCTTGGGGGTTTCCTCAACATTTGGGGTTCCATTTTCTTCGTCATGATCTAAAAACCCAGAATAAAATTATAATAATTTGATAAAAAAAATAATTTGAGATGAAGTCTACCTGCTAATGATGCAGAGCTTGAAGCCCCACAGCTATTATTATTAATTTGCAGACCTTTCGAGCTGCTGCATGTCACGGGTGGTATTATTTCGGGTTTCTTACACAATAATTCATCCATTTCATCAAAATAAATCCAAATCCTGGGCTCGTTTCCCGACTTGTCGTTGTGCTGCTTGACACTTTTATACAAGTCTTTAAGACCTTTCCATTTAGTATCACATTGTTGTGCACTCATAGTCACTTTCGTCTGATTAGAAATCTCATTAGCAATTTTTTGCCAAACCTGTTTTTTAATTTTACTTTGAAAATCATCATCATATTTTTTTACTAATGCTATTAAAGCTTTTGTTGCACCAAGTGTCCATATCTTCAGTTGTTCTACTCGTTCTGCTTGTGGAGTGTTAACAACTTCTGGAGTGTTAACAACTTGTACTGTGTTAACAACTTGTGCAGTGTTAACAACTCGGTTAACAGCAGAGGTTACGAGATTTTTTTCATAGAGTGTAAAATATTTATTTGTAAGCTGTTCATAAAAATCAGGGTCTAAAATTAATAATAATAATAATACTTTATACATTAAGATCTGATCTACTATTATTAACAATAGTATATTATACCTAGGGACTAAAGTGGTACCTACTTTTAATCCTGAGACAAAAAGTTTATAGCCCGACTGAAGGGATGGCTATAATTTCTCAACAGATTGAAAAACACTTTAGTCCCGAGGTGTATACACTATTTTATGTACTTTAGAGGGATTACAAGTAGACTTTCAATCCCTAGGGTTTACATAATTCCCAGGAAATAAAGTGAAATTTGAGTTGATTAAAAGACCCACTTTAACTCCCTCAAAACAGGGATTATAAGGGTACTTTTATTCCTTTAAAACTGGGATTGAAAGGGTACTTTAATCTTTTAATCCCTAAGGGCCAAATTATGGGCCGACTGGTAAGGTCTCTGGCAAATTTCACCTGCTGGTTGATGTGATAAAACTTATGAGCTTGGGTAGCTACCAGCAATCAGCACCGTTCCTAGTTGGTCCATAATAGGGCCCCGAGTAGGGCCCTAAAGTGCATAAAAATTATAAAAATAGTTATTCAAAATCGTACTTACCTGAGTTTGCCTTGGTTATTTCATACTGAGTTAAAAAAACTCTGAATGTGCGTTCGGACGCAGCGTGAAAGAGCTCTACAAGTTGCCTTTTGTCATTATCCATTTTAATTAATCCTATTATACAACAATAATTATTAATTACAACATACATCGATTGTACCTTTCTACCTTTCTATTTTTTTCAGCAAAAAAAAATAAACAAAACAGAACGCCCATAAAATGTGGTTATGTTTACTGATCACCTCTAAATGCTCGACCAAAAACCTCGGACGAAAGCGAGGACGCTCCAAAACATCCGGACGACTAAAACGAACGCGAAAATATTTCCCTCCGACTAATCCCAAACAATAAACGAACGGTTAAAAAGGAATCCGAGACGTCCGACGACTAAAACGAACTCAACCCATGTATCTTCGGCATGTCCGTACCTTATAAGAGATACGGAGTTGGTTAAATTATGGCAAAGTTGCGCAATTTTATGACCAATAGAATACCGTTTTGAAACTAGAAAGATTCCGAATACTTCCGGAGATATTCGGAAAAACCCAAAATTTTATAAAATCGTTTTTATTTTTTCCCGGTCTTATTTGAAAAGCAATTTTAAAATAAATGTCACTTCATCATTGTCACTTCTTCCCCTCTAGTAGAAGGTGGTACTAAATTTAAAATTCGACGTTTCGCCTTCAGGCGGCCATCCTTAACTTACGTTTTTTAAATACGAACCTAGATTTTTTATTTGCGATTTTGTCATCTTTGGGCATCCTAAAACCGATACTGTTTATAATTTTTCAATAACACGGTAAAAAGCAGGTCCGTATTTGAAAAAAAAAATTGATGATGATTCCAGAGGAACGAAACGTTGGATTTCAAATTTAATACTGCCATCTTGTAAAGAAGAGAAAGTGACAATGGGAATGTGAAATTAGCTTTTCAGAATCATTTTAAATGAAATCAGGAAAAAATTTAAGAAAAACGAGAAATTCATGTTTTTTTCGTAGAGTTTTCATTTTTTCCTGATTTTATTTAAAAAGATTGTGAAAAACTAATTTCACCTTGCCATTATCACTTTTTCTTCTCTACAAGATGGCGGTATTAAATTTAAAATACGTTTCGTTCCTCTGAAATCATGATTTTTTTTTTTAAATATGGACCTGCTTTTTTTGCTGTGTTATTGAAAAATTATAAACAGTATCGGTTTTAGGATGCGCAAAATGACAAAATCGCAAATAAAAAATTCAGGTCCGTATTTAAAAAAAGGAAGTTGAGGATGACCGCCTGAAGACGAAACGTCGACTTTTAAATTTAGTAGCACCATCTTCTAAAGGGGAAAAAGTGATAATGATGAAGTGACATTTATTTTAGAATTGCTTTTCAAATAAGCCCGGGAAAAAATAAAAAATGATTTTACAAAATTTTGGTTTTTTCCGAATATCTCCGGAAGTATTCGGAATCTTTCTAGGTTCAAAACGGCATTCCATTGGTCATTCGCAACTTTGCCATAATTTAACCGACCCCGTATCTCTTACGGTTACCGAGATCCCAATGATGAGGCTGAAATTTGGGCCACCCTGTATATCTGGAAAACGAAGCATTTCCGGACACATGTTTATTAAAAAAAAAGTTTTATTTTTACGAGATCTACCATCCCTAGAAGTTTGTAACAAACCTTTCTTGACACCCTGTATACCTATATCAAATTGCACAAGCAACATTTTTATCTCAAAATAATATGAGAAATGCAATATAAATATCATAAGAAAGGAAAATAGGTGCCTAATTATGTCATTGAAATTTCAAATTTTCAAATCCAAATTTGGGGTATGTTCCTTTTGATTATCACTTCTTTTTTTACGGTTTTTGCTTTGGGCTCATACTAAGGGCTCATATACCTACAATTTTGCCATACTTATTTAACCATACCTTGTTTGAACTCGTATTTTGTCGTGTGACACTAGGAAAACGAAGCGGAAGCGAAGTGGACACCTTATAAAATATCAACAAAAATCGACTTCGCTATGGTTTAGCTTAGCTTTCGCTTAGTTTCGCGATATTAACAAAAATTATAGAATTCCCTAGCAGATTAGTAGTTTGAAATCGTCTGAATGATTTTATTTAACCCCATAAAAAAAAACAATCACTTATAAAAGGCCATACCAAATAATTGACCTACGGGCCAGGGAAAGGTTAAAGCGTCACTGATGAAGGTCCTGTTACTCTTGAACTAAAGACTGCAGATGCAACCAAAAATATTTTATGCAATTTGGTAATGGATGTGATGTCTATTAAGAGAAGAGTAGAATGGAATAGTTCCTGATTTACAGATACGTGAATATGAAAGCCACATCGAATCTGATGAGCTCACGGAAGCTAGAGCGACATTAGAGTTCATGCTAGTTTGCATGAATGAAGGACGGAAAAATACAGTTGCATATTTTTTCACAAATTGACTTGTGGCGAGTGGAAAGGCAAACCTGATCAGTAGATGTTTAGAGTTTGTTGCTGAGTCACGTGTGAAAGTCACATCTCTAACATTTGATGGGGCAGCCTCAAATATCAGCATGGCACAAAAGCTTGGAGCCATCCATCGAAGGTATTGGAAATTCCAGAGATAAATCAATAAATTAGGATTATGTAAAAAATCTTGTTTAAAAACAAAATTTAGAGGGTTAACATGTAGCAACGAGAGTTAGACTGCGTCACTTAACAGTGAGTAAGAGCGAATAGTCCGGGGGCCGAGGACCTTATTTCCAAATGATTAATAACAAGCTAGTTTTTTCAATGCAGCTTCATTCCACCGAGACGCGCAACTTTTTTCTCTTCGAAAATTGCGAAAACAGGTAGCTAACATACTGCGCAGGTGTAAAACATGTCGATTTGGTGACTATGAAAATTTAATTAATAACAGTTAGTTTTTCAGCTAAATGTTGAGATAATTTTATGAATAATTTGAAACAACATTTGTCCGACAAAATAAAGGGTTTGGTGTACGATGTCCCCCCCTCAAACATGTAGCAATTACGTTGCATAAAAAATGATTAATAACAAGTTGATTTTTTCAGTGTAGGTTGGTAAATATTATTACAATTAAATGGTCAAAGTGTCCTACAAATAAACAGGTAGCTATTTTCAGTCCTACACTCAAAAGTTGTCGATTTCACGATTTAACTTTTTTCATTAATAACCGGCTAAATCTTCGTGAGTATCTTCATTTTAATAAGACGCCCAAATTTTCTGCTGCGAAAATTCCAAGTGTAGGACTGGAGAAATGTACCTCTTTATTTGTAGGACAGTGTAACCATTTAATTGTAGTAATATTTACTAAGCTACATTAAAAAAATCAACTGGTTATAAATCATTTTTTATGTAACGTATCTGCTACATGTTTGAGAAGGGAGACAGCCTAGATCAAACCATTTATTTTGTCGGACAAATGTTGTTTCATATTATTTATGAAACTATCTCAACATTCAGCTACAAAATTAACCGTTATTATCTACATTTTCATGATCACCAAACAGACATGTTTTCCACCTGCGCACTCTGTTAGCTACCTGTTTTTGGAATTTTCGCAACAGAAAATTTGGGCGTCTTATCAAAATGAAGATACTCACGAAGATTTAGCCGGTTATTAATGAAAAAAGTTAAATCGTGAAGTCGACAACTTTTGAGTGTAGGACTGAAAATAGCTACCTGTTTATTTGTAGGACAGTGTGACCATTTAATTGTAATAATATTTACCAACCTACATTGAAAAAATCAACTTGTTGTTAATCATTTTTTATGCAACGTAATTGCTACATGTTTGAGGGGGGGGGGGGACATCGTAGACCAAACCCTTTATTTTGTCGGACAAATGTTGTTTCAAATTATTCATAAAATTATCTCAACATTTAGCTGAAAAACTAACTGTTATTAATTAAATTTTCATAGTCACCAAATCGACATGTTTTACACCTGCGCAGTATGTTAGCTACCTGTTTTCGCAATTTTCGAAGAGAAAAAAGTTGGGCGTCTCGGTGAAATGAAGCTGCATTGAAAAAACTAGCTTGTTATTAATGATTTGGAAAAAAGGTCCTCGGCCCCCGGACTAGAAGATGAGGGTTCGTCTTCGTCTACACAAACTTAAGGTAGAAGTGTAGCAGATGCTCTCATGTTTTTCTTTGAGGATCTGCAAATAAAAATCATTCAAGGATGCTGGTGATGACCTCTTGAATATGTTCAATTCTAGGAAGACGTTTGCAAAATATAAGTTCAAGAGGCCATTATCAGAAGTTACTAAAAACTCATTTTTTTCATATTTAGAGGAAATAAAACGATACATTTTGGACTAAAAATCAATACATTTCGATACTAAAATCACAAAGAAAAACTGGTTTCTTGGGATTTCTAATTTGCATGGAAAGTCTAAAGTCACTTTATGACACCTATGTAAAAGAATTTTTTTTTTTAAATATATATTATGTATAAGTTTCCTCAAGGCCATCTAGAGGTTTTTTTGGATCAATTAGACGCAAAAGTGGATTTAATAATAACCCACTGCCAGGCAGTTTGAGGCGTCATACGCCTTTTTGTTGGAAATTTCTGGTCTTAGCACAGGAAACGTTTTGAATTTAAATATTACGATTCTGACTTGTGGTTGAAATAATTTAACAAACACTGAAAACGGAGATAATTTAGAAGAGGGAAATAATATTAAAAAAAAAAAAAACAGGAGAGATCAACAGAAAAAAAATTAAGAGTTATATTACCTTAACTGTCCATCATGGGATCTGACACTCTTTCTTGAAAATATTATTGGTGATATTTCTTGATTTGTGGCAAAAATGTTAAAATCTTATATAACATGTTTAAAACTCTTGGAATCGAGAGAAACACTTAGTAAACTACAATTAGGGAAAACGTTTGAGAAATTGGAAAAAGTGTCCGAATTTGTCATCAACGTATGTAAAGATGGAGATTTTTTTTTCAGATTTTTTATGAAAACCAACAGTATCTCCCATAAAAATATTCAAAATATTTCTGATATTTTTATTTCACACAATGAGAAACTTGCCTTCAAAAAGTCTTTCCTACTTCGAAGAACATTTTTATGATAAGAATCCTATGAATTGTCATCGTAATCATTTAATTAAATTAATTTAAAAAAATTACTTTTGCTGGAGGATTCATAATGGAGCATTTAAGAGAACGGAGCAAGGGACAAAGAAAAGAGTTAGAAGCACATGTACAATAAACATTTTGTTTAGAAATGAGTAGAATACATTAATACATATTAATAATTTAGATTCATATGCTATTTCTTTTTAATTTAATTTTATAATATATTTTTTCATATTTTTTTACATGGTGCAATATTATGTATTATAATATGTATGTACCTATAATAGTACATTAAAATACAAGTTTCATAAGACGTCATTTTATCGCACGAGCCCTATATTAGAAAACGAGCCGGAGGCGAGTTTTCTAAAGGGCGAGTGCGATAAAATGTCTTATGAAACGAATATTTTATACTATTTTTTCTATTTTGGTATTGTTTAATTAAAAAAAAAAAACTTTTCTTGGAAATTTTATTCTCATATTTCCTGATTTCATATGTTTAGGTTGGTAACACTACATGTCAAATATAGAAATCTTCTATTATTTTTTATCACGAATGACAGTTCGATGGCCATCAGTCAGCCAGTGTTACCAACCTCCTATAAGTAAAAAAGGAGTGTCACAAAGAGCTTCTTTTCGAAACTACTTTTAGTGTCGAAAAGACTTCGATATGACACCAAAATAGAAAAAGTTTAATTGAATTTGCCAGTCATCAGAGGCCTTCTTTGACAAACGAATTTTGCATCATATGCGGCGAATTTGGTGAAAACATGGAGCTTTGGTACCGATGTACCGATCAAATGTGGAAGATGGGCATTCCGAATGTTATGGTTGGGAGTCGGCCAAAGGGTAAGAATGTGATGAAGGCGTTGTCAAACAACTTGCACGGCACTGGGTCGGGTAATACGGTGATATGCACTTTCTAGATCACTTTCTATGCCAAAAGCATATACAAGACCTGGAATAATAGATTTAGCAAAAACTTTCTATTTCTCAAAGGGCCAGTCATGCTTAGGAGCGGCTAGTAGATTTCTGTTTAATTTGGTAGACTCAACTAAGAAAACAATAATAGCTCCAGAAAACACAGTTTTAAATTTACTCGAAGAAAAACATCCGAACGTTCCTACAACAACAGAAAAAGTCGAAAACGATATTGAGGTAGTTGTAGATGATTGAAATGTAAAATATAAGATTCACCAGATTGTCAAGATCTGGTGCCAGCCGGGTTCCCGAAACTGGTAAGCATTCTTCAGTTTTTTGTTGAAGTCTTTTATGTCCTTGCCTGCGGTTTGTTCTGATAAACAAGCTTCAAATAATTGGTTTATTTTGGATCGACACTCAAACATTAGCACGTACAATTGGCATCTTTTCGTGTCTCAATTGTATCACTATTGCTTAAATCCTTTATTAGATATATTGTACGTAGTGTCAGGTTATGTTGTATAGTTTTCTGAGACTTTTTACGCAATTTATCTCAGTTGTATGTTGCACCAAATAAAACCGGAACCAGTCTAGAATTTCTTTTGTTCCCAATCCGCCGCCTAGCCACCACCCTTTAATCTCGAGTTCTGTCTCATGATGTTGGGAATGAGGCGGTCGACACTAGAGCGTCTTCAATCAACGAGCTCCTTCAAGAACTAACAGCAAGCGAAAACATCGAAGTTATAGATAAAAGTATGATCGAGATTACGACTGATAACAAGCCAGTAGCATCAAAATAGGGATTATGCCATCGAGGGAGTTCCTATGGATTATGCTGGTAATTTCCCAGACTTCAAGACCGAAGTAAATTATGAAGAGAACCTTTATAAAGAGCTAACAAATTTGCCTAATATAATTGACATGAATACATCTTTGAATACATGCTATGTTCCTAAATAATACTTTAGCTATCGAACCTCCCTAGCCGATTAATTGAGAAGGGTTTCTTACTTTCTGGAAAAAAAACTGGGTGCTGGTGACCAAGAAACTGGGCGACAGGGTAATGTAGTTGCTGTAAAACAGTTTAAGACAGAAAAACTATTATCTAACGAATTAAGATAAGTGAACCCCCTCGCCAGAATCAGGCATCCGAATATTATCCAAATAATGGGCATCTCACTGGATACAAACCCATATCATTCTGGAAAGGGTGAAAGGTCATAATTTGGGAGACATTGTCTTCAATGATGATGTCAAAATACTTTAAAATTTAGACATTATAAAGAAGAACCAGGTTTTTTCAAAAATCTGCCAAGCAATCAGCCATCTGCATAGACAACGAGTTCCAGAGTATTTTCTCGGGAAATCGTTAAATGAAGATACCCCAACAGTAACAGCTTGGTGTGCAATCTCTATTGAGAAAAAATACAGACGATTTTTATTAACCAACTACAACAGAAACTGTATACACTGATATGCTCTTTTTCCCACAGTTAAGACAGGATGATATCATATCTTGGATTATATCTATTTTCAGCAGAATGGTGCCCTAATCCTATTAATTAATCCTATAATTCACCAAGATATTGAACCTGATAATATCTTAGTTAATGAAATTTTGTACCTAAAGTCTGTATTTTTCCTAAAAAATGAATATAAGTACTTGGAAATATAATAGTAGAAATCAGAAAAACCTACCAAATCGGAAACGTTTCGAAAGCGATTGTGCTTTCTTCGTGAGTAGGTAGTTTGTACCGAAAACAGAAATTAATAATAAATATCCAAAAGAATATTGTCGAGAATATTTTTTTAAGCTGGCATCAGCAGGGCTGAGACTCTGTAACCGATAGAGAAGGGCTCGCTATGGCACTTGCTCTCTCAATCAATACATATTTCTTTCATCTCAAGGCTTTGTCTACATGTATTAATTTTTTTTGACGATAAAGCAATATTATTATTATTATAAGTACCTACTTATTATAAATACCTATCATATATGGGCTAGAAAATGGACATTATTCATATACCATTAGTATATTGTTTGTTGAGAGATAAAACAGCAGCAATATACCAAAATTTATTTTTTTCTAGTTAAATCAAGAATATTCGAAATTTTCAGATTGTCGTTGCATCCTGTAGCAGTCTTTGTAGATTTCGAAAAAGCAATTCATTTCGTATTGCTAAGTATTTTTCTAAAAGTAATAATCAGTGGCTGTCGTTTTCACTAACATCAAAGTTGGTTTAAAATAATTCAATCGCTTGGTTTGGTTCACGAATTTAAAAATAAAAATTCAGATATTGGAAAATGGCTGGTTGGAGCCGAAAATGCCGGCAATAAAAACATGACCTTTCCATACCCGCCGCCGGTCAATTGAATCCCGGTTAGCTCAGCTAATATTTAAGTGTCCGAATTGCATACGCCTGTATTTATATTTTCCCACCCCTCGTAACTTTTTTGTGCCACTGTGTATAAAAAAAACGCTATGGCTAGAAATTCGTCCGACGTACGTCAAAATGTATTCACGTCCGACTTATACAAAATTATATTCACGTTGGACGTGTACAAAGATGCGTTCACGTCTTATATGTTGGTACGTTTTAGACAGGACTCTAAACCGAAAAAATTAGGTTCTAGAAGCAAATCCTGTTACTTTTGAGGTGAAGGTTTTTCTTAGGCTGAACACATAGTGGAGCGGCGAGAAGAGCGACGAGGAGAGCAGAGAGGAGAGCGGCGAAAACAAAAACGGTAGTTCGAATCAAGTTAACCATAGTGAGGCGAGCTGAAGCGAGGTAACCGCGTTGCTATTGAGAGGATAGCGGCGAGATCAAGCAGATTTGTTTTCTCTGCTCTCCTCGTTGTAGAAATAGTTGTGTTTAAAATGGATGTGGATGCATTTATTAGTAGTGTATTTGTTAAAAATCCCCTATGGGATCAGAAAGACTCTCAGCACCATAACCGCTTTGTTTTGGATAAACTGTGGGATGCTGTGGCCAAAGAAATGAATTCAACAAGTGAGTATATTTTTAAATTTTATATTTTATATCTACATACGTAATTTTTATATGTCTCTCTAATAAAAGTGGCAGCTGCTGTTGGCCTGTTATTTGCTCGTACAACGGCTGATCTATCACATTGAGACTCGGGTTGGGACAAAAATTGTTCGTCTTGAATTGAAATGCCTTCCATATCAATTATTGTATTGTGTAGAATACAGATACACTTGATAATATCATCTGCTAAGTCTGAAGAGGTTTCTATGGGCTTCAAAAGAATACGAAACTTGGCACTGATGATTCCAAAAGCACACTCTACTACACGTCTTGCACGTGAAAGGCGCATATTGTAATATTCTTTTTCTGCATCTAAATTTCTTCTATTAAAAGGTTTCATTAGATTATTTAATAAAGGAACCGCTTCATCTCCGATAAAAACATAGGGCACAGTGATCATAGTCAGTGGTAATGTACCATCTTCAGGAATATTGAGACGTTTACTCTCAATTAGATGAAATAGAGATGAAGATCGGAATGTACCCCCGTCACTCTGCTTGCCATATCCTCCAACATCTATTGTTATAAATCTATAATTTGCATCAGCAACAGCTTGGAGCACTATAGAAAAGAAGTGTTTGTAATTATAGTACATAGTTCCAGAGTGAGGGGGACACTTTACACGAATATGTTTCCCGTCAATTGCCCCCAGACAATTGGGAAAATTCCATTTTTCGTAAAATTCTTTTGCAGTGTTCTTGAAGTCATTTTCGGTAGGAACTTTCATATGCAGAGGTTGCAATATGTCCCACATAGCTTTTACTGTTTCTCGCACAATTGATGACACAGTCGTAGCACCCATTCGAAAAGTAAAACCAAGAGTCTTAAAAGATGATCCCGTTGCCAAAAACCTAAAAAAAAAAACTTGTTAAAGCTTAAATTCTGATGATTTTTTTTCATTTCAGGGAGTATCGTGAGGACAAAATGGAAAAACTTGCGAGACACATTTCGCAAAGAACTTAAAAAAAAAACAGTACAACGATCGGGGGATGGGGCATCCTCTTGGACATCATCTTGGCAATATTTTGATAGTCTTTATTTTTTAAAAGACCAATTTACTGCCCGAGTAAGCACCGGAAATTTGCCCGAAACTGAGCAAGACATCAATATTCTGGATGAAGATACAAACAGCCAGTTATCAGAATCCCGATTAGAACCAAATAATCAAAACTTGGATGATTCTACTTATGCCGATGAACCACCATTGATGAACGTTTCGTCACAGAACAAAACCAGTGAACTGACTTCAACTACTACACCTACAATTAACAAATTAAAACGAAAGAACCAAAATGACACAGATCTTGGTGCCGCACTTATAAGATTAGAAGAACAAAAAATCAGGATTCTAGAAAAAGAAAAGAAAAGTCAAACACTTGATGAAGACGATTGCTTTTTTGACAGCCTTCTACCGCATATACGCTCGCTCATCCCACAAAGAAAAATGTTATTAAGGATGAAGATGCAAGAACTTGTTTATAACTTTGTTTACAATGATCAGCCGCCCAATCAAGTTACTGAAAGCCAAAGTAATCATCGAACTCAAATTATGCATTTACATGAAATAAATCCACGTCAAATAATTGATTTGCAGCCTGTAAATACCTACTCGAATCCTACATCAGTTGGATCTTATTTGACGAGTTTTTCCGAAGAATCTGTTAATGATTTTTAATATTTACAGATAGGTATAAGTACATAAGAATTGTATGTGTTTTAATTTTAAGTTTTGGGTTTTCGTTCTGAATAAAATATAAAATTAAAAGTATGCATGTTTACTTACCTTAAGGTGACTGCAACCCGTTCCGTTGGGTTAATAGGATTACGATTAAAATTGGTCCAATTTTTTACTAACTTATGCTCAATTTTCTCCACAATATAATCAAACGTTGCAATACTCATTCGGAAATAAGACTGAAACTTCTCGGGATGCTGCCTTAGTTGTTCATACAAGTGAAGAAATTCACCATGTACATGCCTACTTTTATTTATTTCATGTACATTACAACTTCTCTTTCTATTTAATCTATTTTTCAGAAAATACCAAATTTTCAGAGACGAATTTTCTACTAACAATAGATCCATCTCTCTGTTTTGATCGCGCCAGTCGCGCGCAACTATGTGCAGGAATCTCTTTTATCACCGCGACCCTCAATCGCCGCTCTCCTCTCTGCTCTCCTCGTCGCTCTTCTCGCCGCTCCACTATGTGTTCTGCCTTAGGTAATTGGGACCGCAGAATCCAAAAATGCCTATTACCAATTCGAAATCGCGACCGGAAATGAGATATTCAAGATGGCAGTCAAAAACCTGAAATCAACTGATTTTTCGCCTTCTAAGAACTATGAACGTGATTAGGACGTTAAATTATATCATTTTTAGAGCCAAAAGTACACAGTGGTACTAGAATTCAGACATTTGAATCGACAAACGAATTTTGCATCATATGCGTGGAATTTGGTGACAACATGGAGCTTTGGTACCGATGTACCGATCAAATGTGGAAGATGGGCTCATTCCGAATGTTCTGGTTGGGAGTCGGCCAAAGAGTAAAAATGTGATAAAGGCGTTGTCAAACAACTTGCACGGCACTGGGTCGGGTAATACCGTCATTTGCACTTTCTAGATCACTTTGTTGCGCATAAAATTACCCTTAAACTGTTTGAATACAAAATTTAAATCAATAAACCACAATAGGCCTAGGTACAGTAAGTCACTCTTAAGGAATGCGGCCAGCGCAACAAAGTGCTCGCGGCTACTCAGTGGTGTGGGAGTAGGTTCAATAATAAAAGTAAGCTTAATAGGGCGCCACTGATTTATAAAATACAATCCGCGGACTTAAATCAGAAAGTCCCTGATCTCCAAAATTCCTATAAAAATGTACCTACCCAATGTACCTATCCTTCAAAATAAAACAACTTTGCCTTGGTTTGGTTGATGTCAGTAAGGAAAAAAAAATAAGAGTCAAATCTAAAACAATTATTAAAAATCTATTTAATAAAATGGGGGGTATATGTTCAAACCTGCAAAGGCCAATATAAGGCAATATGAAAAATACCAAAATATCTATTATTATTAATAGTAAATGTCAGAAGAACCAAAATGTAGTCAGGACCAATGTGGCCTTATTCAAGACACTGCAATAACTTTAAGATTTACCAATAAAATGAATGTTTTGACTACCTTAGTTCCATGAGAGTAAAAGAGAACAAATAGTTATTAAAGATGTTAATAAGAGTAATTAAAACCTGTGCACGCTTATACCATGGTATACCGGGACGGGTTTGTACAAAAAGGTCACCTTAAATATAGTACATTAAAAATCATTGGTACTGTACACCCTTGTAATAATTAAGGCAGTAAAACAACCTTGGAACTATACCAACCATCAATAATAATAATAAAATAATTTAAGAAATGTTATAAATCAATGGGTACATCACCCCCTTTTGGTCCTCCCTGCAGTCTAAACACCCATTTCTATAACTGTCTCCTGACAGCCTTACAACCTGCATAACAGACCCCATCAACTTCTATTGACTCCCTTCTTACAACGCGAATTTCGGTCTCAATTCAGTGTTGTGGGTACTCTTGACACCTCAACTTCGAGACTAATAAACCGTCAGAGAGGAAAAACCCACTGGTAAAGATTCTGAAGGCCTCGCTAACAGCCTGGTTACAATTTGGGCTAGTTGAACAAATGTGCTCTAGTGCTTCACACGACAAACCAACAAAATGGCGTAGATTTCGTTTCCAGAAAATTCTGTGTGGTTGGATTACAAATACGGGTACGACCAAATCCAAAGCTTTCACCCCAAAACCAATTAAGCCAGCAACCACTAAATCCCAGCGTCTTCAAAATCCCACAAAAAGGTGGATGTTCCCAAGGAACGTTGCCAAAAGGACCGCTGGTAAAATCTGCCAAGAACTTGTTGTTTGCTCAACGTGCGAATTTAAAAGAGAACGATCCCTTTTCAGCGATTTATTAGGTAGGCTTCAATATGAAAAATTTTCTAGAATTCCAGTTTTTTTCTTTAAGATGTCCTCTGGTGCCAGATTTCCGATCTCGACCAGGAAGACGGAACACCCAGTTTGAATCGGAACACAATCAGCTTGAAACAGAACACTCCGAACCACAATGATGAACCACAAAAACTCCAAGTTGTTATCAAATTCTCTTCCCTAACATCAATTAACACTAATTAATCACTTCTCTCTCTTCAGTCTAAAAACCATCAAAATGACCAGTGAATGTTTAGGGATCACAGTTACAGTGACTCTATATTACCCACAGCGGTCAAGAACGTCAACATCAGTGCTGCCCAACACGAATTAACAAGTGGCATATAACCCCACTATATTTTTGAGAAAAATAAACATTTGAAAATGGGAAAAGTGAAGGAAATAAGGGTGGAAAATCGATTTAGAGTGTGCTAAAGTGATTTGTGTTGTTGCAGAAATTTTAATAAAGGAAAATACGAGATCCGTAAGTGTTGACAATTGATATTTATTTGAAAGTAAACAAACATTTTCACCGACATTTAGGGCCTTTTAGAAAACTTTCGAAAGCTAAATAAAGTGAATTCTTATCCTAGGGCTTTATTATCCTGAAACTACCCTGTCCTCTAAATACAAAGAATTCACTCATTATTACCTTGAAAAATATACCTTTAATCAACAACCAGATATTGTTTTGCATCCAACCAAAAGGCAAAAATCTAGCAAAATTCAATGAGCAACCTATCAATCACTGAAAAATATTAAACCTCAGGTATACAGCTTTATAAATATTCTCACAAATAACTGAATTAATTACTGAATTTATTCGAAATCCTCAATAGACCTATTTATTTTGTGATAAACGAAGATGCAAATACGGATTTGAGCTCGCTAGACAGAGAACCCGATATATTTCACGCGCCACTGGAGGTATACATTTAAAAGCTGCGCAAACATAAGTGCGAGAGAGAGCACATTTTTTGTTCTTGTCTTATGAAAGCCCTGACGGTCAACAAGATGTTCGATCCTGTGTCAAGTTCATTGGAGCGGTGGGTTTGATCGTCCCATCTTTGTTATTTGCATATCAAGACAAGGAGAAAAGGATCAACCGACGAGTCGTACCTAGTACCTGAACGAACACGCTCCACCCCACCTGACACCCCGACTGACTAGGGGCTAGGTTAGGTTGATTATTTATTTATTTATTCAAGATTATAATGATGATTATTCAAATTATTGTCGTAAAATCAAGTAAAATGCATATTAAGCGAGATATTAAGGGAGTTAAGGCCCTCGGGAAGGTTCATTCATTCTTTGAATTTCGTTCAAGCAAGTTGTCAGCTTTCTTCGTGTGTTTTATTTTCGTTTCAGTTTCATTGTTATTATCCTTGGATATTATAGTGTTGATATTGTGTTTAGTGATTACTCCTGATAATATGGCTGATAGTAGTTTTTGGGTGAAAGATCTCTCCCTTTTCAAAGGCTTTCACTTTGGAATTTCAGCAGCCTTTTTCACAAAAAAATCGTGGACACACAGACAGAGCGATCGTGGCTATAAATTTTTTGCTGAGGGGTATATTCATGATGTGTTCATACACAAGAATGAGTGTACCATCAAGGCGAAATGCTATAGGAGCCAGAAGAAGAATGAGAAGCCGCATAGCCTTCATTTAAAATTTGCATCAGTGGACCTTATGGTGGAAGCTCACTGTACATGTGAGGCGGGGTAAGAAAACGATAATTTGTTACATTATATTTACCAGTGTTAATGAAATTATTTTATTTTTATAGGAACTCCGAATCTTGCAACCACGTTGTTGGGCTGGCTTACTTTCTGCAGCATTTAATTTTGAATGGCTTTAAAGAAGTCCCAGAAAGTGCATCATGCACTTCAATCCCAATGGAATGGAATAAGCAAAGAGGGAACAAAATAACTGCAGAAAAAATACCTGAAAGTGTTTTTATTGACCCAAACAACATAAAAAGGACAAAAAAAACAGTTATTTGTCAAATAAAAAACCCCATAAGGAATGATGAGTTGAAGAAAATCAACCAAGCTAGTATCACAAACCTAAAAACTGTTTTAAAAGAAATTAACCCGTCCATACCATTTGCTAGTACACTATGTACTGAAAACATGGCAAATGATAGAACAATACTTCTACAAAATGGTATGTAGCAGATTTGTATACTTATTATTTATCTAATTCTGATGTTTTTTAACTTATAGGAATAAATGTGCCAGCATCCTCGCTATTGGGACATATGGCTCGTGCTGGGACCAAAAATGTTGCTGCTACAACAGGTCTTGAGAGGGATGAACACCTGGACGATCTACCTATAGCATTGCCATTAGATGATAAAGAAATGGTTGACATCCTAATAAGTTTGGCGCTAGTCCACCACGCCTCATTACAACCAATCTCTATGGAGCAAGCAGCAGAAATAGAGAAAAAGACAAGAACGCAGAACCAGAACGACCTTTGGAAAGATCTTCGTAAATTTCGGTTTACCGCCTCAAAATTTGGTTTTGTTTGTAGAAGAAAACTTTTTAATGACGAATTTATAAAACCATTTGTGTGCCCTCCAGATATCAGTCGTCTAAAAACAGTTGCTCATGGATTGAAAAATGAACCAATAGCCATAAGAGAATTCTTGAAATCAAATCCTCAATTCAAGTATTTTAAATGCGGTTTGGTAGTGCACCCATATGCTATTCATTTGGGTGCAAGCCCAGATGGCATTTTGTACGACTGTACATCTTCTAGTTATGGGGTTCTAGAAGTCAAGTGTCCTTGCAGCACTAAGGCCGATAGTTTGGAAGAACACTTGAAAATAAAAACCTTCTGTTTGCAACAGGACGAAAATAATTTATTATCGCTAAAGGTCAGTCATGATTATTATTTTCAAATCCAGGGGCAAATGCTTTTAGCAGGATTACGATGGGCAAAATTTGTTGTGTATATGGCCAAAACACAACAAATTGTAGTTCAAACCATCCCTTTTGATCCCATTTTTTGCCAAAATATGTACAGGATATTAACTCAAAAGTATGAGATATTTCTAGCAAATGTAGAGGTTGTTCGTTTGTAAATATATATGTTTTTCATTGTTTCGTTGTTCATTTCTTATTGTATATATTAATTTAAGTTAAAGTATAAATTTTTGTACCATATGTAAATAATAAAGCATGTTTGATTTGTTTGTTGCTATGTTTCATAAATAAATTAAAGTGTTTTTCTATTTATTAAATTACAATTTTGTTTTCATTTGCCATGATTCATATTTTTTTTCACTAGTGACATAGACTATAGATTTGAAATGTACTTAAATACAGTAATAAAAGATTATGAAAAGTACTTTTTGTTTTTACACATTTTATTGGTAGTAGAAAAGATTGTGTACCTATTCAATATGTGTGTAAAGCACCTTTTTTCACTTGAGTGATTGTCAAGAATTAATACTTTTGTGAAAAAGGTTTCCTTTACACACTTGTTGCATAAATAACTATATTGAAAAAAAAAACATTACAGATAATCAGTTTTTATTGCATAATAATGTCTATGACTCAACAAATTAAAACAAATGCATTTAAGCAACAACAGTAACCAACATCTTCTTGCAACTTTAAAAGTGATTTTTTCATTGCTTGTACAAATTTATAAAAGTGGATAGTGAATACGGCTGTAGGTACATAATATGAACTACTACTACATGAGTACCTAATCATGTGGATTTAAAACAAAATCAGACAAGCAGGAACCTATTTGATTTGTGTCTTAGGTATTCGTTTTCATTGTCACTAGGCCATACCTAAAATTGCTTAATAGTATGCAAACTGTATAAATTTGTTGTATGGCACCTAAACTAGAAATGGGAATTTTTGATGACAATATATTATAATTTTTTAGCCTTCCTATGGCTCGTTCAACATGTATTCTTTCATGGGCTACTTTTCGAATCGTCGAGACTTCTTCGGTGGTAAATTGGGTACCACCCACTTTAAATACTGGGATGTTTATGTCTAGATTTATAGCTTGGAACAAATCTCTTACGTTAAACCCCTTGTCTGCTAATATAGTATCACCTGGAAAAATTTTTCCTTCATTAACTTTTTCTTTGAGGATATCTATAAACCCACTAACTTCAATAATCGCTTTATCAGAAATAGATCCTGTAAATAATGGTGATGTATAAATTATGGCCCCAGCAGGATCTATCATTATTAGCGATTTAAGAGTTGTTGCCCCCTTGTAGTTAGAATAGCATTGACTTTGTTTTACTAAAGATGACGGTCTTTGAATAAAAAATTCTGTACAGTCAATACTACCAATAACATTTGGATAGTTTTTTTTTTTTCAATCAGAAGCTCGATTTATCAACTCGTTTCTATTTGGCCATATGTCCAAAGATCCCAATCTAAGGTACAATAAATTTATCCATGACAAAAATATGCTATTAACATAGGCCTTTGAAATGGAAAACATATCTGATAATGTTTCAATAGACATCCCCCTCCTCAATCGAATAAGTGTCAAAAAAAAATGATTTTCTGCGGATAGTTTGCTTAATCGTTCATGTTTTTTTACTCTGGGAGAAGCATCATAAATGGTAATGTCTTTCAAATCACCAGATGATAATACCCATTTGAAAACCAAACACAAAATCTCATAGGTTTGAAAGCCTGTATAATACAGAATTTTTTTGTCATTTGCAGAAAACTGTTGCAGGCAAAAGAGTGGCTTGGGTAGAGATAATAGTTGTAATCGTTGGTTTTCTCGTTTCAGATATGCAACCTCGTTCTCCAAAATTTCTACAGTTTTCAAGCTGGAACAGTTCCCTTTACATATTTCCATGGAATCCTTTTCTATCTAAAATATAATATAATTATAATACTTAACTATACTTATAATTAAAGTGTAGAAAATACCTGTGGTGTAGATGTTGTCAATGTATTAAGTTCGTCGTTCCCAGCTTGGTCTGGTTGATCCTCGGGTAGCTCTGATATCCATGACATAGTAACTGAAGATGAGATGGGATTTCCAGTGGCATCAGACACTGGTTTCTTTGTTTGTATCTTGGTAATCTATGGAGCAAATAAATTCCTTATCACTGTGAACTTGATAACCAAAATATAATAAGTTGGTATAAATATGTGATATAAGTTCAGCTGCAGGGACAGTTTATCTTTCGACAGCACTTATATAACTTGGGACATAGCCTCAGTGTACATGAAAAGTGAGTAATAAGTCAATCACAAGCATACCTTTGTTGGAGTCTTTACAACATTGGTGGTCAAAGTCAGCCTATGTTCTTTCAGAGGTGAAAAATCAGCATTTACTGAGTCATCAACCCAAGTCATAGATACATCCGAGGAGACATTTTCAGAAACCTACGACATAGCCAATTAATATCTTAAATATACGGCATCTTTTTAATAGCAATACCTTTGATGTGGAGTGTTTTCTTTGTTGTTTTGTATGTGGAAACACCAGGGGTTTCTGTGAGTACATTGCTTGTGGAGCAGACCGAGGGTGACATACAGCTTGCTGGTCTTGTTTCTGGCACTGGCATTTTAGGTGTATTTTCATTTTCTATTGTAGTTGTTGATGAACTGGGAATATTTTGCATCTCACCTAAGGCAGGCACCCCATCATTTACTGACCCCACACTTGGAATAGCAGATTTTTTCAATTTAACAACATTTCCTCCAAAAACAAAATCTTCCTTTTTGAAATGCTTCGAGCAAACCTAAAATATCCCATATTGAGATTTATTATAAACAACTTATTTATTTCTTACTCTTGGTCTGCAATCCCATTTTAACGCATTTAAACGCAAGGCATTTAACCAAAGCTGGCGTCTATTTTCATCTTTTGGATAACAATGAAATGAGATTCCATTGTTTTTTCTCAGCGTCGATTTGCACTTCCGTACCGAACAATACTGTGGCATTATTAAAACTATAGATAACTACGTCTAATAGTCTAGTAAAATAATAATAATGTGAATAATAATACCGCAAAAAACTGAAATATCAAATAATAACAACAAACAAAAACAAGGAAACATAACCACACAAACTCAAATCAAAATCCGGTAAAATGCCATTACTGTCATTTCGTCCTCCAAATTTTCACCTGCCTGCTACAGCCAATAGAAACTTACCTCCTCATGCGCACGCAACTTAGTGCACTCAGGTGTAAATGAATAGGTCTATTACGTTAAGGCAAAATTTTAACGTAACAACTTTCTATGTCAAAAGCATATACAAGACCTGGAATAATAGATTAAGCAAAAACTTTCTATTTCTCAAAGGGCCAGTCATGCTTAGGAGCGGCTAGGACATTTCTGTTCAATTTGGTAGACTCAACTAAGAAAACAATAATAGCTCCAGAAAACACAGTTTTAAATTTACTCGAAGAAAAACATCCGAACGTTCCTACAACAACAGAAAAAGTCGAAAACGATATTGAGGTAGTTGTAGATGATTGAAATGTAAAATATAAGATTCACCGGATTGTCAAGATCTGGTGCCAGCCGGGTTCCCGGAACTGGTAAGCATTCTTCAGTTTTTTGTTGAAGTCTTTTATGTCCCCGCCTGCGGTTTGTTCTGATAAACAAGCTTCAAATAATTGGTTTCTTTGGATCGACACTCAAACATTAGCACGTACAATTGGTATCTTTTCGTGTCTCAATTGTATCACTATTGCGTAAATCCTTTATTAGATATATTGTACGTAGTGTCAGGTTATGTTGTATAGTTTTCTGAGGATTATGCTGGTAATTTCCCAGACTTCAAGACCGAAGTAAATTATGAAGAGAACCTTTATAAAGAGCTAACAAATTTGCCTAATATAATTGACATGAATACATCTTTGAATACACGCTATGTTCCTAAATAATACTTTAGCTATCGAACCTCCCTAGCCGATTAATTGAGAAGGGTTTATTACTTTCTGGGTGCTGATGCCCAAGAAACTGGGCGAGAGGGTAATGTAGTTGCTGTAAAACAGTTTGAGACAGAAAAACTATCATCTAACGAATTAAGATAAGTGAACCCCCCGCCAGAATCAGGCATCCGAATATTATCCAAATAATGGGCATCTCACTGGATACAAACCCACATCATTCTGGAAAGGGTTGAAAGGTCATAATTTGGGAGACATTGTCTTCAATGATGATGTCAAAATACTTTAAAATTTAGACATTATAAAGAAGAACCAGGTTTTTTCAAAAATCTGCCAAGCAATCAGCCATCTGCATAGACAAATTAATCCTATAATTCACCAAGATATTGAACCTGATAATATCTTAGTTAATGAAATTTTGTACCTAAAGTCTGTATTTTTCCTAAAAAATGAATATAAGTACTTGGAAATATATTAGTAGAAATCAGAAAAACCTACCAAATCGGAAACGGAAATATATTTCAGCTTTCTAAAATGACCGCAAGGGGGCGTAACCCAACTGTCAAAGTACAAAAATGGTTTTATTTTTGAAATTTCAAATGGAAACGTATCTTGAAAATGCTAGCAATAAATTTTTGATGAAATTTCACACAATTTTGATGACTTTTTACCAGAATTTATCGGATAAGATAGTTATGAGCTGTCAAACATTGCAACTCAAGAAAGCGGATAACTTCAAAACGACTCAACAAATCTGGTCGATCTCAGGTTTGTTGGAAAGACAAGAGTCTGTTCTTTAATTTTGTTGTGAAAAATTTAAATTCTGGTTAGTAGGACTGACGTTATGGGTCAATATTTGAAAACCATTGAATGTTTCCAATTTTTCTTGAAATTTTCAAATTAAACGGTATATTTAAGATATGCTCAATCGATTTTTGAGGATGTTTTACACGGTTTTTCTTTATCATACCTTCCTACAAACGAATTCCAGATAGTGTTAAAATTAATTTTCTTAAAAATAATCAGTATTTATGAAAAAGCCCTCGTAAATTGAACAGATACTAGTTGAATATGTCAGGCTGACAAATTTTTAAACCTTCAAGGGTGCGTTCAAAATCACCCTGGGCGTCACACCGAGTGCACACCAGCCATGTATAATTCATAGCTAGTGTGCACTCGGTGTGACGCCCCAGGGTGATTTCGAACGCACTCCAAAAGTTATTTTCTAAAGTCAAAATGCATTTCCTAAATGGAGAAGCACAGGACATCCTTGAGCTGCATGAATGTAACGGAAATGCAGCAATCGCAGCACGTATTTATTCCGGGCGTTATCCCCAAAGACCTCACCCTGACCCTAGATCCATCAGGAGGTTGAATAATCGTTTAAGGGTTACGGGTAGTATTCATACCCCGTCTTTCACTCGAAGACGTAGGGCCACGTGCGAGGAGAATACAACCAACGTACTGGCACTATAATTTCCTAACGCACTTTTTTCATTATTTGACGTTCATCAATGATGACAATCAACTGTCAGAAAAACGAAGTCATTATTTACGAGGCCTTTTCATAAATATTGATTTATTTTTGATAAAATTGAATTTAACACTCACTGGAATTCGTTTGTAGGAAGGCATGATAGAAAAACTGTGTAAAACATCCTCAAAAATGGATTGAACATATCTTAAATATAGCGTTCCATTTGAAAATTTCAAGAAAAATTAGAAAAATTCGATTGTTTTCAAATATCCACCCATAGAGTCAGTCTAACTAACTGAAGTTGGAATTTTTTACAACAAAATTAAAGAACAGACTCTTGTCTTTCCAACGAACCTAAGATCGACCCAATTCGTTGAGTCGTTTTGAAGTTATTCGTGTTCTTAAGTAGCAATATTTGACAGCTCATAACTATCTTATCCGATAAGTTATGGTAAAAAGTCATGAATCAAAATTGCGTGAAATTTCATCAAAAATCTATTGCTAGCATTTTCAAAATACGTTTCCATTTGAAATTTCGAAAATAAAACCATTTTTGTACATTGACAGTTGGGTTACGCCTCCTTGCGGTCATTTTAGAAAGCTGAAATATATTTCCAGCATTTTCTTTTGGCCATATTTATGGGATAATTTTTTTCCGACAAGACTACTATGAATAGTTTTTGAGATATGGCCGAGTGCCATTCTTAATGGATCACCCTGTACAAGATCAAATGCTGAACAAACTTTCAAAATGACCCTGTACCTACATTAATAAAAAGTCATAATTTTATTTTCCATTAATAAAAGCTTATCGCGCCCGACTTTGTTTACTTTTTTTACTCTTCGTGATAAGTCCGCCCCAATACCAATGAACATAATAATTATTAACATCTTGTATAGCAATAGCCGGGATCCACGACAGTTACCGGTGGTTGTTGATGACGTCATTTAAAACGCACCATAACCGGGATTCGTATGAATACCGGTGCCGGGAGGCTAGACACAGCGTTTTATAAAACAACTTTACGGCCATGAGAATCGAGGCATCTCATCCATTTGGTTTAAATGTTACTATGAACTATTGTTTTATGTAGAAATTATCCATTGCAACGATTACATACCCGTTTCATTTTTTTTACTGCCAATATTCTTTCATTGACATTCAATTTCAAAAATAACATTTCAATTTGTTCTCATTAATAAAGGCAAGACTATGACTTTGACTTGTACGAAATTTGCCTTTGTTAGCCGAATTAGCAGTATCAGCACACGAACTTATTTCTAACTTTTCCAACATATTACATTTTTCTTTAGGAAATTTATTTAAATCTTGCAAACTGGGTAAATCTTGTTCATATTTAAAACATTCCCAGTCCCTTCTTGTGACAATATCAAATTTAGAATCAATAATATAAATTATTATGCTATCCCAACCTTCTGTTTGTAAACCTAAACCACTCAAGGAACGCAAATGCTTTGTTACATTATCAAATAAACTTCTTAGTTCTGTGTGCGATTCTTTTATAATTGATGGATGATCAAAAATAGCCTTCAAATGATTATAAATTATTAGATTTTTCTTTTGGTACCGCTCTTCCAGCATTTGCCAAGCAATTGTATAATTGCTTGACGAAACCTCTATTGCCTTTATTATCTGTTGGGCTTCATTATCTAAACAAGACCTTGAATAATAAAAACGTTTAATATCAAATAAAGCACTGTTGTTATGTACCAAGCCACAAAACAATCTTTAAATTCCAGCCATGATTTATATTGTCCATTAAATGTTGGTAATTTAATAGGTGGTAGCTTGACCAATGACTGTAAATTATTGCCAGAATAACCTGGGCTTGCATTAGAAACTAAATTAGAGCCAGAGCGATCAGATGATGCTGAGTGTTCCTTGCATACTTCATCACAAAGAGCTTGCATTGAACTAACAATTATTTCAAAATAAGAATTTTCAAACGAAAGCAATTCAGCATCGTTATAATTATCACTATGTGTTAGTTAAATTTGCCATTGAACCTCAATAAATTCATCGAATAAAGGAGAAACCTTTTCTATTCTTTATTGTGATTCAGAAATTAACTTATTTCTATCATCAATATCATTATCAATATTATTAAAATATGTTTTTACCCTTAATTATTGCCTTTTTTAAATTTAAAGCCTTCAGCTCTGTTTCAGACATTGTTGATCAAAGAAATAGTAAATTGAAACAAATCACTCACCAATGGTGGTAACTTTCACTCCCGACACCGGCTGATTACGGTCTCCCATACACAGCACTGAATGGGGCTAACCAATAATGATTGTAATATAATGACCATATTCTTTTTAAATAAAACAACTTTTGTGTCAAGAAAAACTAATTTTTTAATGAGCGATAAAAAACATCATAACCAAAAACCTTCGTCCCCTCAAGAGGCCCGGCTTTCGTTCTCTCTCTTGCATGTTCACTTAATGCAGTGTTGCCAGTTATTTTTATCGCAATAGCGATTTCAATTTATCGTGCTCGCACACTTGGTGAGTTGCTCCTCTTTGGTTGCTTGGGAGAAGCCATTAGAGTTGCACTCACTTCTCGGACCCCGCCTGGGCACTTTCGTCTTTATGACTCATCGAGTCTTTAGACGTGCCTGCCCTTGGTTCGGCGCCGCTTTTCTTTGGGGAGCTTGGTTGCTCTACAGCTGTTGTGCTCCGACTGCTTTGCGGTTTTATAGTAGTATAACCGAACTTGTAACTTACCGCGTAGCCTCCGGATTTAAGTTTTTCTGTGGATGCACTGTCCACAGAAAGGGTTAGTGAGACCAGGTCGCCCTCGGCGTTACGTCCGATAACTTGCCAGTTTTTGACGTTTAGGCCCTCATTTTGGCCTTGAACAAGATTCAAGATTTTCTCCGTAGAGTAATCTGTGCTGCTTGGGAACCGAGCAACCAAGACGTCAGAGTGAGGAATGTCAGATTGCTCTACCATCTTTAGCAAAGCTCCCTCCCAAGGCTTGATGGAGGTGATTGCAGTTTGGAGCCACTGTTTGGTGGCTATATTTTCGCAAACTAGAGCGAGCCAGCCGGGTCTGTTGTTGGCGCTCAGAAACTTCGGTTTGATTGGACAACCCGATGCTACCTCGTCCACGATCTTGTCCATGATTGCCTCTTTGGTGGCTTGTACTTGCTTCACTGACAAGAGGCAATTGGGGAAGTCTGCAGGTAGTATTCCTACGTTTATGCCTCCAGCTATCTGGCTGAAGGTTGGTTTTGGAGCTAAAGAAGGCGGAGCACTACTGCTCGTTTCCTTCTTTTTTATGGGCGGGTCATTTCTGCCTGTTTTCCTTGTTCTTGCTTTTTTTTTCTCTTGAGCCTCAGGGGTGTTTCCCTTTGACCGGGCTCTTTTTTCGCCCTTGTCAGAGGATTCAGCCCTTTCTTTGATTGGCTCAAGGGCTTTTTTGCGGGCTTCGTCTGCACTCATCCCCTTTTTGAGGAGGAATTTCATCCTCTTTTTGGCAGCGCCACTCAGCCTGATCTTCACGTCGCCCTTCAGCTGTAGGGCGCCCAGATCTTTGCCGAGTTCGTCCTTTGTTGAACGTAGAAGTCCAGTGGGGCTTTTACAGTCCCCTAAGTTTATGCATCCAGCTATCTGTCTGAAGGTTGGTTTTGGAGCCATGGAAGGCGGAGCACTACTGCTCGTTTCCTTCTTTTTTATAGGCGGGGCATTTCTGCCCGTTTCCCTTGTCCTGGCTCTTTTTGTCTCTTGAGCCTCAGGGGTGTTTTCCTCTGACCGGGCTCTTTTTTCGCCCTTGTCAGAGAATTCAGCCCTTTCTTTGATTGGCTCAAGGGCTTTTTTGCGGGCTTCGTCTGCACTCATCCCTTTTTTGATGAGGAATTTCATCCTCTTTCTGGCAGCGCCACTCAGCTTGATCTTCACGTCGCCCTTCAGGGCGCCCAGATCTTTGCCGAGGTCGTCGTTTGTTGAACGTAGAAGTTCAGTGGGGCTTTTACAGTCCCCTAATTCCATTTTCTCGGATGTGCTTGAGGCGCTAACATCCTTCGCCTTGTTTGGTTTTTGTTTGGTATCCATGCTAGGTCCCACGAGTAGCTAGGGAAGTAATCCATACAGCCGAGGCAGAGCCCCGCATGCCCCGGTCGGACTAGTTAAGCCGTGGGTCGCCACATCCCTGGAGTTCGCATAGTATCGATTAGGCTTTCCCCTAACCACGCAGTCCTTGGCCTATGCTGTTCCACCGTGACTTGGAGGGATTTTTATTGTGGTTCGCCTTCCACTTGGCCGGCCGGTTAAGGCAAGCCCTCACGCCCTAAGATGCTTCCTCATCAACCACCGATCTTAGAGCGCGAGATATACCAGGCAGGTTTCAACAGAGGGCAGTCGACTTAGCCCCAACCCGAAACAGGGCTGCGAGACCCAGATTGCGGGCTGAGGCAGAGCCGAGTGTCCTCCTCCACGCTGTTTGTCTAGCAGACACCCAGCATACCGGGATGCTGTGTGTGTGCTTTCCTGGTATGGTGAGCCACCCTTGGTCACGACCGAACGTCTCCACATCTCTGCAGCGACGCACGGCCGCTGAGCCTCTCCACCAACGACAAGGTCCCGTGGCTCCCCGGAGAGGTTATTGATAGTTTAGTTCATTTGTTTTTTTATAAAATCTCAATATTTAATCACAACATTTCGCTTTTTTTTTGAATATGGCATAACGATTGTATTATGCGTTTGCTATTTCGAGTCAAACTACCGCGGTTGCGGTTGTGATTGATGATGTTGGCTCCATTTTTTCTACTGCGGTTGATGATGTTGGCTCCATTTTTTCTTATTATTATTAATTAAGAAAATTGTAGAATAATATGGTACTTTTTTATTTAAATTACAATTTCTCATGATATTTTTTGGCATCCTGGATACCCTAAAAAATACTTCGGAGGAGAAGGTCAAGGGCGTAGCTTATCTAGGAGAATCAAATTTTAGAAATAATTGAATAAATTGGGGACATGTAGAAGAATGTTTATTTTTGTGGTAAGACTCTCTGCTTTTTCCAGAAGATGATTTTTCTTTTGCACTATTTTTGTTGCCATTGGTATCTTTTTTAACAGAACTTGATATGCTTTTATGCTTAATTGAGCTGCTTCCTGCCCCATCTTGTGTAGCTTTGTCTATTGGTTTTGTTTTAGGATGTGTCTCTTTTTGTGAAAATTTTTCTTTATCAGATTTTTCTTTATCAGTCTTTTCTTATCTTTGCTCGACTTTTCTCCGTGTTTTTTAGATTTTATCATATCTTTAGTTAAGTTTTCTCTGTGTTTTTCAGATTTTTCTTTACTTGACTTAATTTTGTCTGGTCTCTCTTTTCCTTTAACAGATGATTCTTTATCTTTATCTGGTAATTTTTTATCTTTGACCAAATGTTCCTTTTCTTTGTGGTCTCTCTTTATCTGATTTTTCTTCCGGTTTATCAATTTTTTCACTTTTGCTATCTGATTTGTGTGTTGTTTTGGGCTCAACACTTATTGGACCATTTATTTATGGAGATACTTCAACGACGGTTTCAGATTTTTTTGTGGGGAGCTGTAAAAGACAGCGTTTGCAAAAAAAACTTATGCTACAGTGGATGAGCTTCGAGGTGCTGTAATTGAAGCTTTCAGTAATATTGATAGGCGATCCCTGAGAAAGGCGACTAATTCAGTTTTGAAAAGATGCAACGTCAGCATTAATTATAACGATGAAATTTTCGAAAATGTTTTGTGAGATTTAAATAAAATGTCAGAATATTAATTTAAAAAAAAATTTATATGGTTACCCTAACAATTTCTTATTTTTTTTCCCCATAGTAACTAGACTTACTACGTCGAAGTCGAAGAAAAGAAAGCATGGTTAACTTTGTTCTAACCACTCCAGAGTCAATTTTTTTCAAGTCCATCACCACAAATGTAAATAGACATACTGCTGAATTATAAGTGAAATATTATTTTGAGTTTTAGAGGAAATATTGCCAACTTTTATAGCAATAGTAACTAATAATGCAAGCAATATAAAAGCTGATTGGCGAATGATAAATACAAAGTTTCCGCATATTTCTACTTATGGATGCATGACACATGATCTCAATTCATCAATACAAGACATTATTAAATTGGAATCGTTAAAAAAAAATTGTTGCAGATAGCGAAGAAATTTTAAAAGAAAACAGAAATTCTCACCAAAATCTAGCAGTTTTTGTAGAGAAACAAAAACAGTTAAACATAAACATAACACTCAAATTGCCTGTATAGCTACCAGAGATTGGGAAGTAACAATTAATGTTCTCGAAGCTACTGTAGGCAAAAAATAACCTGTAACGAAGTTAATATAATTGTCCATAGATTTTTCCGACTGCGGCCTATCATTCTGCCAACAAGGAACAATTAATGTTCTCAAAGCTACTGAAGGTAAAAAATAACCTGTAACGAAGTTAATATAATTTTCTATAGATTTTTCCGACTGCGGCCTATGATTCTGCCAACAAGGAACAATTAATGTTCTCAAAGCTAATGCAGGCAAAAAATAATCTGTAACGAAGTTAATATAATTTTCTATAGATTTTTCCGACTGCCGCCTATGATTCTGCCAATAAGGAACAATTAATGTTCTCAAAGCTACTGCAGGCAAAAAATAACCTGTAACGAAGTTAATATAATTTTCCATAGATTTTTCCGACTGCCGCCTATGATTCTGCCAACAAGGAACAATTAATGTTCTCAAAGCTAATGCAGGCAAAAAATAATCTGTAACGAAGTTAATATAATTTTCTATAGATTTTTCCGACTGCGGCCTATGATTCTGCCAACAAGGAACAATTAATGTTCTCAAAGCTAATGCAGGCAAAACATAACCTGTAACGAAGTTAATATAATTTTCTATAGATTTTTCCGACTGCCGCCTATGATTCTGCCAACAAGGAACAATTAATGTTCTCAAAGCTACTGCAGGCAAAAATAACCTGTACCGAAGTTAATATAATTGTCCATAGATTTTTCCGACTGCGGCCTATGATTCTGCCAACAAGGAACAATTAATGTTCTCAAAGCTACTGCAGGCAAAAAATAACCTGTAACGAAGTTAATATAATTTTCCATAGATTTTTCCGACTGCCGCCTATGATTCTGCCAACAAGGAACAATTAATGTTCTCAAAGCTAATGCAGGCAAAAAATAATCTGTAACGAAGTTAATATAATTTTCTATAGATTTTTCCGACTGCGGCCTATGATTCTGCCAACAAGGAACAATTAATGTTCTCAAAGCTAATGCAGGCAAAAAATAACCTGTAACGAAGTTAATATAATTTTCTATAGATTTTTCCGACTGCCGCCTATGATTCTGCCAACAAGGAACAATTAATGTTCTCAAAGCTACTGCAGGCAAAAAATAACCTGTACCGAAGTTAATATAATTGTCCATAGATTTTTCCGACTGCGGCCTATGATTCTGCCAACAAGGAATAATTAATGTTCTCAAAGCTACTGCAGGCAAAAAATAACCTGTAACGAAGTTAATATAATTTTCCATAGATTTTTCCGACTGCCGCCTATGATTCTGCCAACAAGGAACAATTAATGTTCTCAAAGCTACTGCAAGAAGTATCAAGTCGTCTTCGGTAGGTAGAGTTTTATTTTCTAGTCAAATATCATTGTCAAATCAAAGGCTTTTCACAATCTTTTTTTTTTCAATAACTGTCATTGGTTATTTATATTGGGACAACACAGTTATATTATTAGACTATGAATGCCTGAATTTTTCAGGAGAACCTGGTGCAGCCCAGAGGAATTTTGCCTCAGGTGACACTCTTCGCCTTCATTACAATTGTATATATTTATCAAATTTTCTTTCTAATAAAATAATAATTCATAACGCGAATTATTATAAATTTTTCCCGAAATAATTGCATTTGTTTAGTATGTATAATAATATTTAGGCGCGTGACCTTGCTAGCAAAGCCTACATTCATGTCGCTATGCTCAAGCAATGAACTGAAAGAAAAAATCCATCGGCGTCGTCGCTGTCCCCATTATACTTCGCATATAAAATGGCGAAGATTGGCAACGATAAACAGTACCAACCGACGCTCGAGTAAAACCAACACCAGCAGGTGTACGAACCATAGCCTGCGGCCCTACGCGACCTTCCAGCTCTGCCGAAGTCAGCAGCACCACAGCCGAGACCACAGCACAGCCCTGCGCGACGAACTAGTCCTGCCGAGCATCCTCGCCGACCAGACGAAGGTAAGCCGTCTTCATCCGTAACTGTGGTACTCGCTTTGCACAGTGTCACGCTTCGCACCACTAGGTCAAATAGTTGATACACTCCAGGCCTTCCTGTAATAGGGATTTCACCCGAGTAGCCTGGAAGGGGGATTTCTATTGTAGTTGAACTTTGCCGGATCTCACCCTAGTACTTCCTAATCTTTGGCAGTGATCGCAGTGATAGATATATTATTTAATACAACTTGATGCTTAGAATGGAAACACAAGACATAATAATAAAAGATTTACCATCAGGATACAACTACTTATTTATTAATTCAAATGCTTAAAAATCAGATAAAACTATTATTCGTATTAAAGAAGTTTCGGATCAAGCATCTGCAGAGGTATGAGTATCAAAATCAGTAATCACATCATAATTTTATGTAGCTATAAGGTTTCACATAATTAACTACTACATTCTCATAGTCTACTTATATTTTTATTCTTAATAATATTATCAATTCATTTATTTTATAGGCGTGGCTCAATAGGTATATGGAGCAAACAAAAACAACTTGGAGGAAAGCTGCCATATACCCAAATAGTGGAAAGGTTAAAATATTTCGAGTAGATTTACGTTCTGTACACTTGACAGATAAAAGAGTAAAGGAAGTGCGTTCATCCAAAAATACTGGTTGTCCAGCTAAGTTGAATATAATTATTAAAAGGTAAGTTAACTCATATATAGGTATTTTATTTTGAAAGTGGCTATACGACCGTTAGACGTTCGGTTTATTATTTTTATTTCCTACTGAACTATAAATTTCTCGATAAATTTTGAGAGTATTTTTTTTCAATGGAACCTGGTAGGTATACTAGGTATAACATTTTCAGATTCTCTGAAAAATTCTATTCTATGTATGACCATATTTAATTCAATATTTTATTTTATTTATCTTTTTTTGAGAAAATTATTAGCTTCAGGGTTCAGGCTAGGGTGGCTCAAAATTATTTGATATTGTATGAGGTATAATCCTTTTAAATGGAACACCAGATATATACTGTTGGTAGTGTAGTGATTTTTTTATTCAATTCTCTATTAAGATTTCATTTCAACTTACATTCTTTTATTATTCTAGGTACAACGCCAAATCCAGAGCGAAGTCCAAAGATCCTCTCTGACTCGATTGGCCAGGTGTTGTTTGTTTTAAAGCTACCCATAATCATTATATCAACAGTGCAGCGGTTCTTAAATATCGAGACATGTCAGATGAAGTCAAAGAAAAATTAAGAACACTTTTTCGGAAAGGACATAGCCCTGCATCTTCCCTGCACTGCATTAAAACTGACCTTTCACTTGAAAATAGTGAAAAATTATTATGAATTAGCAGCCGATACCTACTATGTACCTTCAATTTCAGTTGTTCGCAAGTTCTTTGGAAAAGAGTTTCTTCAAGAATATGGTAGTTATTTCGGAGATGAGATGATTGAAAATCTTGCACAAAAGTTACAAGAGTACAGTTACGAGAGTCATGGAGAAAAAGCAAGGATTTTTAAAAGCAAATATGATGATCATTTTTCTGTTGTTTTATGTACTCCCATCATGGCAAGTACTCATAAAAATATTAGCCAATGTCGCGAGTTGTTAATGGTTGATGCATCAGGGGGTATGGATAAACAGAGACACCGAGTTTACTTTTTCGTAACACAAACAGTAGCTGGCGGCTTACCAGTTGGAGTGATAATCACTGATAGTGAGAGAGAATGCGTTTTTGATAAAGCATCGGCAGAATTTCGAAATATTTTGCCCAAAGATTATTATTTTAAACAAAAATATCCTACTGTTTTTTACCAGACAATGATTTGAAAGAAAGAAAATCTTTTAAAAAAAACTTTCCCGATTCAATGCTGTTATTATGCCAATTTCACTTTTTAAAGGCATGTTGGAGTTGGATATGTAACTGCAAATATAACATATCAAAAATGCATCGACAGGAATTGTATTAATCAAAAATATTCTTTATGCAGTTACTGAAGATGAGGCATTGAAACATCATAATATTCTCATGTTCAATCGAATATATGTATAAAACTTACCCGTCATTGCAGAAGTACTATTTTGAATTATGGAAAAAAGAAGATTGGGCTACATGTCATAGACAAAAATATCTGCCAAGGGGTAGCACTACAACAAATTATAATGAAGTTGTATTCAGAATAATGGAAGACTGTATTTTAAACAGACTTATGGCTTTTAATCTGGCACAGCTCGTAGATTATGTCCTGACACGTTAGGAAATGTATATGGAGAAACGTTTAATTGAGTTTGGTAATGGCCGATACCCCACTTCCATGTTTATGAGAAACAGAAACAAGTGGTTATATTTTGTTACCCATAGTAAACAACGGTTTTATCGGATTTTATGTAAATATAACGAAACAATAAATGAAAAAAAGCGAAACTGACGAGGAATTGGAGAGTATGTTGCTAGATGGTGAGAGACTATTTATCAAGAGAAAGTGATGAAACTGATTACTCAAGTGCAAGTGATAGAGAAGTTACACTTATTGAAACTATTAGTGGAAATGCTACTGGCGACAGTAGTAGTGATGAAACTAAGCCTAAAAAAAAAATAAGCAGCAAAATAAAGAATAATCTTGGAAATTCGATGAAATGTTCACTCTGAAAAATTGTATTATTTTATAAAACAATGTCACAATTGAAGTGGATGCGCAGCCGAATTAGAGTATTTCGATAATTTTTTTGATAAAAATTTAAAATCTTGTAACGATCACATTGTATACATTTCATACAAGGTTGAGGTATGTATGTTTATGGGTATGCAACATGGGGATCATAAGAAGACCTATACCGTATAGGTCCTCTTCTAATGAACTTAAAAATATAAAACCTTTTAGTAAAACCAATAATTTGGATGGTAAACTAGAAGATGTTGATTTGGAAATCATGTTTGACCATCCAGAATGTCCTGATCTACCTGAAGTCACTACTGATCAGAATAATGCAGGCCCCTTAAAGTTGTAAGAATGCATATTTTATTCATACAAACAAGAGCTATCCAAAAATTTCACAGGAACTTGTCTAAGACCAAAGAAAATAATATGAAGCCCTTGTCACCCGCTACAGAAAAAACAGAGACTGCTTCAGAAACAGAAATACAGGAGAGTGTGTTTTTTATTGTTTCTGTAACTTCACATAATTTCCGTAGTTGCACAAAAAATAGTGTAATTACCATGACCGCGAAACTTTTTAGCGTCCTCGAGGTTATCTTGCCTCGGCTGCAAGCGACCTCGGCGATAACTTTTCTCTGCGTATGCTTAGTCTGTTTCTGCAAAGGTAGGTACTTAATGTTTTTTTTTTTTTGGATTTTAGAAAAAGATACAATGGAGATCTTGGAAGCAGCGATTTTTCAAGAAGAAATTTAGCTTTTGAAAAAACTTTGGATGAGAGAAGAGAACGCAAAGTGCATACTTTACAAATGACTGTACGAAGACTTAAAAAAAAAAATTACATCATTGCAACAATTAATTGATTACTTAAAGGAAAAATCCTTAATAAGTGAATCGTCTGCGGCAACCATAAAGGTATGGATTTATTTCTGTCTATTATTAAAATACTTTTTTATGCATGTCATTAGGTAAACATTTTTAAAAAATTCTCCAGAACAAGTTTTTCTTAATGCATAAGCATAAAGAATTAAATTAATTTAACTGAGATGAAAGGCTAATAAATTATGTATATCTGCATTCTGCTTGCGTGAAAAAGACATATAATACATTCAATTTTTTCTAGGCTTCACTTGCTGGATTAGCTCAAGATATTTTTGAAAGAATGTTGAGAGGATCCCTCCACGATTTTGAATGTTTAATTAGTTATTTGGAGTAATAAATCAATATAATTTATGATTCAAATCAAAGTATTGTATTCAATAATCTGAAATATAAAATCTGAAATGTGGAATCTAAAATCTGAAAGGTGAAATCTAAAATCTGAAATGTGAAATCTAAAATCTGAGTGTAAAATCTAAAATCTGAAATGTGAAATCTAAAATCTGAAATGTGAAATCTAAAATCTGAAATGTGAAACTTAAAATCTGAAATGTGAAATCTGAAATGCAGAAGCCAATGAGTGGTCTTTGTTTCGTGGAAAATTATGCCCGTAGCCCCTTAAATACTTGGAGAGTGGAGTGAGTTAGCGCCACCAGCCGGATGAAGACCTAAGATGGAAGGTCCCTGAATCTTATCAACACCAATCGACCTTCTGCAATTCCTAAACTGTGAAACAGCAAAAACACAAGCAAAATTGTCTGCTGAGCCAATTCAAAGTCGGTTATTACCAAAACAAGTTCTTAATTAATATCAATATAATTAACAGTTAATAGGTATCGATAGTAAGCAGACAATATCGATAGTAGGCAATCAATAAATATCAATAGGTTAAGTGATTAAGTAATTAAGTAATTAAAGATTTCTGAAGAACACTAGTGGTGAATGCTTAATTTCCCTTAAGAAATTATAATTGAATGCGTGTTCCTACTTCAGGTAGAAATATAAAATAAATCATAATAACAAAAAATATTATCGAGTAACAAGTAATAGCGATTCAGTGGTGACGCAATTGCTACCTGTTGCAACGTAATTCCAAAATTAACAAAGCATACCAAATATACCTGTATAAACCCTATAAATTCACCTCCTACAAATTGTGATCACAAGTTGTTTACATGCGCATGGAGTGTACTATTTACTATTGTAAACAACAGCACATAAGCGCACCACTGAAATTTTAAATGATAAAATGAAATGAAATTGGTACAAAAAAAAAAGTTTGGAATTGTCCACAATTGAAATGCTTATAGCAAAGAAATATAAGTAAAGAATTATGTGTGTTAAATTAAATTCTTATCTGTGTGCTTTTCTTTCGGGTGTTGTCTGTTCGACGAGTCTAATTTGGTACCCAAGGCAAATGTACCAATAAGTGCGCTCTTAGTTGAACCACAATTTCAGCTGTTGTTGCATTCCAAGTACTCAGGGCCAAACTCGAATGTCAGAGGAGGGAAAGCGCCTCCCGGAAAAATGCTTATAAGAAAACAAAATTCAATTAAACACTATCTTTTTAAAGACACTACATAACTAGTTTTGGTAATTTTTTCTTGTTTTTAACCCCATTTTAAGAATAGATAGTAAACAATTAATTAAAGAAACTTATTTAATTCGCTATCCATCAATTTAAAAGAAAGATATAAGTAGATAGAAACCCCAATTTTCCCAGGAATTACAATTTTCAGAATTTAATATTCATCTACAATTTACTTAGTACGGCACTGATATTTAGATAAAACGGTAATTAAATGTAGTGAAATTTAACGGCTAAAAATTGACAATAAGACCTACCTCTATGAGGGTCGAAAAGTCACACGAAGCCGAAGCGTCAGTCTGTGTCTCTCAATTGAACAATTTATTATTTTTGCTTCTCTCTCTCGATGGATCAAGGATTTTGTAACCCTAAGAATTCGATCTGTCCCTTCAACTAGAACCAAGGCAAGAATGAGGAAAGGAATTCGCCATGGAAAAAAAAAACGTGAAATAGTACTCACCCAATTTTAACTATAAAATCCCACAAAGTGGTTCTTAACTTCCCAAGGAAAATCCAAATAAAACCAAGCCAAGACAATTCTTGCAGCAAAGGCAAAATATGGAAGATGATATTAGTCGGGAATCTGAGGTGATGAATTCGACCACCTCTATACAAGTCGCGAACATCCACCTATAAAACATGAAATCCTATGTAAAATGACCTGCCGGATTCGAATTTCTTGTTCGCCCTTTGATCCGGAATTGCGAAATGTGTCAAAATATGACATTTTTGAAAAGACTGAAAATTTCCATTAAAATATATTTTTTTTTTGAAAACTAGTGCATAACTTTGTTAATTGATGTCCGATTATCATGAATTTTGGATATGATATTTTTCAGTACTTTCCTGACATAGTTTCATAACAATAAAAAACATAGAAGCTACGTAATTTTTTTTTCGCCAGATGACACAAAATATCGTCATTTTGCAGCGTTAAATGGTGAGTCGAGAAAACTTTTTTATCTTTAGAGATAGATACCAAGTGTAAGCGAGAAAAATGTTGCCAATGGAGTAAAGAAACTTTTTTACTAAAACTTTTTTTCCATACGACGTTTAGTTTGGGCTGTATTTTTTTAAAAAAACCGAAGAAAATTGAATTGCCGCGTCTCAACTCTCGGCATTGCCGGTGAGCGCGATCTTAGGACGCGGTGCAGCGAATCAGTGTCAGAGAGAGTTAACGCCACAGCTTTCTTCATACGTGCAACAAAGACACGCATTACGATATTGTTATAATATTGTAGGGAGTATAGGGGAATGGGGGATTTATGGGTTTGGTTGGGTTGGGAAGCAATATGAATAGGAAAAATATTAATAATAATTTTTTTATAAGTATAAAAAACAATATTATCATTACCCAATCAAAATATTTATTTCACAATGCATTTTCTCTCAGAAACACATTGGCAAAAAAAAAGTCACATAAAAGGTATAAAAAATCCATTTATTTATTTATTAATTATTATCAAATATGGAATCTATTTTTAGGGCATCCAATTAATGTCAGAAAAAAAAATAATAACAACAAGATTTCTTTTTTAAAACAAAGCATCAGGCTCAATTCAAAATTTTTTAGTAAACGGCTAATTCCACATGTTATGGTGTTTTCATTCCAATTAATACAAATGAAAAGTCGACAAATATCCAAAACCTTTTCTTCAAGCTTCTCTTCCAACAGAACTTTTCAATCTTTGTCAAAATTCACTTCTTTTTCACTAGTTTCTCAGTAGGTATTCACGAAAAAGGTTATATAATGACTTTGGTATGATATTAGGATGCACATTCTTCAGTAATTGTCAAAGTGTCTTGCTGCACACAATTTGCAAGAATGCGCCCTTAAATATTAAACATTTGATTGAACTTGAATTGCTTACAGCGTCTTATTTATTGATAATTACTTTAGTAGAGCAAAGATAACTTGAAAGTTTTCCATCTCGGAGAATAACCATAATCTCGACCATAATTGTTCTACTTTGCAGGTTATTGATAATCTCTTCTGACGATGGATATTGTGCAGTTCACTCAACGTTCCATAACTTTGCTTCCTTGCTTCCCTATGTAGGATGATTTCTATTGTGAATACCCTATTTTCTATAAATAGGGCATTTTCTATATAAGATTAAATTTTAATAAAAATAGTTCCAAACGAAATTACTTCAGATTCTTGTAGGGAATTTACTTCTGATTTTGATTTTTGAAATAGTTTCAAGAAACACAGACTATGATATGATTGATATGCACATTCGTGAGCAATGATGTCAATACAATTATTACCAAATACTTGAATTCAATGCAAAAGTTGATGGTTGTTTTTGCCATGTTCCATATTTGATTTTGCTTATCAAATGTCAGTCTTTGCTTGAGTCTTCTCAAACCCCTACTATCGCGAATTTTATTGCATATTATGCAAATCTTTGAATAAGAGGATTTAATTCGCTTACTAATACATTTTGAAGCACCTTCTACTGGTTCAGGTCTTTTCTTGTAGGCTTTCCTGGTATAAGCTCGTCTACATTTAGAATTTAGGGTGATAAACACGATTTAATTTCTATTTTGTCAGCATAGTATCTAACGGCCAATTTCATAATAGAGAATTACCTTAGCTAAATAGACTTTTAGGACAGGATTTTTCAACTTCAAATGGAAAGTTTACTTTAAAGCGGCGTTCTCAGAGCTTCGTTCTGTCGCTGGCGACGAAGAATGACAGCCTTTCGACCAATAGAACGTCGAGGATAAATTTCCCCTAGTCCCCACTTTTCTGTCGCGGGCTACACCCGCTGTGGTTGAAATTTTTCAACTACACCGCGTGTCGCTGGTTCTGTCAGTCCATTTTGTTTGTTGTGACAGGCTATTTTGGAGTTTTCTTGTATTTTATTTATTGCGACTTTTTGTAAATTGTGTTTTTTTTTCTCTTGAAAAATGAATCCGCAGCCCCAACAGCTAGTTAAAGTGGTTATCACTCATTCCACAGGCACCAAGTTCAAGGTGGTTCTATCCAAGCAAGAGTTGGAGACAGTGCAAAGTGGTAAGCATGATTTCTTTTATTTTATATATATTTTGTACAATAGTTTAAATAAATTTGTATATTATAGTCTATACTCTATACCAAAAAATTATTCCATTTGCTACTAGGATCGCAAATAACATTTGAATAAAGAGCATTTGAGCCCTGATTGATATTTTTAAATTTATTTTAAATTTCAATTTCATTTGACTTGTGAAAGTGCTTCTTTTTATAGTATCAGAAATCAGAGTATCACCAATAAATATATACATATAAGTAGCTAATTACAGAATAAATTCGCAGATCCCAATTATGCAGACCAAGTGGCTGAAAAGTATTATTATGATTTTTGGTTTTGGTAGCCCATAAAATTTAGGTGAAGTTTGATTATGAATAGCCAATGTTTTTGCAACATTTTCTGTGTGATATATTTTTTTGATTTTGATTCAGATACTAATATTTCATGCTTCAAAGTCATTTAACTTTGATTTCAATAAATGTGAGCAATAGAGAGTAATTTTTATCCCCGTATTTATTAATCTTTCAATCTGGTATCCATTTGCAAAATTTAGCTATTCCAATCGCTGAAACATTTTGCTTACAAAAAAATAAAACCTCCTTCAATTAAATTTTTTGACAGTTTGGTCTGAAATATTGAAATGAAATTCTTTGCAAATATAGTTAATAATTTCACTGCAGCTGCAATAGTCTTTAGATTTTTTATTAAGCTGACCAAGCAAATGGATATTTTAATTGATTTTTTTGTTAATTTCAATCGTAACTATCCATTTGCCAAATTTTTATCGGATCTTCCAAACATGGCACTCAAAAAATAACAAGTTAATACATTTTTTGAAAATTTGATTTTGGGCGCACATTTTGCCCCGCAACTGTGTTAATTTCAATCGGATCATAACGTAATTAGGCTTCAATTAAGGCCAATTGAATTCCCTGCAAATATCTAGTTTCATGTTAAATCTTGATGTCCTCCTCCAATTATATTTTATTAATCTCTATATTTTCTATACATTTATGGAATATGGATCCTAAATAGCCTGGGATTTCCATCTCATTTTCTCAAAACCCCTGCAGGTTTACAACCTTTCCTTTGGCCATAATTTTTATTTAAATTACCAGCCATATACAAATTTAAGCACTAAATTTTTATTGTCCTCGCCCTGCCTGGGATCTCAATTATGTAAAATCTTTAGAAATTCAATAGGTAGGTACCTACCCTACCCTACCTACCTACAATAATTGTCTAGAAATAATTTCCTATTTTATTGGGGTCTGGGTTAAACCTTTATTTGCAGTTATCAAATTCATAGAAATGATAAAATAATAAAATAAAATAAATAAATTATCTTTTTTCAGTTTAACAATTATTTACATCTTAGAACTAAATTTACTTACCTACTTATTCAAATGAGCATATATCATGAATTTACTACTGAATCTGTTGATACCTGATTTTAACATTGCTCTTCTCATTTTTATCAAGCTGATGGTGCAGGTAGAAGGAAATTTATATTTTTTTCCTAAATTTCAATTGCTTCCTACTATTTGACTTGAAAGTGCATTCTTGTACAGTATCAACAATAAAATATTTATTCATTGTATTTACATTATTTGCAGATCCTGATTATGCAGATCAAGTGGCTGAAAAATATTATGGGTTATATCTCAGTGGACATGTCACAGCTGTTGAAGCTGAAGCTTCAGACACTTTTCGACGGGATGAAGCTGGGGCAATTCTGGCTCATCCCTCAGGTTCAGCTGAACCCGTCCAACCAGAGAGAAGGCCGTTTTGTGATGAAGACGAAGAAATTTTAATTAGATTGGTGTCGGAGAGGCCCGCATTGTATGATTTCAGGCTGCCTTTAAAAGACAGGGCCAGATCAAAAGTTCGAAATTTATGGCTGGATGTTATTCAAGAATTAGATGGTATGTTCTTTACAACATCAACAACTAATACTTTACCTTTTCTAATTTATTGTAATAGAATTAAGTAAGTAATTATACTTGAATATTCTATTTTAGTGGACATAACAGTAGATGCTATCGCGAAAAAGTGGAAGAACATGCGAGACAGCTTCATGCGAGTCAGGGCGAACATCAAAAAAAAAATTTCCTCTGGATCTTCAGCAGAAGAGAAGCTGCAGGCAGAGAGGCTGAAACGTAGCCATAGAAATTACGAACTTCTCATGTTTTTAGAGGATAGTTTAACATGTAGAAGGTAATTAGAGCTTTTCACACACAAATTTATCCTAGAAAAGATGTATTCATTCAGGGTGGCAATACTAAATAATGAAAATGGTAAAATAAAAATGACTGGTTATTTTTTTCTTGGCCAAATTGTAAAGTTTGTTACTGAATTAAATTTTTATTTTTAGAACCTCCACAAATTTAGAGGGGGAGGAATCTGATGGCCTGATGTCTCCTTTGTTGAGAAATCCTACAACACCATCAGGCTCAAGATCAAGACTTGCATCCAGTACCGGCAGTACCTCAACTAATAAAACCGATACATCAACTGTTCAGGATGAGGTATTTATTGAGGCTGTGAAAAACTTAGCACCAGGGGCAAATAGGGAGCTGTCGCCCACTCAGAATTTTTGTATGAGGTTGGCAGCTGGGCTTGAAAAACTTCCACCCAGAATCAGGAACCAGTTAGAGCTTAAGTTTCTGACCAGGCTCACAGAAATGGAAAACGAGCATATCTATGATCAGTAGACAAAATGATTATAGAGGGTGGGGACCTTAAGTAAAACTAATTCGCTAGAGTCTTTGTATGACCAAAGATTATACAGGCTATAGATATTCACCGCTTATGGGCGATCGTGGCACCTATTATTTACAGCACCATCTCTGAAAATCTGAAAAGATTCCAGCTTGCGCTAAAAAAACTAGATGTCGCTCACGGCTGTTTTGTAACTAAAATCAAAGATTTCGGCCACCGTCGCGTCGCTTTGCCGTCGCCCAAGGTCGCACTTCTAAGATTCAAATTTACGAGGGCTGTTCGGTTATATTTGTTGTTCTTGTATTTTATAATTATTTATTTTGTGTAGCATTTAGGTGATATTTGAAAGAAATTGGAAGGAGTGAAGAGGCTAAGAAGGAATGAAAAATTGGAAATGTTTCGAAAATTCACTTTCTTCTAGACGTACGTCTTTAATCTTATCAAAAAAATCTAAGTGGTATAGGTAAAATAAATAAAATCAAATAACAAATAGAAATCATATATTATAGGATAATTCACAATACAGCTTCAAAGAAAAGAAGACTCCAAAGGGCAAGCACAAATTGTGTAGGTTATAATTTACAGATTTTGTATAATATCGAGCTTCCTTTTCTTTTTACATTTTTTTTTACAGGACAAGGTTCGCCATTTGCATTCTTTGTTTATTTTACATCGAATCATTAAATCAATAAAAAAATCACAATGAATTTTACAGGAATCAGCTTCAAATACCTGCATTTTTGCTCTTAATTTTTGGATTTTTTCTTTCAAGTATCTCCCTATAGAAACTTTTTGAGGACACTTTTTCAATATCCTGGCAATTATTAATAAACTTTGCCTGAAAAGGTTAGTTATGCGTTGTTGACGCCGCCGTAGACCTAATGAAACATTTTTGTAAGTCCTGTTCATTATTAATAATTGGCTTCCATCGGTATTGGTCAAAGGTTCACTGACTAAATGATTTTTACAAATATCACAATTGTATTTTTCAATGGTTTTTTTAATCAAATATCCTGCAAAATATGTGTTCGAACATTCTTGCAGAGTGACATATTTTCTCCGTCTACGTTCGCTGCAGCTGTTGCTTGTTTTGCTACTCGTCGAGGTACTTAATGTTGATGAAGCTATAGTCTCGCCGCCTGTACTTGAAGTTGATGGTAGTTGTTCAATTCTGGATATTTCTGGCGGATGTAATATCACAGAGATATCTTCATCTTCCTCACAGTTTGAAAATTTAGTGGGTTTCAAAAGGTTCACCTTCAATGATAGCCAAAACGTTGTCCTGAAAGTTCGGACTGTTGGATTCATATTGAATCCCCCTCGCTGCCTGAAAGATGCAAATTTATTTTCAATGGGATCTTGATTTAGTCTGTTGGTTAAGAGAAAGCGGAATCCTAACTCCTTCTGAGAGTGGTAAATTCCGAGTACTGCTCGAAGGGTGTGAACCATACCATCAAAACAATCCGGTCTTGTGTACCTTCCTGGAGCCATCTCTTTCTGCATTGTCTCAATGATGTCAATAGCTTCTTCAATGGTTTTTTGTACTACTGGCCTATCTGATGAGACTGCGCAAGTATACGGATTGGCACTGTACAACTGCTTGCTGTTGAGGCAATCAAACAGATTATTCATAAAACTAACAAAATTTGCTGTCTGCAGGGCGCTAGACGAAGTTAACTCTCCTGTACTGACTGCAGTTCTTATTCCAGCTGCCACAGAATTACTAAAAATTTGAGTTGCCAATCTACAATTCATTTTTTCAAAATTATCTGGTTCTATATGGGAATCAGAGAGTTTTGGCATACTTCGGCAAGTTGTACTGCTTTGGTCAATTCTGTATGCTTCTATGATATCTCTGAAGTTGACAAACTGGTTTTTGTACAAAAATCTATTTTTCAGTAAGTTGTTTCTGAAGTTCTTAACCAAATGAAGGACATCATAAATATGATAGATACGATGATTGTCAACTTCAAAATATGGACAATTTTTGTTTACTCCAAACATACTTAAAGCTGATTGGTTGTTTTTTCCCTGGTCACAAACGGTGCTGATAATCTTCAATCCAGCATCCAGGAGTAATTTAAGCGCCTCGCCTAGAGCTTTTTTGAGGTCCACATTTTTCATGGTGGTATCAGATATAAAATATGCAAATGGGAGCTTCCAATTAGCATATACACCGCGTATCAAAAATAACATTATTTGTCGACCAAATTGATTTTTTCTGAACTGCTCGCCATGATCATGAAAGCCTTCAATTCGATCATGTTTGCGCGAGTACTCTAAAAACTGCTTAATCGTTATTTCATCAAATATTAAGGTGCAATATCTCTCTGACTCCTCCATTGTAGCGGTTTTGTTTTTTATCTCATTTAAAATTGATCGGTTGAACCCAGGCAAACATTCAATATCTCCTACCCATCTGTGGATTGTTGACAATCCAGGCATCACAATTTTCAGAGTATTTCGCCAATATTTGTACGCTCCTGGGGATTTATAAAATGACAGCAAGCTGAAATCCCTTTCCGTTTTTGTCCAGACCTGGCCTGATTTATGGCAAACTTGCATGTTAACTAAGGCTTCCGAATATTTTGAAGCGAAAGTTGCATCCTCAACGCAGGTCTTTTTTTTATTTCCATCTTTTAATAAATTGACTTGTTGCTTTAATCTGGAGATTACATATTTTATTTTTCTGCTTGAACATTAATTTGTGTTTAGCAATTACGCTTTTTAGTTTAGCTGTGGTTACCTGGGTTTCATTGTTACTGAAGAGAGTACGTTTAACCTTTTTTATTGTTGGTGATTTTTCAGGCATGTCAGATAAATCATCTATAAATGCCTTTGTTCTTGGGGAGAGTTCCTCTCTGCTTGTTGAAGGTTGTAACATTTGCGGAGAATACAAAGGAATCTTGCTTGGTCCAGCACTATAATCTTTGCTATAAGTTTTGACCGGCGTTCTCACTTTTAGCTCCAGTGAATCGAAATGAGGGATAACTTCTTCGCTAATGTATTTTATAGGAAGAGCATTTTTTGTTAACCGGTTTCTCGTTTTTGGGTTCAGAAAATCTTCGTCTTTAAAATGCACACTACACAAAACTTTTTTCCTGTTGAGGGATTTTGGCGATAAGTCTAGAAGATCCGTCATTCCTGAAAAATAAAAATGCTGTGATATGCCAGTGAGAAGTCTACACTCTAGACAAGTGCGAAAACTTTAGGGGGTGATTCCTTAAATAAAGGGTAGTGTGCTAAGGTAATGTGTTATATAAACGTTGAGTCAAAATTCAACTACATATTTAGGGAGGTATCGCAGTACAAAGATATCAGAAAAATAATGTTTTTATTTTTTATCTTAAATAGGAAAAACGATAGAATAGAATAGATAGATAGAATAGAATTCTGTGGAAGTATTGGTATTATAAAATCATACTTTCTGCATAATTTTTCACTTTTTTAAAATGAATGGGAGGGTTTTTAAATAGTTTACTCCTATTTTTCCTATTAGTTATTAAATTTGCAAAAAGAAGACAAAACAACAAAAACTTAAAAAATGAAAATAAAAATTAGAAACTTTTTCATCTCCTGCCTGTAGTTTTTTCATTAAACACACCGATTTGGAATAAAAAAATAGGATGTGAAATATATCACGTCAAATAATGGGGAAATTATCTAGAAAAAATATCTAGTTGGACGCTGTCCAACGCAGTTTTATTTTGGTAAATGTTTTAGTAGTAATTAATTAATTATTAAGTTTTTAAGTACAGGGTGCTGCAATTTGGAGTGTTTCAACAGGAAAAACATACTTCGAAACCAGATAGAGGCAAATTGACTTAAGCTTAATTTTCATGCATCCGTTTTTCCGACGAAAGACGTCCGAAAAACATTCTATTCTGACATAATCGTATAAAAATATGTCAAAATAGAAGATTTTTCATGGGATTGATTTTTGAGAAACGACGATTGTCAAAAACCGTATCACGATATCTTCAATGGTACCATTGATACAGGGCGATTTTCGATTTTTCCCTATTATGAAAAATAGCTATAAGTTTTTTATTTATCAATTTTTTTTATTTTTGTAAAAACATTATGGAGACACTTTTTTTGAGCACAATTCAGTGGCGGACTCAGTTTTTTTCTCTCCGATTTTGAGATATCTACCAAAGTCCGATATTTTCAAATGAAAAACCCTATATATTAATAGCTCATTGGATAGCTCTGTTTTTGCTGATTTCAATGATATAAAGTTCGATAGGTTTACTTCTAACAGTTTTCGAGAAAAAAAAAATTAAATCTGTTTTTGTGGTAAGGACCAATGTGTTAGAAATGGATTTGATATGTGTAAGGAAAATGAGGAAGGTCTCTTTCTAACACATTGTTTCTTATTACTGAAACAGATATAATTTTTTTCCTCGAAAACTGTTAGAGATAAACCTATCGAACTTTATATCATTGAAATCTGTAAAAGTAGAGCTATCCAATGAGCTAATAATATATACTTAGGGTGTCCGATTTAAAAAAATCGGACTTCGATCAATATCTCAAAATAGGAGCAAAATAGAAAAAAACTGAGTACGCCACTGTATTGTGCTCAAAGAAGTATCCCAAAGATGTTTTCACAGAAATAAAAAAAATTGATAAACAAAAAACGTTTAGCCATTTTTCATAATAGAGGAAAATCGAAAATCGCCCTGTTTTAATGGTACCATTGAAGATATCGCGATACGGTTTTTGACAATCGACGTTTCTCGAAAATCAATCCCATGACATCTAAGTCAATTTTCTTCTATCTGGTCTGGAAGTAAAATCTGTTTTTTTTTTAAAGATAAAAGTCAAACTGACATTATGTTGGCAATACAATGTAAAATTGTCAATGCTTTCAAATTTTTTATGTTGAAAAGGCTTGTATTGCCAACATAGTTACTAAATTTTTGACTTGGGGAATTACCTTTAAAAAAAAACGCAGTTTATGTTTTTCCTATTAAAACACTCCAAATTGCAGCACCCTGTACAGTTGCGGAAATAAAATTTTGGACATAAAGGTTAACAGTTTTTAGGTCATTATTGAAATTTTGGGTAAATTGGACTTCTTACCTTTACATCAATTTACATCGTGAGATTTTTATTGGAGGAAATTTTGAAAAAGTTATCCAGAAACAGTACTTATTTATTTCAATTTCATTAATATAAATTAGTAGTGATGAAACGATTAAAGTTAGACGATTACGATTGCGGTTACGATTATTCAGGAGAATTTCGTACGATTTCGATTAACAAACGAAATATACTCAAAAACTTTATTTCCTTTAAAAAAGTAGATAAAAGTTAAAATAAAATGAATATAGGAATCAAATTAAAACGAAGAAAGAAAATAAAGAGTTGATTATTATGTATCAATAGTTAAAATTAATACTGTTTAAGAAGCTCGGATTAAGGAAGCATAACATTTTTTTAATTTCGATTTCAGTCGATATTTTTTTAGGAACCTGAATTAGTCCTGCTGTAGGAAATAATAGTTCTGAATCTACTCGCTTGTAGGATCGATACATTCACTCAAATCCATATGGAATCACCGAATATTTCCGCTGAAGAATTTTTTACTGAAAAATTAGTTACTGGGAATCAAAATACAGATTGTTTAATTCATTTCCATTAGAGAAATAATTGAAAATCTGTGAACCTAATTTCATTACAATAAGAATTGAATGAAAAGCCAATATTACAAATTCAGTGAATAAGTTTGAGTGTGTGTATTTGAGGGCCAATTTCCAAATAATAAAAATCGTAAAATCGTATAAAGATAATCGGCGATTACGGTTAATCGTGAAAACATGATAATCGCACTAACCGCAGGTTAATCGTAATCGTTTCATCACTATAAATTAGCAAAAGGTAAACTTTATATTAAAATCTACTATATCGGAAATAATTTTTGAATCAGTTGCCAATGACCACAGACAACGACAACCGATTACCTAGTAAAAATGTCATCAAAGGTTTGGTGGTGCCTTAGGTATTAGGTAAACAAAGCCTGCTATAAATTAGGAAAAAATTGTTGTCCAACATTTTGTTTCCGCGACTGTACATATTTATACCCTATATATACATACCTGAATGTAAAATCCACTGCTTGCATCTTTCTTCCTCTATTGGAAAACGAAACAAATGAATGGCTGAATTATTAACAAGACTATTATTGCAGTTCTTGAATGAGCACTTGTTCCTTCGCACTAGTTTGATAGGTTTACCCATGTCAAAAATAAACTATGAAATGATTGACAACAAGGATACAACACTTCTTGATATAATCACATAAACTCTTTACTGACGATACTGGTGTCTATTCAAAAATACTGTTTTGGACCAGAGCTATCTCGAGACTAACTCTACTTCTAATTTATTTTCTCCAAAATAACTTCTCATCCCTTCCTGAAATTATCTCAAACCTAGGTAATAACTAAAAACTTGAAATAAATGTGGGGAATATGACTACTAAAGGGCGGATATAATGCAAATTGCATTTTAATGCAAATTTTGCAAATTTTGACCATTTTCGAAAAATTTGCATATTTTTGATGTTTCGTGCATTATTTTGCATCTTTTGTCTAATTTATTGAAGCCGGCTACCAATATATTAGTTCTTCCTTTGAAATTTGTGCCCATTTTCAGCACATCAGGTACCCCATTACAGTACATAGAGGTACTCGGTACCTGAATAAAAGGGCCGAGTCGATTCAATTGATTTAGTGGAGATAGGTATTATTTCGATTTCTCAAAAACTTGATAGAGTGATTGAAAATATTGTTGGGCTTAAAGAATTGCAAACTATTTCAAAAATATTTTTGGTGAGTTAAAAAACTGAAATTCAATTCAATTTAAGCAATGGAATTTAGAAAAATTTCCGAAATTGAAATTTGCTGCTATTACTTCGGTTGATGTGGAAAGAAGCTTTTCCTTATTCATTTCGATGTGGAATATTTTCAAAAATATTGTAAATTCATTTTCTAATATTAGCATATCATTTAATTGAAAAATAGACATTGTATATTTTTGTAGTCTCATTATTTTTTTATTCCATCCACATATAATTCCACCCCGTATAAGTAATAGTTTTATTGCAGTCAAAAACCCACTACAAAGTAATCCCAAATACCAATCTGGCAAACTTGCATATTTTAAGCATATTTTGGAAAAATCTTGCATTTTTAATAGAAATAGCGTGCATTAAAATGCGCATTTTTTAAAGATTTTTGATGCATTTTTTCCGCCCTTTAATTACTACACATCGAATGCAAATAAAAATTGGGTATGACTAAAAAAAAATTCCCAACGTATTTTACTTTTTGATTTAACCACGTAGGAATCCGTCCGCCCAGTTGGCCTAGCGCTCGATGATGTGAAATAACCAAATGCGAATAAAAATAAATATAAAATTCCATGCCAGACAAAGTGCGAATGCGTACGCGGCTTGCACGTGGCTCTCTGTCGATTCGGTGTACACTGTCTGCGAATTCGGTGTACATTTAGGAGGCGACATTTCAATGCACGGGCGTTGAATATCTATAGTCTGTATAATCTTTGGTATGACATATGTAGACAAAACACAAAAACACGTCGATTGAGATTTTTTGCAGGCTTTTCAGTCACGTCAAAAAAAAAAATCACTCCTTTTAAAGGGTGAAACCTTACCCCAATTTTTTTTTTTTTAAATTAAATACTACTTCTGGCATTGGCTGTGCAGTTTTTTTTTTTTTTTCATTTGGATGTGATAGGAAAATTTTTAAATTAAAAAAAAAATCAAAAATTGAAATTTTTATGCAAATGTTATGGTCTATTTTCTTTTTTCAATTTTTGATTTTCATTAGGGTTTTTTAAATTAATAATTTACTATCACAACAAAATGAATAATACATTGCACAGCCGATTTTCTTGCGAAAGCAGCTTCCCAAAAAGGTGCCACAAGTGGTATCATCTAATTAAAAAAAAAAAACTAATTGGTGTAAGGTTACACCCTTTAAAAAAGGTGAGTTTTTTCATGAGTGGAAAGCCTGCAAAAAATCCTAATCAACGTGTTTTTGCGTTTTGTCCACATATTTTATCCCAAGGCGAATTAGTTCCACTTAAAGTCCCCACCCTGTATATTATATTTTTTATTTTAATAAATGTTTTCCATAATTATCATTGATAGTGTTTTATTTCCAATGTGTATAGGTTTTTTTTTGAATAATTTCGAACATTAATTTTTACCAACAGTTACGTATATTTAAAGTTACAAAACAAAAGAGCACAATACATTTTTATAATATTACGAAAATTGTGGTATACCTGATTTTATATCAAAACAAAAAACTCTATGCAGAACTTTTGAATAAAATTTTCTGTGAAATTAATATTTATTTTCATTTCAGTGTTCAATAAAAAAAAAAAAAAACTTGAATATCTATAATAATTTAAAAGATTTGTTAGAAGTACCAGTTTTACAAATTATCCCATTGCCACGGTACAGCCCCTTCTTCATTAAAATAGTCCTTAAAAACATCCCTTATCTCTTTTGCGTTTATTCCGTACATATTGGCTCCAATCCGTCCAACTCCTGTTAATTGTGAAGGGGCATTTCTCCATGTTCCTGGAACTACAACTCCATCCCTTTCATTATCCACAAGCAATGGAGGTATATAATTATGTTTCACATATTTAATTAGGAAATTATGCAAACATACTGCTGCCTTGATGATATTTTCAGCATTTTCCAGCTTTGCAATAATTGGTCGCGAAAATATCCTCCACTGAGCAACTAAGATTCCAAAGCCATTTTCACTTAGTCGGCGAGCTCTAGAGTGCCTATAATTGTAAATCGATTTATCTAAATCTAATCCTTCCCTTCCTGGATATGGCCTCATCAAATTTTCCAGTAGTGGAAAAGCTTCATCTCCTACAATGACAAAAGGCAAAAGTGGCCTTCCCTCTGAAACAAGCTGCGGTTGGGGAACTGACAATGTTTTGTCTGTCAGCTTCCGCCCAATTGCTGAATCCCGGAATATGCCTCCATCACTCTGACGTCCCTGACCTCCTATGTCAATCAATAAAAATTCATACTGATGGCTGAATACAGCCATTAAAACCATAGAGTGGGTTCCCTTATAGTTGTAATAAGCACTTCCTGCATGGGGCGGAGCCTAAAAAAAAAAAATGTGTGAAGGAATATCTCAAGTCAAGATAGGATTTGCAAAACTTTTAAAGACGCTTACCTGAATTAACACATGCTTTCCATCAATAGCCCCAATGCAGTTAGGATAATTCCAGACTTGTTTAAATCCCTCTGCTACCTCCAGCCACTTTTCATCATTTGGTGGGGTTAAAACTATAGGTTTGAGAATATTCCATATTTGTTCAAGGGTTTCAGAAATAATGTTTGAAACAGTAGTTTTGCCAAGTCTGAACAAATATGATAAGGATACCATACTATCACCAGCAGCAAGGTATCTAGAAAAATAAAATAATTAGCATAATGAAAATAAATGTAATTTTTCATACAATAATACATTCCCACAAGCATTCATTTATTCACCTTTGCTTCAATATCACAATACTAAATAGTTGCACCTATGTATCTAGTAGGTATGTGGTATCTTTATCCTTCTTACCTTAATGTTACTGCCAGCCGAGTTTGAGCACTTATTGGCTCCCTTCCTAAATCACTCTTAGATATGTGAGGCTCCAGTAAACCCAGAAGTCTATCAAATCCTTCAACATTCATTCGAAAAAAATTATAATGCAAATTGTTTGGGTTGAAGCGCATTTCTTCTATCAAAGTTTTTCCGGCACCCAACTCATTTCTCAACTGGAAAATCGGACGCACCCAAAATCTGAAAAAAAAATTAATGTAATCCAACAAACATTTATAAAACTTCTATAACTTACTTCCTTTTTTTACAACGATTGGTAGAGCGTTTTAATTTCGACTTTCGCCAAATCCAATAATGTGCTAGTAAAAGCACTCGTCCATCATCCATATTAAATAATAAATTCAACAAGATTCACTAATTTTTCCAAACAAGAGAAAAAAAACAAATAAGTGGAAGGTAAAAGGTAAACACAACAAAAGATGTAGGTTAAGGTTATAACTAATCTGTCTTCGTCTTCAATCAAAGGACGCGACAGTAGCCCGCGACCGCCCGCGACAACGAATGTCAATAATTTGGGAAAAGAGGGGATGTGTCGCGGCGACAGTACGAAGCTCTGAGAACGCGGCTTAAGTTGATTATGAAATTGGCCGTAAGAGCTATGGAATAACGATCGCCTTTCTCAATGACAATGACAATACATGCTTCATACATGCTTGAAACAGGAAATGTAGGTACGGCTTCTTTTGTGACACTCTGTTTCCTAATTATTTAATTGACAAAATACACTCGTTGAAATTGATATTTTGACTTATGATAGGTAGGTACTTCATGTCTTTTACAATAACAAACATAAGCGGGTGAAAAACAAAATGAAATTCAAAAGGAACGCTTCTGCCGTCGGCGTCGTCGCGTTATCTTTGTTGCACATATGAAGAAGGCTGTGGTGTTAACTCTCTTTGACACACTGATCGCTTTATCCGCTGCACCGCGTCCTGAGACCGCGCTAACCGGCAATGCCGAGAGTTGAGACGCGACGATTCAATTTTCTTCGGTTTTTAAAAAAGAATACACCTCAAACTAAACGTCGTATGGAAAAAAAGTTTAACCCATTTATGGCCGGTGATGCGTATACGCAACACCGCACTTATTATTTTTTCATGAAAAATGGGCGGTTTTTTGGCGTGAACTATGGGCTGATACCATTGAACCAATGTTGAACAAGGTTGATAAAATCATATTTAAAGGAAATTTTTCATTTGCCTTTTTTTTGGGAAATGTTGAAAAAGCTCAATTTTTCTTTGAATGGCTACAAAATTTTATAAAATCAAAAACTCATTTTCAGGTTTTGATATTCAAGGTTTTATTATTTTTATTTCACCAACTACATTCCCAGTAACACTATCAAATTGAAAACTGAGGTCTAATTGGACCTGTTTTTTCCTGAGTAGGCCCTGAATTAGGCTGTTGCGTTTACGCATCGCCGGCCGAATAAGTGAAATCCCGTGTCGCAAGCCTGTCAGGACAAGTTTTCCGTTTTCTCGAGCAGATAACTTAATTGACAAGACATGCAGTTTTTAGTCTGAGTTTGCATCTAATCGAGTGCGTGTTACCCAAAGTCTTTATATTTTTTTGTTTATTGTGAAAAATGAGAAAATTTCTCACGCAAAAGGAGTTAGAGTTGGCCTTGGAGGAGGCGCTAGACGAGCTTCACGATGGTAAAATGGTAAGCACTCTTGACTCTTTTTTTTTTGTTATACATTATTCAACATTATTTTATGATATCCAGAGCAAATTGACGATGTCTACATTCCACCGGAGGTAGATCAACTCACTGACGAAGAGGATCTTTCAGAGGACCCGGAAAATATCGTAAATAGCCAGAATGGAGATATAGGAGGAACCTTCGAGATCCACACCGCTCAAGATGATATTTATGACGAATCTGACGAAGAAGATTTGGCAACAAAACGTCGGATAATTCTAGAAAACAAGGCAGTAAGTTTCAAACCGACTTGGAGATCTGGATCATTTGTGCACCAAAATTTGCCTCTATCCAAAGAAGAGGAACACATTCAAGAACTGAAGGGTGAATTGGGGGATTTGTCACCGTTAGAAATTTTCTTCAAGTTCCTTGACGTGGATGTCATGGATTTGATAATCCAGTTTTCTGAGAAATACGCACAGGATAATAACAGACACGAGTTTCATCTATCACGAGAAGAACTGCTAAATTTCCTGGGGATTCTAATTTTATCTGGATATCACAGCTTGCCACAAACGGATATGTATTGGTCTTTGGATGAGGACAAAACCGTGAATATTGTGAGAGACTGCATGAGTAGGAATAAGTTCAGATCGATAAAGCGAAACCTGCACTTGAGCGATAATAATAACTTGGATAAAGCAGACAAGTACACAAAACTCCGCCCTTTTCTTGATATAATGAATCAAAAATTCTCACAGTTTGGCATTTTTTCATTCAACTTGTCCATTGATGAGCAGATGGTTCCTTATTTTGGACGTCATTCTTGTAAGATGTACATAAAAGGCAAACCTGTCCGTTTTGGATTCAAGCTTTGGTGCATCTGTTCTTCGAGTGGATACCTGTACAAGTTCATTCCTTATGCAAGAGCATCAGAAAAGAAAACTGATATTGGACTTGGTGCGACTGTAGTTATTGAACTTTTGTCAATTGTGAAAAATCCGCAAAATCATAACGTCTTTTTTGATAACTTTTTTTCCTCTTACAAACTGTTATCTCTTCTGAAAACCAAAGGTTTCTTCGCCACAGGAACTATTCGCGAAAACAGAACAAGCAATTGTCCTTTGGTTTCAAGTAAAGTGATCTCAAAACAAGGGAGAGGCAAGCATGATTCACAATTTGACGAATCCACTCAAATTTCATTAGTAAAATGGAACGATAATCTCATTGTCACAGCAATCAGTACCCATTATCATGTAGAACCTCTTACATCTGCCAAAAGATACGATAGAAAAGCGAGAAAAGAAGTATCAATTCCACAACCAGCGGTTATTTCAACATACAATAAATACATGGGAGGGGTAGATTTGCATGATAATGGCGTGGCAAATTATAGAATCGGCGTGATGGGTAAAAAATGGTGGTGGCCACTATTTATAAATACAATCGACAGTACTCTCGTGAATTCATGGAAACTCTACAATATCGTGCATCAGGATGAGATGTCGCAATTGAATTTCAAATCATTCATCGCAGTACGATTACTAAAAACAAAGAACTTTCTCGCTAGGGTCCTTCCATCAGAACCACCCAATGAAGTGAGGGTTGATCAGTCTGGACATGTTATCAGTAGAACTGACTCCCGGAGAAGATGTCGTGTGTGCAGAAGTCAAACAATTTATATTTGTGAGCGATGTTCAGTTTATTTACACCCGGATGTTTCCGGCAATATCACTTAACACTATAGGCCATTGATGCGTTTACGCAACACCACTTATTTCATGACGTAGCTGATTTATTGGTTTTTTGATGCGTTATATGTGTTAATGTAATGTGTTTTGATAATCTAAATATATTCTTTAAACAATTTGAGGTTTATTTCTATCCTTGGCCGTAAATGGGTTAAGTAAAAAAGTTTCTTTACTCTATTGGCAACATTTTTCTCGCTTATACTAGGTATCTATCTCTAAAGATAAAAAATTTTTCTCGACTCACCATTTAACGCTGCAAAATGACGATATTTTGTGTCATCTGGTGAAAAAAAAATTACGTAGCTTTTATGTGACGTTCTATGTTTTTTATTGTTATGAAACTATTTCAGGGAAGGACTGGAAAATATCATATCCAAAATTCATAATAATCGGACATCAATTAACAAAGTTATGCACTAGTTTTCAAAAAAAATTATTTCAATGGAAATTTTCAGTTTTTTCAAAAATGTCATGTTTTGACACATTTCGCAATTCCGGATCAAAGGGCGAACAAGAAATTCGAATCCGGCAGGTCATTTTACATAGGATTTCATGTTTTTTAGGTGGATGTTCGCGACTTGTATAGAGCATCTTTAAAAGGCTTCCTAGGAGGCGTCAGATTCCCAACTATATTTAATTAATATCCAGCCCAAATCCAATAAAGTTGACCAAGATGCCAGCGGATTAGAAATTAACGTTGTAAACCGGCGAAAGAGAGTGATCAACTTTTTTTCAAAAATGGCGAATAACCCCTATCCCTGAATTTTCGCTCCTTCATAATTGGATCTTCCAAATCAGGTGACTTTTGACATACCTCTAAGGTCAGTCGAAATACCACAGAAAGAAAGGTAATAAAACCTGGCAACGTCGCTGACCCAACGCAGAAATATGCAGATACCTACTTATTGTCAATTTCAATATTTCCTGATACTTTGGCGACTAAGACTATACATTTTTAAGGATAGGTTGGCGAAGGAAAAAAATAAGTACGCATAAATGAAATTGTCACAATCTGCCAGGCAAAAATTTAATCCTTCATCGCGATCCTTTGCTTCAATCTTGGCACTTTTATTCCTCGAAAGCTCAATTTTGTGAGGGACACATTCAATAGAAGTTTGTGACATTTAAGAACAATTTCAAGGTGGTATCGAGCTGTTGCTGGCAGCCCGGGATTTACTCAAGATCAAACGCATTTATTTCAAAACAAAAAATTTCTCCTGGTCCAATCGTTTATAATTTAGTGTTGGATGCGATGTCTATTCGGAAGCGAGCTGAATGACTTAGGAACTAGAATAGATTGCGACAGTTTACCAGAAGCTTGGGAGGCGTTGGTTTTCATGCTAGTTAGTATCAATTCCTCTTGGAAAATTCCAGTAGGCTACTTTTTTAATCGATGGGTTGTCCGCATCAGAAAAAGCAGAATTAGTAAAAAAATGCTTGGAATGTGTGCATGAAAGTGGGGTAATTGTAACATCCCTAACTTTTGATGGGGCAGCAGCAAATATTTCAATGTGTGAAAAGCTAGGGGCCAATTTTTCCAACCCCCTCATTTGCAAACAAAATTTAAAAATCCGATAACAAAAGATCCCATGTTAATTTATTTTCATTCATGTCACATCATAAAACTTGTTAGAACTGTTTAGCCTAGCAGAAATTATTGACACCGACCAAAAAAATATAAATTGGAGTTACATAACCCAATTAATGGAGAAACAAAACGTAGAAGGCCTGCATGCGGCCATAAAATTGAGGATGAGACACCTTCAATGGCAGAGAGAGAAAATGAAATTGCGACTGGCAACTCAAACAGTTGGTAAGAGTGTAAGTGATGCTCTTACTTTCCTCAGAGATGATTTAAAATGCCCAGAGTTTCAAGATTCTGAGGCTACGTCCAAATTTCTATTAAATTTCAATAACCCTTTTGACATTTTTCACTCTCGTAACAGATTCACAAAGTATTCATTCAAAAAACCGTTATCAAAAATAAATGAACGATCCATTTTTGAATATCTTGAAAGAATTCTCTCTCGACTCTAAAAAGTAGACTAATATCATAATACCAAAGAAAAACGGGATTTTTGGGCTTTCTAATTTTTATGGAAACCCTATAAGTGTCTATAACTACTACGTCCAAGAAAAACAACTATTAAAGTACATTTTTAACTACAAGTTATCGCAAGATCATCTGGAATTATTTTTTGGAGCTGTCACAAAGGTGGACACAATAACAATCCGACAGCTAGACAGTTTGAGGCTGCTTACAAAAGATTATTGGTGCACTCAGAAATTAGGGCGCCAAAAACGGGAAACACCTTAAATTTGGAATCGATCCCAATTTTAACATGTGGATCGGACCCAAAGGTTTTAAAAACAGAAATGTGAGAAGTAAGTGAGGAAACAGAAGAATACAAAAATTATTTAAAAGCAATTGAGGAAAATATTAAGGAAACCCATTTGATGTCTGATTCATGGAATTTCACTTGTTATGTAGAAGATGCTGTTATCATACATATCTGGATTTGTAATTGAAGGTTTTAAAAAATTTGTCAATTGTTCCAAATGTTTGAATTGTTTAGAAAGTGAGGAATCAACTTCTTTATTACAAAAAAGGAAGACTTATGGTAGGCTTGTGAAAGCATCTAAGTTTGTCGTAGAGCTTTGCAAAGAAGGAGATTTTTTTTTCGGATTTTTCAACATTACTGAAGGAATTTTTAATAAACAAAATCAATTTAATGAATACATTAGTGATACAGACTTTACACAATTTACCCGTTTCTGTATTGGAACCATTTGGAGACCACATTCATAACGATGAAGTTTTATCAGAACATTCAATTTTTATTACTAAATTTATTTTAAGGTCTTAATTAAGTTTATTATGAAATCATAAAGAAATTAGGTTTAAACAAAACCAGTAGATCCAGGACTATCACCACCAAAACAATACTGTTTAGAAATTAATCAAAATTTAACTCGATATTTTTTCTCTTCTTGAATAATGGGGATCAAAGTTTCTAGCACCGTTTCTCAGCTATTTCCAAGCGGAACAATGGGCCTTTTTTCAGTTTGTATTAAGTAGGTACCAGTACCAATCATTTTCATTAGCATGTAGGATTGACTTGTATAAACTTGTTTGGAAATTATGTTAAAATTTTAAACTTTTTAAACTTCAGTTTTTTTAACTGATGAGAATATAAGTAGTTTCAATGCTTGCTCCCCGTTCGAAATGTCTACAGAATGTTTTGCGGATTTACTCGATTTCGAACTGTGATAAATATCTGGCGATTTTCCAGCGTTATTTCCACAACAAAACCTTTCATTCTCTCGATTGCCAGACAGAAAGTAATCACCCATATTTTCATCAGCTAACTAGCCACATTCAGCCCACAAAATGCCAGACAAAAAAAAATGACTCCACTGAACAGTCCCTATCTCAGGGTCTATTATACAAATGAGATAAGTTGTTTATATAAACTCATAACAGGAAATCCTTTTTTATGTAGGTGTTGTTTATGAAAAATCAGCTTAGCTAGCACTATTTTATCATAAAAGAATGCTGCAACTGTGTTATTTAGCTTTCGTTTTCGAGTCTTGCTTGTAGCAAATTGCTCAGATTTCCTTATGTTACGTTAGATTTTTAATGTCCGACTGGTATATTATTCGAGAAATAATGACATAATGTCAAAGTCAGTTGAATACGAAATAATTCCCTAGGGCGATATTTTAAAAAATAACGCCCTAGGGCGTTATGACTTCTTTTTCAAATACAAAATAATTTCCTAGGCACACAAGGCAAACGGTTGCCAATATCAGAATTGTCCCTAAATCAGCACACCCTTACAAAGCCTTTTCACAAAAATCACCATTTTATTCGAATCTCAAAAGAAAATAGACAAGAGCACATCCTAAAATGACTAAAAGAAATTATAAGATCAGATCACTCTTTTAATATATATACAGGGTCCTGCATCTCACCTCCGTTTTTATGTAGCTTAGTTATTATTTGATTCCTAATTTTTATATTTTGCAGACGTTACCTGCACTGTGGGACGCATCTTAGTAAAATAGTTTTGATTATACAGGGTGTCCCAAAAAAGTGTGACGTCATAATGATATATTTTTTTAAATTGCATGCCCCATATTTTTTCGCATATTTGGGTACCTTCTACGAATACCTACAGGCCCCTAAAGTTTTATTGCAATCGGTTTCGTACATTACGAGAAAAAAAATAAAAAATAAAAAAAATATGTTTTGCACCAATGATTTCAAAAATTGATGAAAATTACAAATCATCCTTTGTTAATAAAATAAATCGTGGAACGTATTGGGTAAGATATTTTTATCCTTGTTGACTTAGTTTGGTTGATCCGAACTATACAGGATGTCCAAAATTTGGTGTCAAACTCTTCAAACTTTAAAGTACTTTATTTTTCTTATTTTCAATTTGAGCCCCTGTACATTAGTATGTCATTCGATTCAGTATTAAAAAACGAACATTTTTTCCTATTACTACCCTATCAAAATTCCTAACACAATAAAAGTTATTCGCCAAAATCTAATTTCGGCAACAAGTGCATTAACCACTTTAACAAATGACAATCGTGAAAGGCTTAAAAAAACTTGACATGACATAAGTGTCAATAGCCTAGTTTGACATTAGTTCAATTTAGTTGCTTTGGTTTATTATCAATAGCTCAAATTTTTTTGCTCTCAAAAGTATAAAATTTAGTTTCCTCTCATGGAGTACAGCAGAGAGGAGCTTGTTGATATGGTTTTTATATTAGGGGAATCCGAAAAGAACTGTTTATTAGCAAGTCGCATTTATGCACAGCGATATCCGGAACGGAGGCATCCCGACTCAAGAAGCCTACAGAACCTACTGGAGAGGTTTGTACAAACAGGAAGTGTAAAGTATACAAAACCAGTTAGAAATAGACCCGTTCGAAATGAGGAAAATCAATTGTCCGTGCTATTATCTGTTACGGAAAATCCTTCCACTAGTCAAAAAGCAGTCGCTAATACAGTGGGTGTAAGCGAGAGAACCGTTCAACGTATTTTGAAGGGCAACCGTTTCTATGCATACCATATTCAATTTCATCAAGAACTATCCGAAGAAGATTTCGAAAGGCGTGACGTATTTTGCAATTGGGCGCAAGCAAAAATTAGGAAAAATTTTGACTTTTTTGATAAGGTTTTGTTCTCTGATGAGGCCACCTTCCATAAAAACGGTCTTGTCAATCGCCATAATTTCCATTATTACTCCGACCACAATCCAAGGGCTTTTAGGCAGGTGGACCGTTAACATAGATGGTCAATTAATGTGTGGGGGGGAATTATTGGTGAACATGTTATTGGTCCACACTTTTTTGATGGAAATTTAAATGGACCTATGAATCTGAATTTTTTAACAGATCACCTGCCAAATCTATTTCAAAATTTATCAATAGCGGTCAGGGATGCAATGTGGCTGCATCAAGATGGAGCCCCAGCACATTATTTATTAGCTGTCAGAGACCGTCTGAATAGAATCTGGGTGGCCGCCCCGATCGCCCGACCTAACAAAATTAGATTTCTTTTTATGGGGGTACGTCAAGGAAATAGTTTATCACGAAACTCCAACCACACCAGAAAACATGTAGCAAAGAATTATAAACGCATTTCAAAGCATTACACCCGACCTTTTAGGAAGGGTAGCAAGGTCATTCCAAAATCGTATTGATTTGTGTCTCCAAGAAAACGGAAGACATATCGAGAATAGGTTGTAGTAGGTCATCAATTTATAAATGCTTATCTAATAATATTAAATAAAACTTCTTGATAAAACTCACTATTTTCACGATGTGTATAAGTTTTAGGCAGATACTTATTTTAATAGTTATTTACCTAACAAAGGCACTTTCCGCATGTGTTGGGTACAAAATTTTACCTATGAGCTGCTACATCTGCAAAGAAAGGCATTATTGAATTAATGAGTTTGTATTTTTGACAGAAATTGATCAGAAATACCAGTCACTTTACCACACACTATGCAGTAAAGTTACTTTACCGCACACTTCATAGTCTACTTTACCGCATAGTATGATGTAAAGTAACTTTACCTCACACTATGCGGTAAAGTAACTTTACCGCATAGTGTGTGGTGAAGTTCTACTTTCCATCAGCAAATCAGTGCAGTAAAGTGAACTTCCTGGACGCGTGACGCGTGTAGGTAAACATCTCAACAAGTTCCAAGATAATTGTTATTACAAAACATGTTAGGTCAATAATAGTTATTTGTTTCACTAGGCAGAAAAGTACAAGATTTAATGCCGCGGCTGGTGTTTCATAGCCGAGGCTAGGAAACCAGCCGAGGCATTAAATCTACTTTTCTGCCATGTAAAACATATAATTTTTTCTCCGAATGTTTAAATTCACACATGGATATCTTTTTTATATTTATTTCATTCATTATTATTATCCAAATAATTAAATTATTTTGACAATTGTCATTGTCACCATCAATTTCAAATACCAAATTGAGTGAAATTATTACCTGGAAAGTTGTGACACTGGCACTTTTAATGCCTAGGCAGTAAAAGTCCACTTTGACTGCCTAGGCAGTAAAAATACAACTTTAGATCCTGGCAAGTGTCATTAAAAGGCCGCTTTTACTGTCATTCGGAGAAAAATTGTTTTTCAAAGCCCACTATAATTTTTATTTGTTAAACTTGCTATTGCGCTATGTGCCAAAATTAGTTTTTGGCGAATAACTTTTAATGTGTTAGGAATTTTGATAGGGTTGTATTAGGAAAAAATGTTTGTTTTTCAATACTGCATCGAATGACATAGAAATGTCCAGGGGCTCAAATTGAAAATAAAAAAAATAAAGTACTTCAAAGTTTGAAGAGTTTGACACCAAATTTTGGACATCCTGTATAATTCGGATCAACCAAACTAAGTCAACAAGGATAAAAATATCTTACTCAATACGTTCCACGATTTATTTTATTAACAAAGGATGATTTGTAATTTTCATCAATTTTTGAAATCATTGGTGCAAAACATATTTTTTTTATTTTTTATTTTTTTTCTCGTAATGTACGAAACCGATTGCAATAAAACTTTAGGGGCCTGTAGGTATTCGTAGAAGGTATCCAAATATGCGAAAAAATATAGGGCATGCAATTTAAAAAAATATATCATTATGACGTCACACTTTTTTGAGACACTCTGTATAATCAAAACTATTTTCCTAAGATGCGCCACACAGTGCAGGTAACGTCTGCAAAATATAAAAATTGTGAATTAAATAATAAATACGCTATATAAAACCGGAGGTGAGATGCAGGACCCTGTATATATATATATATATATATATATATATATATATATATATATATATATATATATATATATATATATATCTCAAATTCAGAATTAAAAATCGAATTTGAAAGAATAGTCTTTGCAAATTTAAACACTGCTGCGAGACTTGTTTTTTTCTAATATTTATCTAATGGACGTAACATGTTGAACAACAAAAAGAGATAATAACAAACTATCATCAAAATAACCATAATGGCATTACAGAAACTTATAACATCAAACAAAAATACTACTGGCCAAAATTGAGAGATTTCATAACATACCTTATAAATAATTGTGAGATTTGCTTACAAAACAAATACGAAAGACATCCTTACAAAATCGCTCACGAAGGCCCATTACTTTCCGAAAAACCTTTTAAAACCATACACTTGGTTTTTTTTCAATTCTCAAATTGCCAGTTCTTGACAATAATTGATTCATTTTCAAAATATGCACAAGCCTATTTTGTTCCTGATAAGAACGCTATTACCATTCTTAGTAAATTAAGGCATTACTTTTTCCACCACAATACTCCCCAAAAACTAGTCTCTGATCAAGGAAAAGAGTTTCAGAATAACCTTTTCAAGGAATTTTGCCAACTGTTTGGCATTGAAGTTCATTATACGACTCCCGGCAACTCTTCGTCAAATAGTCCAATAGAAAGATTCATTCAACCTTGCTTGAAAAATTAAGAATTCTCAAGATGCAAAATCCTGACGAAACGCCACAAAATCTTATGATTACCGCCATTTTTATTTATAATCAGAGCATACATTCAACAACTGGACACTCACCATTTTCTGTATTATACGGCTCCTTCTTTGAGCAATACAACAAAAAACGAAAAAAGGAATTGTTACCTTTTTACGAACATGTTTATAAAACATCCTACCAAAAACAGCCCGAAAGAACACAAAAACAAAATCAAAACACTGAAGACCCCCCTTCAAGAACAGATCAAATTGTCTATAAGAAGAATCCTCTGAGTAGAAATACAATAAATTCCCAGTATATACCAACAAAGGTTACGAAAACAAACAAAAATAAAGTGGTAAGCATTTCTAAGAAAAAACCAACTACTACTCATATCAGGAAAATTAAGAGATTGAGAAAAAATCTTGTTCCTTTTCAGCCTCTCGATCCTGATCCTGACCCTGCAAACTCAAGTGAACCCTTGCCAGTCCTTTGAGGTTTACAATCTATCCAATAATATCTACTATATTGAGGAAATATCACCCTCCTTAATTATTGATCATTGTCATACAAGATATATACCTTTTAATATTTCTAGCATTAAGTATACTTTATCCAACTCATTTAGCAATATTCTTATTTAAGGCACCATGGTAAACAGGCAAAATAATAATTTCACAAAAATCCAATTTTTCCATGTATCTAAAGCATTAAATAACACTTACCGACACATACTCAAAATAGAATGTTTATGAAATCAACAATAATCGTAAAAAACGCGGGTTATTGAACTTCCTTAGCAGCGGCATCAAATTCATCACAGAAAACATAGACAATGATGACTTATGCCCATACCTATAGTCGAGACTTGAGTCGAACTTGAGTTTTGACCACGGCTTGAGATGTAAACGCCTACTATAAACAAGTCTTGGCCAAGAAAGCTGCAAACTGCACCGGCGTTTCATGAGGCATACTCAAGTGAGGGGGTACCCTACCTTAGCAATGCTTGTGGTGGCCTGGGGCTAGAAAACAGCTGAGTTTCAGTCGATTCGTTGAGACCGTTGGTTATTAACGTCTTTGTTTTTATTTTGTTCAAATTTGAAGTATTTCATTTTGCGTTTTCGGCGAAAATAAAAACTTTTTTTGGGATTTTTGATTCTGTGGAACAAGTGCGTGGAAATTCGTCATCATCATGTAAGTAATAATAATTAATAGTTTAGCAAAACTTTTTTCTTCAAATTTTGAATTATTACCTATATAGGCAGTGGAAAGACACCTTACACGCAGAGTGAAAGGTTGTTGTTGACGTCCCTAGTAGACAAATATAAAAACATTATCGAAAATAAAAGAAAGGATGCCCATACAGTCCAAGAGAAGCAAAAAGCATGGGAGAAAGTTGCTTCGGAGTACAACGCCCAGGCCTCCATGATTAGTGCCAAGCGAACTTCAGCGCAACTTAAAAAACTGTGGAACAATTTAAAACAAAGGTATGTATATATTAACATTTTGTTCTTATTGTTGGACAGAACTATTTCATGGAACAAAAGCTGTATATACCATCTTGGTTCAAATTTGGCTACTTTTTCTAAATTAGAGAAAATACAATTTTGTTTGAGCTCCATATATCTGTTTTTGTAGGAAGAGAAAGGTGAACACACAATTGAAGTATGAACAACTGTTAACTGGCGGAGGACCTGAACCTGCACCTCCGGTGGAAGATCCGGTGATGGAAGCAGTGGATATCGCCGCCCCATATGTGGACGTCACACTGCCATGCACATGGGACTCAACAGGAGTTTTCGAAGCAACGCATGCTGAAGAAATATCTACAGTCTCTATAGGTATGAAAGTGTAACAAAATTCCTTCAACACTGGGCTTGTTTGGGTTTGAAAAAAGGCGGTTTTAGAACGGCTCAAAACAATCGTCCAGTTTATCAATCAACAAAATGACAACGGCTCAGTTATCAGAAATTTAAAATAATAAACTGGGCGATTGTTCTGAACCGTTCTAGAACTAGAAGAGTCATTTTTCAAACCTGAACAAAGCTTTTAATAATTAGACTTGTGCAAATCCTATGCACTTTGGATGTTTTTTGCATGTAAAGATTTACCTGCATTTTTATTTATAGGTAGATTTATCAATAGCTTTGTTTGCGGAGACGATTCGAAACTGACTCTGAACGCTTAAGGTAAGAATCACATCATTAAAATCCATTGAAATGAAACAATATCAATGGCTTTTCATGTTATGAACTTACCTTAGCGTTCAGAATCCGTATGGGACCGTATCTGCGAACAAAGCTATTGACAAAGTTTAATTAATAAATCTGCATTGCAAACAATACAATCAAATAACATCTTTCTCAGGTAGGAATAATTTGTATTTGAAATTGAATTACTTTCGGAAATACTCATATAATAAATAAGGAAGATTCAAGTAGGTTTTAATGATTTCAGGTAATTTATTCCTTTCCAAAAGACATACTTAGAATGGTTTGTTTGCTTTTCAATTAAAACAGTTTGTGCTCATGAGACTTATTTAGAAAATATATTATTTTATATATCTATTACTTTGTATATTTGTCTAATTATATTTTATTCTCAAACATAGAAGTGATCAACGAAACGCCAAATGAGCCTGAACATTTTTCTCTAAGGACCGCCACTATTAGTATGGCTACCCCACGAAAATCAATGCAAACCATAACACAATCGTGTATTGAAACTGGTAAATATTGTCTATACAATAGTATATTGTAATATTAGGAGTAGAAGCTTTACTTTGTTGTGCTGAAGCAGTAGGTTTGCGAGCCGAACGTAGTGAGGCTTGCAAATACTGCTGAAGCACAACAAAGTGCTTCTACTCCGTATGCAACACGCTATTTTTTCTCCAAACGAGTTCAATCGTGAAAGAAAAACAATATTTGTATAAATAAATATTGCTGCCAATAAAGGTGACAGCGATCAATCAAACAAAGTGCGGTTTCTTCATTTTATATTCTAGTTTGGGCCTTATTTTTGTAACTTGAATCAAGATATAGCAACTGACTTAAAAAAAACAAAAATAAAAAAACTTCTCTATGGAAAAACCTAGCAACAAAAATAACGATGTATTGTCAAAAGAAAAAAATTACGATTTAAAATTTTGTAATTCTCTCCACAAAACATTCTCTCTGTAATTCTCGTACTATTTATGGTATCGGAAGCATACAGCAAACTTCACTAGGTCAACATCTTGCAAGTTTTATACAATTTTGGGGCAATTCGTAAGTATTCAGGATTTTCTAATTTCACCCTTAAAGAAACTATGATAGGTACAATGTCTATTACAGAAGCAATATTTCGATGGATTCTGATGAGGAGGGAACAATGGAATGCACTCCACCAGATATTGAGCAATCTGCTCAAAGGGCAATTGAGAATTTAATCCCGACGAAATCAGCAGCTGTTTATGAGGCTGCATATGAGAAATTTAATAAATGGTGTGCTACCAAAAATGTGAAATTATATTCCGAAAATGTTCTATTAGCTTACTTTTCTGAAATGGCTATCCAAGTCAAAATCTCTACATTATGGGCTCAGTACTCTATGGTAAAATCCTTATTGAATATAAAGCATGGGTTGGACATATCCAAATATTTAAAACTCCGTGCATTTCTAAAGAAGAAAAACGAGGGCTATTTAGCCAAAAAGGCGAGGGTATTTACAAGGCAGGAGTTTCAAAAATTCTTGTCGGAGGCTCCCGATGACAAGTATCTGGCAATGAAGGTTAGTTAAGCATAAAATAAATAGTTACATATTGTAATTTATTTTCTATTCAGGTTGTAATGATAATGGGAATTTTGGGTGCTTGCCGCTGTGATGAGTTGTTGAAGATGAAGATTGATGACATAGATGACCTTGGGAAAATTCTTCATATAAAAATTCCCGACACAAAAACAAAAAAAAGTCGGTCTTTCACGGTTGTTGGAGAAGATTTTCTTAATTTGTACCGGAAATATGTGTCTTTACGTGCGAAAGATCTTAACAACCCTCGTTTTTTTTTTCAAGTATGTGGATGGAAAATGTCACCGTTCGTTCATGGGGATACATACCATCGGCGAAGTACCCAAGAAAATCGCTTTATATTTACAATTGCCAAATTGGAAAGAATATACAGGGCATAGTTTGAGGAGAACATCTGCTACATTACTTGTAGATAGTGGACTCGATGTTATCACCCTAAAGACACGGTGGCTGGAAGTCCAGCAGTGTAGCAGAAGGCTACTATGAGGAGTCGATGTCTAGCAAACAAAAAGTTGCTAGAAGGATTCTGGATGTACCCGAAGAGGCGTCCGACAATACCCATATCGATGAAAATAGTTTCCAGCTCTATAGTAGTACAAATACCAAAATCAACGAGGCAGTAACCAGAGCAAGTGTGAACTCCAGTGATGGAATTCAATTTCAGAATACTAGTTCCAACAACTGCACTTTTAATTTTAATCAATAATCTTTAAATAAATAGGTACGCCATGTGAAATAAAATATAGTTTTATGCGAGGCTTAAATATAATAATTTGAAAACTCGACTAGTTTCTTCGATTTTATGATCGAATGGGGTGAGTGAATGGTAGAGCAGCAGTGGAATTACGAGCGGCACTAAAAGTACTTTTACTGCCGCTAGGGTTGCCAAGCATAGAAATTACATTTCTGACATCTCGACAGGTGCTTACATAGTGACGTTTTTTTGACGTTTGGAGAAAAACAATATTGTCCTATTGTGATAATAATTTTGTTGCAGGACAAAAAGGAGTGACTAAATATGTAAGGAAAGAGAGCCAGCTACGGGTGCAGAAAATACAGGATAGCATAGAGCAGCAAAAACAGCTGCACAACATCAGAAAAAAAATTGAACAAGAACAACTACAAACAGCAATTGCAGCCCGCAGGAAAGCCAAGTCAGAAGCTGAACTGGCAGAATTGCAGCTGACATTATTCAAAAGTGAAAATAATTTCCAATAAAATATACTGTAATTTTGATTTTTTACTTTATTAATGGCCGGTTGCACCGACCGTTTTAAGGGAGCATATTTGATGAAGTATAAAAAACTGTAGAAGATAATTTTCAAGGTGAATTGAAAAAGTCCAGAATAACAACCGCTCAGAGGAATAGAGCGAACTATCAAACAGAATCAACAGAACAGTACTACAAAATTTATATATTTATTCCCTTTTTACATGGCACAATAACTCAGTTGCAAGAAAGATTCGTCGAACATAAAGATATTTTGACATCAAATAAATATAAAAAAAGAACATCTATATCATATTATTTTAAAAAAATCTATATTATACGATAGATTTGACCACAGCCCACTTAAACTAACGGGCCGCAAGATTCCTCGTACACCGCGCCTGTGACGTCACAATCTGAGGGTCACGAACGAACTTGGCGATCAGCTGTTTGCATATAATTAGCACAGTTTATACCGTACCGATACAGTTGTACGACTCTCCATATTTTTTGAGGCCATATTCTCCAACCAATAGGAGCATTTTGTCCCATATCTTGCGCATGCGCTCAATGAGTGAACAAATCTCTCAAATTGAAAAAGCAGTTCGGCATATACATGTCTCTTTCCAATCCTGCACGCAAAAAAGAGATAGAGATGGCTTGGGTGAGAACCCGTGAGAAATAACTGTCAAACGAGACACGCAACAGGATTGTATTACAAAAAAAGAAGAGAAGTTTTTTGACTGAAATTATTCAGGAAATTAAAAAGTAACCGGGAAATTCATCAATTAGAAATTCGGCTTTGTTAAGAGTGTTTTGCTTTCCGTGTTATTCGCGATTTTTGTGTACTTGACTGTTTTATCGTTTATATATTGTGTATTATCATGGTTGCTTCCTGTTTTGTCTCTAAAAACAACACTAGAACTAGCCCAGGCTTAGGATATTTTAGTTTCCCGAACGATGAACGACTGTAAGTATTTATATTTACATATTTCAAATTAGCTTTACGCTATACATTCACATAATCTTTGTTTATTATTATATGATCCCGTTATATTCTCAATGTTAATCCACAAAAAATCCTAGTCCGACTCTGTCGAAGGCCCAGGATTCGTTGTTTCTGATCAATAATACGCAAGCGCGAAATATAGGGGCATAGAATTTGGCTTCAAAAAAATCAATGGTTTGTCAACGGAGTTGAACAACTGTATCGGTACGGTATAAACTGTGTAATTAGTATGTAAATACCGAATTTGTGCCGGGTATTTCTTCGATTTTCGATCGAAAAAAATATGTTTTTCTACTACCGTGCGTAAAGTACTCACTTTACGCACTATTTAGAAGACGTGAAATTACACTTCACGCACTAGTGCGTAAAGTAATTTACTTCACACACTAGTGCGTAAAGTAATGTCAATGACAGATGTCAACACTGTCAATGTAATATTTTTCTGGTAAATTACTTCATGCACTAGTGCGTAAAGTGAAAATACTTCACGCACTAGTGCGTAAAGTATTTGTCTAAATCCATTTTTTCACACATATTTGATTGGTAGTAGAAAAAATTTTGTATGCAATACGTGCGTAAAGCACCTTTTTTCACTCATGTGATTGTCGCACTCGCCTTCGGCTCGTGCGTCAAAATTCACATTCGTAAAAAAATATTCACTTTACACACTTGTTGCATAAATAACTATTTTTTAGTTCGAAATTGAGTTTAAACTATTTGTAGTCTGAAAATAGCGTTGTGTATTGATAGTGTCTGATAAAAACATGCAAATTTTTGTGGTTATCTGCGGTTTATGTCGTGTGTGATTACTTGTTTTGAACAATGCCTCGTTCTTGCTGTGTACCAAAATGTAGTAGTACCTAATTATAAAAAAGAGTCGAAAGAGGGCAAAGCCTACATCTCCTCATTTGCATTCCCCAAAGATGAAGAGTTACGGAGAAAATGGATTGCGGCCATACACCGGGAAGATTCTTTCACCACCACACCAAATACAGTGGTATGTTCCAAACATTTTTTAGAGTCTGAAATATTAACTGTTGATGCAATTTTTAGGACAGATGGTCTGTCCTTAACTGTTCAAGAAAAATCCCAAAATTAGAACCCACAGCTTAACTTTGTTCCTTACTGTTTTCTGTAAGTTTGACTCATTTTCCTATAAAACTTCCTCAAACATTTCATATGTATATATATTTTGTTAATTGACTGTGATATAAAAGATTTATTCTCGGATTTATTGTGGTAGGTAATATGGGTAATAATTATAAACTTGTACTCTCACTTGCACTTGAGCCGACACGTAGTTTTTCAGAAAACATTAAAAATTATTTTCCAAATTTAAGCTATTTTTTGCAATTTTTGTACAGTTTAGTCATTGTTGGAGTTCTGCTTAAAAATCACAATATAACATCAAATAAAATTTAAAATTATTGAGAATGCACAGCCCTATTTTTGCCCATCCCTAATTTCTTGTCCTTTTCTTTCACATTTATATTTTAAATAAAAATATTATCTGTAAAATCAAGGGAAGCTTCTGGCCTTGAACCGATTGGAGAGCCGGTGCCTGGTACAAGTTGGCACAAGCGACCACCTAGCGCGGCGTGGGGAGCAGAGATTTTTTTTCTAGTAACTTCTTGAAATGCCTAATGCGTAGTTTACAGTTAGTGACAAAAGAGATTTCAAGGGCGCTGTTTGACTCTATGTAAATTTCCTAACGAATTTCTCCGAATTCTTGTTCAACAATAGTTTATGAACAGTTTTCGCGTTGTGTTGAGTGTTTTCTCTTATTAATTTAACTCAACTCGCGCAGAGTTATTTTCGCCTAAATAAAAGGCCAAATAATACAAACTTTCCAAGTACATTCGTGTATTGTGACCTTGTAAAAAGTACCCGAATTGTGACACCTTTTTTACGAGCTAAAAGCTAAGAGTTCTAGAAACTTCTGTAAAAAAAATCTCTTGTGTATATAGTGTAATAAATGACTGTACATTTGTAAATAGACAAAGAAGTGTTTCATTGTGTACAGCCTTGAATACTTAATTGGAAATTGGAATTCTTCTAAACAAATTGGCACTGTGGTCCATCTCATTTTTCAGCTAACCTTCTGATGTAAGCCAGCCAAGCAAACTACGTGTTTTTTTTTTCTACAGTCCACTGTTCCCAATCTTAACAATCATTTTCGCAATAAATTACTTCTATAAAAAGCTGCAGTCCATGGAGCACGATAGTTTCCAGCAATTTACTCCTTTGATGGCGATTGGTCGTATTATAAAGAACAACTAGAACAATTTTCGAGGTTAAAGAAATAACTACTGATAAAAAGAAAGTTGCCAATTTTTTGTCTCTGATAGGAAATGATACCTAGAAACTTCTCGGAAACCTTTGTGTCCCCAAATTACCTAAACTGAATTATGAAGAGGTACGTGACCACCTGAAGAACCATTTAGTGCCAGTCAACCTGCAAAGAAAGATGCAGTGGCGGATTAAGAAATTTGCGCTCCTAAGCCTTGCAATAATTACCGCCCTAAGCTTTGTTATAATAATGTTTTTAATGTAATTTAAACTGTGAAAGCTCAACTTAACAATAATAAGATATTCATTTTAAGTTGTTTACATTCATCATTCACAAAAATAATAGAAATATTGGCTATACCGGGAACACACTGGATACTGGGAATTTGTAAGCTACCAGAGACACAGTTTGGTTCAAACTGTGTCTCTGGTAGTTGCAATAAACCGGGCCTTGTTGGCCCAAGGAAAAATTCACACCAAAGCAATAAGCAATAGGCAATAATGTATCTATTCATAGCCAACCGTCGTCGAAATCACCCGATGAAATATCTGCGTAATGCGCGATTTCTATCACCGGCAATATTGTCTGTCAACCGCTAGATATACATGTTGCTTGGTCGTGTTTGTATTTCTTCAAAATGGAAAATAAGAAAAATGTAATTTTTCTGCAAATTATTGAAAAATGTCCCTCTTTGTATGATTACACACTCCCAGATTATTTTAAACGCCAAGTTACCAAAAAAGCTTCGAATTTAGTAGCTAGAGAAGCAAATATTTCAGGTAAAACAGAGAAAAATATATATTTTTTCAATTGTCTATCCAACGGCACTTCAATGTAAATAAATTTTGATTCTGTAGAAGTATCTAAGTTTTTGATTTTTAAATTACAGATTTGTGAAATGTATGTTATTGGAATTAATTTGTTTATAACAAGATGCGCAAAAAGGCAAAATCATTTATAGGTTCTTTTTTTTTTTTAATGTGCAAAGTGTACCAGATAATATTATAATTATCATGTTTGTTTGCAATAATGCCATTGCCAAGGAATTGCTGCTTCGGGTTTTATAAAATAATTAGCCAGATACTTCCGTAGTGTAATTGCTAAACTATGTTAATTAATTTCGGAATTGGCAGCTTGGAAATTATTCTGATTTTCTTGTAAACTATCTTGATCATGTACCAGGCTAGGCGTTGCAAATCGTCTTTTTTTTTATTCGTATAAAATGATGTAGGACACAAGCGGCTTCTATTACGTTAGCCACGCTTTCTTATCCACAATCAAGGAGTTTCAAATATTCTAAATTTACTATCCAAAAAACCAAAAGAACATTCATGCTCGTATGCACCATTGCACAAATTTTCTGATTAAGACTTTAGCCGTGGTTACATAATATTTTCCTTATGCACCAAGCGTTTTTTTTCTCATAATCGAGAATAATTAACTTCATTCGCCCGAAGTCCTGGAATTAAAGACTAGATAACCGCGGCTAGTTAATAAGTGAGGTTAGGTTAGAGTTTTGTTTGCTATTTTTGTTTGGTTCCGATTTCCATAATTTCATGTGTCCAAATATTTTTGTCAAAAAAAAACTTTAAAAAAAATAGTGTGTAGTGACAAAGTTTGGTAGCGAGTAGAAGAAATAAGGAATATGGAGATGGAAGACCAACTATTTGATGATGATTTGGATATCAATGATATAGTGTTAGATGGGTTTCCAAGGTGTTGAATTGAAAGGGAAAATTATTTTGACGCCTTGGATGACCTTATTCTCTTTCGTCGATTCCGCCTTACGAAACCATCAGTGGTAGACCGTTTCAAAGAGGTTGAAGATGCCCTTACCTATGATAATAGGGTGTAAGTATATCCAATGCAATTTTATGGCTTGAGTACAATAACTAATCATTATGTACTGTTTATTTCAAATGAAATGCCTACATGCCTGATTTTAGATACCTTATTGGAATTTAGTCAAATCAGACTTACACGATGCACGTTTTATTTGAAATCGACAGTATACCTACTATTCTACATTCTCTATGGAATGGCACTTATTCTTTCACAATGAATTTCACATGCCAAGTACTAAACTGTATTTTAGGTCTTATATTTTTTGACGTTTTTTCAGGAACAATCCAGTTAGCCCTATGAATCAGTTGCTGTTGACATTAAGGTTTCATGCCTCTCATGGACACCAAGTTGCTGTTGGAGATTTTATAAGCTGCCACCACACGACTGCTTGCCGTATTATTAATAAAGTAAGCAAGGCTTAAAACCTCTCAATGTTAGGATGCCAAAAAATGAAATTGAAAGGATTCGAACCCAGAATAGTACATTAAATTACAAGTTTCATAAGACGTCGCCATTTAGAAAACTCGCATCCGGCTCGTTTTCTAATATAGGGCCCGTGCGATAAAATGTCTTATGGAACGAATATTTTATACAATTTTTTTCTATTTTCGTATTGTTTAATTGAAAAAAAAAAAAAAAATTTTCTTGCAAATTTTATACTCATATTTCCTGATTTCATATGTTGTTAGGTAGCTGGTGCTGGTACCGGCCTACCTTCAATCTGCCTTCCTTTTGACCCTTTTTGTGCATGCGATTAGTTAAAGGTTTGCATTTTATGAAAATATAAGCAAAGGATACCTAGGTCAGGTAAAAGTTAGTTATACCTAACTTTTTTTTTACAATCAATTTTGTAATATTTATCAATAAAATAAGGTGGAGTGTGAATGTGGAGGCACATTCAGTTTGGAGCAATTCCAATATCATGTTTGCTACCAGTCCGAGCCCGAGGGTGAGCCTGAATCTGAACCTCTAGCTGAACCCTCAGAATACCAACATTCCCAACCTATAACAAGCGGTTGGAGCAGCTACAGTGAAGTGGCGCACTAAACCCCAGGTAAGAACCACAATATATTTATTTGGAAAATAAAATGATTTACCTACTGTTTTCTGTTTTTACTCAACATTGGATTCTGATGAAAGATTTATTGGGAAGCTGGCTGAAGCGGTCCATGCCCGACCTACTCTCTGGGACCACACTATTCCCGTTTAAGAGTAAAGGATGTCAAAGAAAAATTATGGCGTGAAGTATGCAAGGAATTGGGAGGAAAGATTCCACTGTTGCAATTGGAAAAGAAATGGAGAAACCTCCGAGATACCTTCCTGAAACATTTGAAGTAAATATTTTACAAGTTTTAATGGCATAAAAGTACCCTAAAATTACAAAAACCAAAAGCAATTTTTTGTGTGTTGTTGCAAGCTACATTTATTTGGATACTGGTATTGTAAAAAGTGTTTTATTATTTGCAATTTAGTGTTTTATTTGATAGAAACATCTACTTGCAAGGCATATAAAAAAGTCCACAAACTTTCATAAATTTTATTAAATTTTTCAGAAACTACACACCTTCAGAATCAGGATCTGAGGCTAAAAAAAATTGGTGAGTGTTGATATAATAAAAGTCTATATAATGTCTATCTAAATAGTGAACAATTTTATCTAAACAGTGATCAACTATTTGAACACATTTTTAACCACAAAATAAATCAATGTGGTCTAATACGTAATTTTTCTGTTTCAGATAAGTCTGACAAACTTCCGTTAAATATTCTTAAAAAACCAGTTCCGGAGCAGTCTTCATCAATTTCCCCTGCATTGCAAATTATCCAGTCGGTGCTGAATAAGCTTCCAGCAAGGGTGAGAATGCAGGCTGAAATTGATATGCTTAATCAAGTGTACAGTTTATACAATGAATATGTTAATGAATAAATATGATTATTTAAAGTTATGTTTTTATTTAACCATGAAATTAAAAATAAACACACAAATCTACTTAAAACCTATTATTTTTTGGAAAAATGTGACTCCTGATATGAAAACCCAAAGCGCCTTCTTGAAAGAATTCATGGAAGGTAAGACATACACTATTGACTAGGTATAAACTAACAAACCATGAGAAACCTGTTTTTTTTTCTAAGATAATTATAAATTATCCAATGTTTTCATTTATTTTATGTTTAATAAGTGACAAAACATTTTCAAAATGGCAATTTTTTGCAGATGTGTCGTGTCAGACTGCTTCCCATTTATCTCAAAATACTCCCAGGAAAGAAGGCCTATAAAGTAAAAAAGTGGAATTACAAAGTAATCTTAAGTCTTCTAAAAAACGTACCGACACATCCCTTTCAGATGTTCTAAGATTTTTGGAAGAACATTACCCCCAGGTCTCCACAATGTTGATAAGAAACTAATTATTATTACTTCCAGACAAAACACCGAAAGGAAGCAGGTATTCAAATGAGTTCAGGCAATTTGCTTGCTAGGACCTAAAGCATACAACAAATTATCCAAGGTAATACGACTGCCATCACCAAGCACTTTGGAAGGAATTACCCAGCATTAGAGAATGTATGCAGGGTTTAATGAATTTATTTTTAAAATTCTAGAACCAATGTATTGACGAAATGTCCAATAAATCAAATTTGTTTTATAACATTTCCAGAGATCACATAGTAGGCTTTGAATAACTTCGTAATAAAAGATCCACAGACATTGCTACAAGTGCTTTGGTAATTATGGCAAGAGGAATATCACACTAGTTGGAAACAACCTATTTCGTATTTTTTCACAAAAAATTCCACAAATGTTGAAGATTTGAAAGAAATTATTTTTGAGGCAATACGAAAACAAAAGCAAAGAACATTCTGGCCGTAACATCGGGTCAGGGTCCAAACTTTTTCAAATTAGTGAAATCATATCTTAAATTAACAGTCGAAAAACCATATTTTTTTCTTGATGATATTCCTATCTTCTATTTATTCGATGTTCCACATTTGTTAAAGTCAACAAGAAAAAAAAATTCTTCTCATTATTTTCATTTGAATGAGGGTGTTATTAATAAATTTTATTTAGAAACATCGTATAACCTTGATAAGGCAAAATAATTTCGGAGCACCAAGGCTAACTGATTAGCATTTGAATCCAAATGATTTAAAAAAAAAAGAGGGTCAAATTTGCGTCTCAAATGTTTAGCCACTCTGTTTCGGTTGCCATGCATACGTACATTGAGTTTGGAAAAATATCAAAGAGGCCAAGACAACCGCAAACTTTATTAATGATATGAATACATTATTTGATATTTTAAATTCAAGGCCTCTAAAATCATATCAGGTTTCATGGGAACTGCGAAACAATTTGAATTTTTAAATAAAATGAATGAACTGTTTTCAATTTTGACCAACATGACCAAAAGCCTAAGATTTATTTATAGCTGGAGGCTGCCTATTTCATCAACCTTGAAATTATGAGAAGGGTTACGAAGATAAAATCATAAATTTCTATTGACACCCAACTTAAATCAAGATTGCCCGGAAAATTATTTCGGTCAAATTAGGAATGCTTGTGGAAACTCCAGAAATCCCACTCCGATCCAGTTCAGTAGAGGATGCTAATGATAATTTGCTTACCATACCACCAAATTCATTACAAAAATACAAATTTTTGAATCAAACAAGAAAAAATTATCGGCAAATTTTTAATATACAAAGCAATGACCATCAAAATTTATTTACAGATGAAGGCAACACTACTAGTCTATGTAGGTGGAAACTTATTACGAAAATGTCTTTTAAAACATAAATGTGACATTTGCGTAGGTTTTTTGTAATTCTGACAATTGTGATACATCTACAATGTTTTGCGAAAAAAAATAAACCTACTAATGCCCGATTGCACCGTCTCTCTTAACCGAGGCTTAGAGATAACTATTCCTTAAAGTGACATTTTCCCATGCAAAACTGTCAATTTAAGGGATAGTTATCGTTAAGCCTCAGTTGAGAGAGATGGTGCAATCGGGCATAAGGTAGTCACATTATTATTGGACTATTTCTATATTAGACTTAAGAGTATTAATTCTTGTTTTGTAGGTACCTAATTAAACAGTTCAAATAAAATAAAGGTATAAAAGTTATTATAAAGTTATATTAATTTCTTTTTTATTTTTTCAGCAAAGCGCAGCGTTTTAGCATCACTCCAAGGGACCATTCAATTCAATACCTTGAAAGCCACCCGACTTTCGCAGCTGGAAAATTTGCAGGGAAAGGGGGGAAGGACCGGTTACGCCACATGTGGGATATTCTCGCTGGAGAGCTGAATGCTATTGTAGGTGGAGCATCCAAAGACAGTAGCCAGTGGCAGACTGTAAGTATCCAAATTGCTTCAGATTTTCAATGTGTCCTAGATTTTAGGTTGCTCCTGAATTTTGTAAACTCGGCTAGGAAAAAAGTATTACATTTTTTAGGTGTGACGTGACATGAAACACAAGGTTTCCAAAAGAGTTTCAGATATTCGGAATGAGCTGCAGCGGGCAATCAAGAGTTTAAACACCCACCTCTGACCCCCTATGACCCCCTGATTCGATTCCTGAAACTGAGGTAAAAAAAAATTCTCTATACTTATTGTTTGTTTTTTAAACAGCTGTTTTCAATTTTTATTTCTTCAGATGTAACTTGAGAGATTGGAGACTGGGGATGAGTCTGTTTTGGACGAGCAGCCAGAAGTCTTTACAGTCTCTGTGATAGATCCACCAACGAATGAGGAAGTCGAGGAAACTCCATTTGGTAGGATATATTTTTACATTTGAAATTTTCAGCAACCTGCCTTAACAAAACAAAATAACAAAATATGATTTTTCTTTCTATTACAGATGATCTGTTTGAAGCAAACCTTGATGAGGCCATAATCACAGTAGAAACTGATGAAGCTCAAGTCGGCCCATCAAATGTGGTTACTCCGGCTAATAAGGGGACTACTCTAAAAAAGAAAATGTGCAAAAGTACGTAGTGCTATTTAATCTGTGACAGGATTTCATACTGTAATGATTTCTATTTTTTAAACGCAAGAAAGGCAAGCAGAGTACGAATAGGAACACAGTAACAAGAAGCTAGAATGAATTTCCAAGAGCTAAGCGCCGGTAATAACAAGGCAATGGAGGTCAATTTTCAGCAATTCAGCATGTATTCTTTGAAATTATATTTTCTTATTGTAATCAATAAATTATATACCTAATTATGCTTCTTTCATACTTTTAAGGTTAGGCATTATTTTGCCAAAAAAACACTGAAAATAACAAATATTGCTTTTGTAGATGTTGGCTGAGGCTACGATGAAGCACGCAGAGGCTGCTTCAGATCAGGCAAAGGATGCTTCAGCGCAGGCAAATGCAGCTTTGCTTCAAGCTGCAAACGAAAGTGAGAGGATCCAGGCATTCAGGAAACGGACAGATGTGCTTGAAAAAGTTCTGGATAAGTTTTAATTTTTTTTTTTTTTAAAGCTAAGTTAGTTGTAGGATTTTTTAAATAAAAAATATTTTGCAGCTAAAGATTGTGGAGAGTTATGGAAAATTCTGCGGACCAAGTACATCAGGGAAAGAAAGTTTTTGAAGACAACACCATAAGGGTCTGCCCACTATATTGAGGGCTGATGGCATTATAGAGCATTTGGGTTTTCAGCCCCTCATATACAGACAAGAAGGCTCGTACATTTTTCTTTTGCTGTTCCTAAGAAAATTTTATTTTAAACCAGCTAAAGCAGGCATATAATTTGTTGTTTATTAGAACTTGCATAAATTTTATTTTTAGGACAAAAGGAAATACTTAAAAAAGAAAATTTGAGCAAGACTCTGCTCAGGAAGAAGAATGTGTAGTGTGGAGGGCGTCTATGATTGTTGGAGACAATGGATTTCTTGAGTCTGAACAAGAAGACAATTTTAACTCAATTGCGTCACCTGTTATTCAAGAATTCTCATACTTAGAACAGCCAAACTTTTTCCACTTCCCAGTACAGAGAAGAAACATCCTTTTTGAAAAAAGAAAGAAATATTAATAAAGAAAAAACAAAAGCAAATACCAAACAAGTTTTGGAAGTGGGCAATCTACTCAACAAGTGTTCAGATATAGGGCAAAGTATGGACATATTTATTAAACACACTATTACAGCAGCTCAAATCCCGACTGAGGAATCAAACTTTGCCCTAAGCCTAGCTGGGCACTGGGTCACTGGCCAGAATGCCAACCTACCCATTGGATAAGGTTAGTGTGATAGTTACGCTTAAGACTAAAATTATGTATTGTGTTTATGACTTCTGCTTATTCCATGGCTAAACCCGCTTTAAAGAACAGGAAGAGCATGTGAAAAGCCAGATCTTTCTATATTTACTGAATATTTATTGAATCTTTAAAAAAAAAATTCCGATTGAATTGGAAGAGATTGAAAAACGAACTAGAGAACAGCATAACTCCATAGAATGGCTAGATACAAAGAAAAAGATTTTGACAGCTTCAAATTTTGAAACCATTTGCAAGAGAAAACCAACAACTTTTTTGGCAAAATCTTTAATTAGCCCAAAGTATTTTGTATCTGCCTGAACAGATTGCAGAAGCTAATGAAGCTGGAGCCATTAGACAACTGTCTAACATCTTGAGAATTCAAGTAAAAAATTGCGGATTATATATATCAGCAGAATATCCATATTTAGGAGCTACCGGACGGTTTGATAATTGAAATGGGAATAGTTGAAATAAAGGGTTCATTTTCGGCTCGAAGTATGATTCCGGAGGAGAGAATTCGAGCAAAAAAAATTACAATATGGAAAGAAGAACAAGGCGAGTTTGTTTTAGATAAAAACCATAAGTGGTTTTCCTAAATTCAGCGACAGCTCTATACAACACAAAGAAAATATTGCGTTTTTTGTGTATGGACCACTCGTGGTCTCAAACATGAAATCATAACTTTTGCAAACAATTTTGGGAAAACATTTTTCCAAAATTAACTAAATTTTATTTTGACTGTCTTCCGCTAGAACTTGTTGATAGCAGACTAGCAAGGAATATGCCAGTGCACGATATAGAATATATCAAAAATGAAATTTAAAAAAAAACTGGAAAAAATAAATAAATAGTTTGTTCTATATTAGTAAGAATAGTTAGAATATAGTCTGGCAACATTGCATTCTCAATTTGCGACAAGCTAAAAGATTCAATTTAACAATTATTCTGAAAATAACTACACAGCGGCGTATATTGCGGCGGGCGGGTTTTTTAAACAATATAATTGCTAGGCCGGAAATCCTAGCTGGTCCTTAATTCGAGCTTATTAGTGAAATCACTCAACCCTTTTGTCTAGTCGCCATGTGCCCAAAAAGCATTTCTTATAATTTTGGCCATTTGAGGCACATAAGAAAAGAAAAAAGATTAATTAACTCCCTGGAATTTCCTTATTTAAAAACAATTGTTCAATAGAAATAATATAATAAAATATTCACGGTCAAAGCGTGTCAGGTCACCAAAAGTGTCGACCTTTCACTATTCCGGAACATAATAGGTTCATGTCGTAACAAGGTTAGAGACTTAAAATTATGACAAATTATTATTAAAATTATTTTCACTTAGATTAATATAAATTGTAAATCAGTATTCAACTAGTAGTCAAATATTACTGTTGTTTTTTACTCACAAAAACCTACTACGGCCAAGTCACCTTGCCTGTAATCTATAGTGAGACTGCTATAGAGTAGTAGGGAATATAAGGTTCAGGAATTCCCTGGCTTTTTCATGGTCCTTCGAGCAAAAAAAACTAGAAGAATAAAGCCACTCTACTTGAGCCACACACGCCGAGCAGAGGAGAAGAAAAATAATCGACTGAGCCACAAGCCAGAGGGAAGAAAACCATCACTCTACTTGAGTCTTACACACCAAGCAGAGAAGAAGAAAGCCACTCTACTTGAGCCACACACGCCGAGCAGAGAAGAAGAAAAATACTCCACTGAGCCACAAGCCAGAAGGAAGAAAACCATTACTCTACTTGAGTCTTACACACAAAGCAGAGAAGAAAAAAGCCACTCTAGTCGAGTCGAACCACACACGCCGGCCAGAGAAGAAAAAGCAAAAAAAAATAAAAAATCTTGTTAACACAGCAGTGCCGTAAGAAGCCGCATAAACCAGACGCCATTGAGCCATAGAAGCAAAAACAATGGATGAAACAAACGAGCTAGCCAAACAACAAGAAGAACTCGGGAACGAAATCAACCGGATCTTAATCAATAGCAAAAAAGACCCGGTAACGAAAAAAACTGGTGAATATATAAAAACACGAAAAGCCGCATTAGACCAAGCATGGGAAAACGTAAGAAAAAACCACGAAGAAATGGTAGCATTGGGCATACAGCAGCACACATACTTCACTACAAAATATAGTGAACAAATTAGCAGCATCTACAACGAAGCCAAAGCCTATTTGAAGAACTGCCAAAAAGCGGACGAAAAAGCAAAAGCTGAAGGCGAAAACGAACAAATCGGGCGTATGAACAAAAAAGAGATAATGATCCAAGAAATATTATACGCCGCAAAATCAATCGAAGACGAACCCATCCTCAACATAAATGACAACTTCCAGTCAATAGTCCACGACGAAGAAACAGTCAGAAGTCAACTTGAAAATACAATCTGGGTAAAAATTCGAAACCACACATATGCAAGCAATGGTATAACCCTGTGCATAATCACGATAGTATTGACAGTGGTCATGACAGGTCACTACGCGCGCCGCCACCGCAGGCGAGCATCAAACTCACACAACCGACGCCTCGGGTCAAACACAACACACAAGAGGGGGAAGGGGAAGGGGTGCAAGCCCGAGAAGGGGGGAGGGTAGGTACAACCTCAGGAATAGATAATTGACTAACCCCACATTTTGGAGTATTTGATATGTACATGATAATTATGTTCTCGTTTCATAGTTTTGTAAAAAAAAAAATCAATCGAAGAGGAATTGAAAGAAACTAAATCAGTCTCAAGATACGCAATATTATTAGAAGAGCTGCTAGATCAATGGATGATGATAAAGAAACAGCATAATGAAATTATGGCTAACGCCCCCAAACTGGAAGAAAGTTACATGGCGGATCATAGGGCCCTAACACAAAAAATACACTTGCTACAAGAGAAAGTTCAGGAAAGAATTAAACAAGGAACAAGCTCTCCCAACTCCAGCCTTCCAACGATGAAACTCCCAACTTTCTCAGGAAAATACGAAGATTGGCCCACCTTTTTTTAACTATTTACGAGATTGATAGATCAAAATTCGTCACTCAGCAATTCCGAGAAGCTGCAATTCCTGAAATCCCAGCTGCAAGGAGATCCGCAAAACATAATCAAGCACTTAATGATTACCGGAGATAACTATGGAACAGCACTGGACCTACTAAAACAACGCTACCAAAATACACGATTGGTCGTCTACAAACTCCTAGATAAAATCATGGAACTACCATCAGTCACGCATGAGTCCGCAGAAAAAATAAAACAGCTCCATGACGTATCAATTGAATGTCTGGAAACAATCAAAAATCTAGGCATTGACACAACATCATGGGATCCATTTATAGGGAGACTCATAACGAAAAAGTGGGACCCAGAAACCAATAAACTATACGAGCAGCAATTACAAGATCCACAAAAAATTCCATCCAGACAAGAAGTGTTCGAGTTCCTCAGAAAAAGATTTCAATCTCTGGAATCTATAAGTGGCGTAAGAAAACAGCATGACGTCCCTAGAGACTCACCGAGAGGCGAAGGAAGATTCAAATGTGCGGTATGCCACAACCATCACGCAATTGTGTTTTGCCCAGAGTTTAAGAAGAAATCGGTGTCAGACCGAAACAAAATAGTTAGAGAAAACCAGCTGTGCCAGAACTGCCTACGTCACAGCAATAAATCCAGATGTTACAGCCCAGAAAAATGCAGAACCTGCAACCGATCACACCACACATTACTTCATCAGCAAATTAATACTAGATACCAAGGCTCCGTTAATGCTGGAAACCACAACAACCATCTTGGATACTCTAGAAATCCAAGAAGCAATCACTATACAGCAAGCAATAGCCACCTAGACATCAAAGAAGTTCTACTTGCCACGGCCCTAGTGGTAAGCCAGGCTGCCGACGGATCAGGAAAAATGCTAAGAGTACTGATCGATCAAGGCTCACAAGCGTCGTTTATAACTGAGCAGGCGGCCCAGCTATTAGCTCTGCCAAGAGAAGGAATATGTGCAGAAATAACAGGAATGGGAAGTGAAGACGCCAGGATATCAAAATCAAAAGTCACCACCCAGTTAAAAGCACGATTCCCAAGTAACTTCTCACTAAATGTCGAACTGCTGGTATTACCAAAAATTACCAGAGCTCTCCCGAACCAACTGTTGCCTAAAATCGAATCTCAACAATGGAAAAACGACATACTAGCAGATCCTACATTCAACACAACCGGACCAATTGATATTTTACTAGGAGCCGAAGAATACAGCAAAATAATTCTAGAAGGTCTAAAAAAATGCGACTCAGGATTGGTAGGACAGAAAACAGAGTTTGGATGGATCTTGTCCGGACCAATGACAATGAGCAGATCAACCAACCTAAAAATAGCAAGTATGGTCGCTCGCATGGAGGAAGACAAACAGTTGTCAAAGTTCTGGGAAATCGAAGAAGTTCAGGCAAAAAAGCTACTAACAAGAGAAGATCAAGAATGCGAAGAATATTATGTCATAACAACCAGTAGAAATCAGAATGGCTCTTACACAGTGCGTATTCCATTCAAAGAAAAAACAGACCTAGGAAATTCAAAAAACCGAGCGGTAGCAAGATTGCAGCAGTTGGAGAAGAAATTTTCTCGAGACAAGAGCTTATACAATCAATACGCCCAATTTATGGAAGAGTATTTGACGCTAGGCCACATGATAAAGGTGCCCTGGAATGAAAAAAATAAAGGAAAATACTATATCCCACATCAGGCAGTGATAAGAGAAGACAGCTCAACAACCAAGCTTAGAGTCGTATTTGACGCCTCATCGAAAACCGACAAAAACAGTAGTTTAAACCACACCATGCATACAGGCCCTAGATTGCAACAAGATATCTCAGAAACATTGCTCAGCTGGCGGAAACACAGAATAGCGTTTGTGGCAGACATCGAAAAAATGTATAGACAAATATTGATTCATAGAGAAGATCGCCAGTATCAAAGAATAGTATGGAGATTCAATCCTCACGAACCAATACAAGAATATGAATTACTCACCGTGACCTACGGCACAGCCTCAGCTCCATATTTAGCCATAAGAACACTGCACCAATTAGCCCAGGATGAAAGTACCAACTTTGACGAAGCATCGAAAATTCTGATGACGGACTTTTACGTAGATGACGTACTGTCTGGAGCAAACAGCATTAAGAAGGCTGAAAAACTTCAACAAGACCTAGTGAATCTTTTGAAAGCAGGAGGATTCACGCTGAGAAAATGGGCGAGCAATTCAGTAGAATTCCTTCAAAAGATTCCAGACGCTCTAAAAGAGAAAACAACTCTCGAAATAGGCGAGGAAGAAACAAAAAAGTCGTTAGGAATTTTTTGGGCATCTAAAGAAGACACATTACTATTCAGAGTCAATCCATCAAGTGAAACGTGTCTAACAAAAAGACAAATTCTATCAGAAATAGCCCGAATATTCGATCCTTTAGGGATGCTGTCCCCGTTCATAATAAAAGCTAAGCTACTGATGCAAGATCTGTGGATCCAAGAACTAGAGTGGGATGAGCCAGTAAATCCAGGCATACAGGAGAAGTGGCAACAATTCAGAAATGATGTTCAACACATCAAAAATATTAGAATTCCAAGATGGATTTATTAAGGTCTGGACACACATGACCGCACCGTATCCGCACCGAGCCCGCACCGAGTCCGTGCAGTAACACGGCAGTGTGTCGCTCAATAAGGTAAAAGCCACACATTTCCAACACACGGCCGCATGACGGTCGTACTACGAGTGCGGTCGGTAGTTTGTCACTTCGTCAGTTGGCTTCCTGCCTGTACGTGTGCGTGAGAGAAAGTAAAATGTTCGCCAGCTTCAGTAACACCCTGTATAGTAGGTATAATCAATTTCAACCTATTTTAACAGGATTCTTAATTGAAAATAAAACATATGTATTTTGACTTACCCTTTATTTCTAAATGCGTAGCAATTAAAGTCCATACCCTTTCCTTATATTCAGCATTCCTATATTTTTCATTTCTTTGGTCGTACAATACAGGATACTTTTTGACTTCTTCTATCAGTTTCTCCATTTCTGCAACGCACCGTGCCCGTCAAAAATTAAACAAAACTAATCTCGCACGGTACGGACGCGGTGCGGTGGTGTCACTCGGGCTCGGCGCGGGCACGGTGCGTAGATGTGAAGACTACGACATAAGAAAACACGGTACAACTATTCACCGAGACACGGCCGTGTCTCGGTGCGGGCTCGGTGCGGACTCGGTGCGGTCATGTGTGCCCAGACCTTTATGATGAAACCGAAATCGAAATAATCGGATTCTGCGACGCTTCAGAAAAGGCATATGGCGCAGTAGTGTACAGCAGAACAGTAGTAGCAGGAGAAGTTCACATTAACGTGCTACAAGCAAAGTCAAAAGTAGCTCCCGTGAGAAAACCACATTGCCAAGGCTCGAACTATGTGCAGCCGTTCTACTAGCGAACTTAATGAATAAAACAGTGAGAGCATTAGATGTTCCCGCAACCACATATGCATGGACAGATTCAATGATCACCCTTGGGTGGATAAAAGGCAAGCCCCTGCGGTGGAAAACTTTTGTCGCAAACAGAGTTGCCGAAATCGACAGTATATTCCCCCAGAAAATTGGTACCACGTGAGAACGAATGAGAATCCAGCCGACGTAATATCCAGGGGAGTTGATCTTAACATACTTCAAGACTTGCACTTATGGTGGAATGGCCCCAAGTGGTTAAACACAAAAGAGGATTGGCCAACGCATGTCGAAATTCCAAAAATAGAGCAGGAAATGAAAAGATGTCATCAAGTTAACATCCAAAGGATTGAAGAAGAATGGACTAGATTTTCTAGCTTCACAGGGATGTTGAAAGTTCTATCATATTGTCGACGATTTCTCAGAAAACCAAAAGTAGAGCAATTAACGAAAGAAGAACTAGACAACACCTTGAAGGTAGTTGTGAGGAGTTTAGAAAAAATAGAGTTCCAACACGAATATTCCGCACTAATGGAAAAGAAGAAATTACATTCGAAAAGCAAACTATTGAGCATAAACCCAATATTGGATCAAGAAGGCGTCATGAGAGTAGGAGGACGTCTAGAAAATTCGGAACTACTGTCCAGTGACCAGAAACATCCAATGATTCTGACTCGCAAAAATCACTTGACAGATTTGATCATTCGTCATTCACACGAAACAACACTTCATGGAAGAAATCAAATGACGCTCGCACACACACGAGAAAAATTCTGGATCATTAATGCAGAAAAGCAGTGAAATTTAATATCAATAGATGCGTGAAATGCATCCGATACAAACAACAAACAGCGTATCAACAAATGGGAAATCTGCCAAAAGAACGAATAACGCCGTCGCCACCCTTCTCGCACACAGGCGTAGATTACGCTGGGCCGATACAGGTTAGAGCAACAAAAGGGAGAGGCCACAAATCATATAAAGGCTACATAGCCGTATTCGTGTGCCTGACCACAAAAGCAATACACCTCGAAGTGGTGGGTGATATGACGTCAGATACATTCCTAGCCGCATTCTGACGCTTTACGGCACGGAGAGGGCACGAAAGCAAAGTTATTCAAGCAAATACGTCAACGAGTATTTCTCGAAATCAGCATAAGGGAATTAACCTAGCTCACGTCATATTAATGTTCATGACAGGCATAATGTGTCTACCCACCAGTTTAGCAAACTACACGATCCATATACCAGAAAAAGGAATCTACGTGGAACATTTAGGCATCGCGAGAATAAGCAGGGGCATATTTCGGATGCAACTGGACGTTAACAAAACCAGAATTAACCAGGACGCAAGAGAAGTAGAACAGGTTGTGTCCCAATTTGGCGAATTATGCAGTAGCACAAAGAACCTAACAGAAGAAACACAATGCAGCGATCTAGTCAAACATCTAAAAGAACAAGAAACGGAAGTGGAATTAATAAAAAGGAGTCTACAATTCCTGAACAGACGCGAAAAAAGGGGAATTCTGGGAAGAGTACTAACGGCAGTATTTGGAGTCAACGAAGAAGTGTATATGGATATCGACAGCCTAAGGAATAATCAAGAAGAACTTATAAAGTCATCTCAACACCAAACAAAGATCATGCTTACCACTCTATCGTCAGTAAACGAGACAGAAGGTCGCATCGTACAGCAATTGCAAAGATTCAGAGCGAAACTCAACAGGGGGATAAAATCAATTAACGAAATGCAAGCGTGGTACAAAACAGTAGACGTGAACGCACTCAACATCCATTTATTAAGTTCATACAATCTGGCAGCTAACTTCATAGCCGAAATCCAAAACCACTACACCAAGCTGTATCAAATGATATCTGGAAGAGCAACAATCTTGAATTTAATAGCTCCATCAGAAATCCACAGAAGCATTGACAACGCAAATAAAAAACTTCCATCAAACTTGAAAATAATACATACTCCAGAGGAAAAAACAAAAACAGAACAAAGTGAGTCTGTATAGAATTTTTGGATACTTTTTCATTGAAGACATAGCAGAATTCCAGTTGCTAAAAGTAATTCCAACTCCATTAAAAATCGAAAAAGGGTCTTATTGGACACTGGACATTCCAAATGAAGTACTAGCAGTAGACTACAACAATCAACAATACTTCCAGCAAAGTGACGAAGAATTCAAATTGTGTGACCCAGGCGATGGCACGGATTTTGTATGCAACCCCACTACTGTTAAAAACTTAGAAACGAACCCGCATTGTGCTCTAGATGAAATTTACGGACGCCAAGCAACCTCTTCATGTAAAGGCCGGAAGAATGCAATCGCATCTATAGTATGGAGAAGATTGTATATGCCAAACACATGGCTATTTATCGCAGCATCACCAACACAGATAGCCATAACATGCAGCGGCATCAGAGAAGATATCAGTCTGAAAAATACTGGGATACTCCAAGTATCACAAGACTGCATCATAAAAACCAGACGAAACATTCTGACTCCAAAAAGGCTAGAAACCGTTCCAGTAGTAGCCAGTTACTCCAAAGCAACCGCACTACACATTAATCAAATCCAAACCTCAAGCAATCCAAGTTCACCAATCGAAGACGAACCCATCCTCAACATAAATGACAACTTCCAGTCACTAGTCCACGACGAAGAAACAGTCAGAAGTCAACTTGAAAATACAATCTGGGCAAAAATTCGAAACCACACATATGCAAGCAATAGTATAACCCTGTGCATAATCACGATAGTATTGACAGTGGTCATGGCAGGTCACTACGCGCGCCGCCACCGCAGGCGAGCATCAAACTCACACAACCGACTCCTCGGGTCAAACACCGCTAACAACGAAACACACAAATCAACAGATACGGATGACTCGTCCCCAGCAGCACAGGAAATGATCGAGCTACGTCCTCTACGCAGCATGCTTTCCACAGACAACCGGGAGAATGTCTAGTCGCCATGTGCCCAAAAAGCATTTCTGATAATTTTGGCCATTGGATTGGAGGCACATAAGAAAAGAAAAAAGATTAATTAACTGCCTGGAATTTCCTTATTTAAAAACAATTGTTCAATAGAAATAATATAATAAAATATTCACGGTCAAAGCGTGTCAGGTCACCAAAAGTGTCGACCTTTCACTATTCCGGAACATAATAGGTTCATGTCGTAACAAGGTTAGAGACTTAAAATTATGACAAATTATTATTAAAATTATTTTGACTTAGATTAATATAAATTGTGATATTTTTTCTAATAAAATCAGTATTCAACTAGTAGTCAAATATTACTGTTGTTTTTTACTCACAAAAACCTTCTGCTGCCAAGTCACCTTGCCTGTAATCTATAGTGAGACTGCTATAGAGTAGTAGGGAATATATAAGGTTCAGGAATTCCCTGGCCTTCTCTCCTTCCTCTTCTAAACCCAAATTTTACCGAGTGAAAAAGATCTGGAATCAAAGGAACGGATTCTCAGCAACAAAACTGGTGAGTATAAAACCAAAACCTTAACCATATAAAAGTGATTTCATTTTATTTATCAACTACGTTACGAGGGAACAATGACTGAAAAGTCGGTTATTTGGACTTTATTTTAGAAAATATCGAAATCAGCAGCCAACGTTTCGACGCATTCCGCGTCATTGGAAGCACGGTTTGGGAAAATAATGTTTAAAATATTTATTCTGTATTGGTCATTTTTTAAACTTATCAAATGTTAATTTATTTTGTATCAGTAATTTTTCAACTTTTTTAAATGTTTTTTTTTTAGATGTTAATTTATTTTGTATTACTAGTTTTTAAACTTTTTTTTTTAATGTTAATTGTTGTAAAATGCTTGTAACGTTCTTTGTATGTTTTTTAGCCTTGAGAATAACGGAATCATCGAAACGTTGGCTGTTGATTTAGATATTTTTTAAAATAAAGTCCAAATAAGCCGAAAACCGACTTTTTATTAAAATACTCTTGGATGAAAACCACACTGTGATAAATAGTTACGTTTATGACAATTTTTTATGAAAATAAGTTGTTTTTTGTTGCTGACAATTTTGTTTTATTATTACTTTACTATTATATATTTGCATAATTGTTTGTTAAACAAAACTATGTAGTCCATATCAAATTTTTTTTTAAATTTATTCAAAAAATTTAAATATCTACGTGTCCTAGCGGTTAACGATAATTCTGGCCAAAACCCTGCAAATTATGTTAAAAGCATGAAACTTGGCAGGCACCTCAAATAGGTCAAATTAAGAGATTTTGCCCGCAGTACCCAAAAAATTCCCCTATGGAGCAGCTCAAGGGCGAAGTATAATCTAAGGGTGTTGAATTTGCAAATAAATTAAATAATAACAAATGCGGGCGAGTAATATGTCATTTTATAACGAATTGATATCGCTGAAGTCAATTCAAATAACATTTTTTTATGACTCTAAATTTTCAAAATGGCGGCAAAATTTTGATTTTAAAACAAAATTTTGTTATATTCGCTATTAAGCCAGTTGGTTATTGTGTTAGAAGTGAACCACTGGTTGTGCTAGCTATAACCCAGCTGTGCTAGCATTTTGATTAAAAAAATCAACTGGGGGGGGGGGGGGGGGGGGCAACTTGACGCACCCGTCTGTTTCTCGCTCTGCATCACGTGATGAGTCGTTAGACGATCTCTGGCGGTGCTGAGTTGTCATCACCTGGAAAGTAAGCTGAGGCTATGAGAATATGTCTTGAGCCTCCCTCCGTTGGCACTTCTACTAAAATGGCTGCCACGTCTTTGGAACAGGTAAAAATTTTAAATTTTTGAAAGCAGCAATGCTGCTTGGTCTTTCGTGGTTAATATTGTAGATTAACTCACATGATTTATTATTCAGTTCTTTTATAGAGCCTCCATTGACCCAGGTCTCTTGAAGTAGCCGTACTTTGATTTTCTGTCCAAACATTCTTCTTCTAAGCTCACTAGTGGCAGCTTTTGAGTGCTGAAGATTTATTTCAATGCATTTGATGCTTAGTGAGTTGCTCCTCTTTGATTCCTTGGGAGAAGCCGTTAGAGTTGCACTCACTTTTCGGACCCCGCCTGGGCAGTTTCGTCTTTATGACTCATCGAGTCTTTAGACGTGCCTGCCCTTGGTTCGGCGCCGCTTTTTTTTGGGGAGCTTGTTTGCTCTACAGCTGTTGTGCTCCGGCTGCTCTGCGGTTTTATAGTCGTATAACCGAACTTGTAACTTACCGCGTAGCCTCCGGATTTAAGTTTTTCTGCGGATGCACTGTCCACAGAAAGGGTTAGTGAGACCAGGTCGCCCTCGGCGTTACGTCCGATAACTTGCCAGTTTTTGACGTTTAGGCCCTCATTTTGGCCTTGAACAAGATTCAAGATTTTCTCTGTGGAGTAATCTGTGCTGCTTGGGAACCGAGCAACCAAGACGTCAGAGTGAGGAATGTCAGATTCCTCTACCATCTTTAGCAAAGCTCCCTCCCAAGGCTTGATGGAGGTGATTGCAGTTTGGAGCCACTGTTGGGTGGCTATATTTTCGCAAACTAGAGCGAGCCAGCCGGGTCTGTTGTGGGCGCTCAGAAACTTCGGTTTGATTGGACAACCCGATGCTACCTCGTCCACGATCTTGTCCATGATTGCCTCTTTGGTGGCTTGTACTTGCTTCACTGACAAGAGGCAATTGGGGAAGTCTGCAGGTAGTATTCCTACGTTTATGCCTCCAGCTGTCTGGCTGAAGGTTGGTTTTGGAGCTAAAGAAGGCGGAGCACTACTGCTCGTTTCCTTCTTTTTTATGGGCGGGGCATTTCTGCCTGTTTTCCTTGGTCTTGCTTTTTTTTTCTCTTGAGCCTCAGGGGTGTTTCCCTTTGACCGGGCTCTTTTTTCGCCCTTGTCAGAGGATTCAGCCCTTTCTTTGATTGGCTCAAGGGCTTTTTTGCGGGCTTCGTCTGCACTCATCCCCTTTTTGAGGAGGAATTTCATCCTCTTTTTGGCAGCGCCACTCAGCCTGATCTTCACGTCGCCCTTCAGCTGTAGGGCGCCAAGATTTTTGCCGAGTTCGTCCTTTGTTGAACGTAGAAGTTCAGTGGGGCTTTTACAATCCCCTAAGTTTATGCATCTAGCTATCTGTCTGAAGGTTGGTTTTGGAGCCATGGAAGGCGGAGCACTACTGCTCGTTTCCTTCTTTGTTATAGGCGGAGCATTTCTGCCCGTTTCCCTTGTCCTGGCTCTTTTTGTCTCTTGAGCCTCAGGGGTGTTTTCCTCTGACCGGGCTCTTTTTTCGCCCTTGTCAGAGAATTCGCCCCTTTCTTTGATTGGCTCAAGGGCTTTTTTGCGGGCTTCGTCTGCACTCATGCCTTTTTTGATGAGAAATTTCATCCTCTTTCTGGCAGCGCCACTCAGCTTGATCTTCACGTCGCCCTTCAGGGCGCCCAGATCTTTGCCGAGGTCGTCGTTTGTTGAACGTAGAAGTTCAGTGGGGCTTTTACAGTCCCCTAATTCCATTTTCTCGGATGTGCTTGAGGCGCTAACATCCTTCGCCTTGTTTGGTTTTTGTTTGGTATCCATGCTAGGTCCCACGAGTAGCTAGGGAAGTAATTCATACAGCCGAGGCAGAGCCCCGCATGCCCCGGTCGGGCTAGTTAAGCCGTGGGTCGCCACATCCCTGGAGTTCGCATAGTATCGATTAGGCTTTCCCCTAACCACGCAGTCCTTGGCCTATGCTGTTCCACCGTGACTTGGAGGGATTTTTATTGTGGTTCGCCTTCCACTTGGCCGGCCGGTTAAGGCAAGCCCTCACGCCCTAAGATGCTTCCTCATCAACCACCGATCTTAGAGCGCGAGATATACCAGGCAGGTTTCAACAGAGGTCGACTTAGCCCCAACCCGAAACAGGGCTTCGAGACCCAGATTGCGGGCTGAGGCAGAGCCGAGTGTCCTCCTCCACGCTGTTTGTCTAGCAGACACCCAGCATACCGGGATGCTGTGTGTGTGCTTTCCTGGTATGGTGAGCCACCCTTGGTCACGACTGAACGTCTCCACATCTCTGCAGCGACGCACGGCCGCTGAGCCTCTCCACCAACGACAAGGTCCCGTGGCTCCCCGGAGAGGTTATTGATAGTTTAGTTCATTTGTTTTTTTATAAAATCTCTATATTTAATCACAACATTTCGCTTTTTTTTGAATATGGCATAACGATTGTATTATGCGTTTGCTATTTCAAGTCAAACTACCGCGGTTGCGGTTGTGATTGATGTTGTTGGCTCCATTTTTTCTACTGCGGTTGATGATGTTGGCTCCATTTTTTCTGCTTATTATTATTAATTAAGAAAATTGTAGAATATTATGGGACTTTTTTATTTAAATTACAATTTCTCATGATATTTTTTGGCATCCTGCATACCCTAAAAAATACTTCGGAGGAGAAGGTCAAGGGCGTAGCTTATCTAGGAGAATCAAATTTAAGAAATAATTGAATAAATTGGGGACATGTAGAAAAATGTTTATTTTTGTGGGAAGACTCTCTGCTTTTCCCAGAAGATGATTTTTCTTTTGCACTATTTTTGTTGCCATTGGTATCTTTTTTAACAGAACTTGATATGCTTTTATGCTTAATTGAGCTGCTTCCTGCCCCATCTTGTGTATCTTTGTCTATTGGTTTTGTTTTAGGATGTGTCTCTTTTTGTGAATTTTTTTTTTTATCAGATTTTTCTTTATCAATCTTTTCTTATCTTTGCTCGACTTTTCTCCGTGTTTTTTAGATTTTATCATATCTTTAGTTAGGTTTTCTCAGTGTTTTTCAGATTTTTCTTTACTTGACTTAATTTTGTCTGGTCTCTCTTTTCCTTTAACAGATGATTCTTTATCTTTATCTGGTAATTTTTTATCTTTGACCAAATGTTCCTTTTCTTTGTAGTCTCTCTTTATCTGATTTTTCTTTCGGTTTATCAATTTTTTCACTTTTGCTATCTGATTTGTGTGTTGTTTTGGGCTCAACACATATTGGACCATTTATTTATGGAGGTACTTCAACAACGGTTTCAGATTTTTTTGTGGGGAGCTGTAAAAGATAGCGTTTGCGAAAAAAAACTTATGCTACAGTGGATGAACTTCGAGGTGCTGTAATTGAAGCTTTCAGTAATATTGATAGGCGATACCTGAGAAAGGCGACTAATTCAGTTTTGAAAAGATGCAGCGTCAGCATTAATAATAACGATGAAATTTTCGAAAATGTTTTGTGAGATTTAAATAAAATGTCAGAATAATAATTTAAAAAAAAATTCATATGGTTACCCTAACAATTTCTTATTTTTTTTCCCCATAGTAACTAGACTTACTACGTCGAAGTCGAAGAAAAGAAAGCATGGTTAACTTTGTTCTAACCACTCCATAGTCAATTTTTTTCAAGTCCATCACCACAAATGCAAATAGACATACTGCTGAATTATAAGTGAAATATTATTTTGAGTTTTAGAGGAAATATTGCCAACTTTTATAGCAATAGTAACTGATAATGCAAGCAATATAAAAGCTGATTGGCGAATGATAAATACAAAGTTTCCGCATATTTCTACTTATGGATGCATGGCACATGATCTCAATTTATCAATACAAGACATTATTAAATTGGAATCGTTAAAAAAAATTGTTGCAGAAGGCGAAGAAATTATAAAAGAAAACAGAAATTCTCACCAAAATCTAGCAGTTTTTGTAGAGAAACAAAAACAGTTAAACATAAACATAACACTTAAATTGCCTGTATAGCTACCAGAGATTGGAAAGTAACAATTAATGTTCTCGAAGCTACTGCAGCCAAAAAATAACCTGTAACGGAGTTGATATAATTGTCCATAGATTTTTCCGACTGCGGCCTATCATTCTGCCAATAAGGAACAATTAATGTTCTCAAAGCTACTGAAGGCAAAAAATAACCTGTAACGAAGTTAATATAATTTTCTATAGATTTTTCCGACTGCGGCCTATGATTCTGCCAACAAGGAACAATTAATGTTCTCGAAGCTACTGCAGGCAAAAAATAACCTGTAACGAAGTTAATATAATTGTCCATAGATTTTTCCGACTGCGGCATATGATTCTGCCAACAAGGAACAATTAATGTTCTCAAAGCTAATGCAGGCAAAAAATAACCTCTAACGAAGTTAATATAATTTTCTATAGATTTTTCCGACTGCCGCCTATGATTCTGCCAACAAGGAACAATTAATGTTCTCAAAGCTAATGCAGGCAAAAAATAACCTCTAACGAAGTTAATATAATTTTCTATAGATATTATTATGAATGCCTTATGAATTTTTCAGGAGAACCTGGTGCAGCCCAGAGGAATTTTGCCCCAGGTGACACTCTTCGCCACGACCAGTACTTGTCATACCCGCAGCAAAAAGTATGCATTCGTTTTCATTACAATTGTATATAATTATCAAATTTTTTTTCTAATAAAATAATAATTCATAACGCGAATTATTATAAATTTTTCCCGAAATAATTGCATTTTGTTTAGTATGTATAATAATATTTATGCGCGTGACCTTGCTAGCAAAGCCTACATTCATGTCGCTATGCTCAAGCAATGAACTGAAAGAAAAAATCCATCGGCGTCGTCGCTGTCCCCATTATACTTCGCATATAAAATGGCGAAGATTGGCAACGATAAGCAGTACCAACCGACGCTCGAGTAAAACCAACACCAGCAGGTGTACGAACCATTGCCTGCGTCCCTACGCGACCTTCCAGCTCAGCCGAAGTCAGCAGCACCACAGCCGAGACCACAGCACAGCCCTGCGCGACGAACTAGTCCTGCCGAGCATACTCACCGACCAGACGAAGGTAAGCCGTCTTCATCCGTAACTGTGGTACTCGCTTTGCACAGTGTCATGCTTCGCACCACTAGGTCAAATAGTTGATACACTCCAGGCCTTCCTGTAATAGGGATTTCACCCGAGTAGCCTGGGAGGGGGATTTCTATTGTAGTTGAACTTTGCCGGATCTCACCCTAGTACCCTGGAAGTAATGGGTTCGGTTATGTAGCTAATTTCGGCATATTTGATTGGTCAGCCCCTTTAGCTACGTTTTAGGTTATGAAGCATTGTTTACTTCCTAATCTTTGGCAGTGATCGCAGTGATAAATATGTTATTTAATACAACTTGATGCTTAGAATGGAAACACAATACATATTAATAAAAGATTTACCATCAGGATACAACTACCTATTTATTAATTCAAATGCTTAAAAATCAGATGAAACTATTATTCGTATTAAAGAAGTTTCGGATCAAGCATCTGCAGAGGTATAAGTATATCACACATCATAATTTTATGTAGCTATAAGGTTTCACATAATTAACTAGTACATTCTCATAGTCTACTTATATTTTTATTCTTAATAATATTATCAATTCATTTATTTTATAGGCGTGGCTCAATAGGTATATGGAGCAAACAAAAACAACCTGGAGGAAAGCTGCCATATACCCAAATAGTGGAAAGGTTAAAATATTTCGAGTAGATTTACGTTCTGTACACTTAACAGATAAAAAAGTGAAAGGAGTGCGTTCATCCAAAAATACTGGTTGTCCAGCTAAGTTGAATATAATTATTAAAAGGTAAGTTAACTCATATATAGGTATTTTATTTCGAAAGTGGCTATACGACTGTATTGACGAAATTTCCATTAAATCAAATTTGTTTTATAACATTTCCAGAGGTCACATAGAAGGCTTTGAATAACTTCGTAATAAAAGATCCACAGACATTGCTACAAGTGCTTCAGTAAATATGGCAAGAGGAAAATCCTACAGTTGGAAACAATCTATCTCGTATTTTTTCACAAAAAATTCCACAAATGTTGAAGATTTGAAAGAAATGATATTTGAGGCAATACGAAAACTTAAAAGCATAGGATTGGACGTTCTCGCCATAACATCGGATTAGGTTCCAAACTTTTTTAAATTAGTGAAATCATATCTTAAATCAACAGTTGAAATACCATTTTTTTTTTTGATGATATTCCCATCTTCTTATATTCGATGTCCTACATTTGTTTAAGTCGACAAGAATTTTTTTTTTCCTATAATTTTCATTTAAATGAGGGTGTTACTAATAAATGTTATTTAGAAACATTGTATAACCTTAATAAGGCAGAGCAATTTCAGCTAGAACCAAGGCTAACTGATCAGCATTTGAATTCAAATTCAACGGTTGCCATGCATACGTACATTGAGTTGGGAAAAATATCAGAAAAGACCAAGACAGCCGCAAACTTTATTAGTAATACGTACAAATTATTTGATATTTTAAATTCAAGCACTCTAGAATCATATCAAACTTTCAAGGGTACTGCGAAACAATTTGATTTTTTAAATAAAATGAATGAACTGTTTTCAACTTTGACCAACATGACCAAAAGCCTAAGATTTATTTATAGCTGGAGGCTGCCTATTTCATCAACCTTGAAATTATGAGAAGGGTTACGAAGATAAAATCATAAATTTCTATTGACACCCAACTTAAATCAAGATTGCCTGGAAAATTATTTCGGTCAAATTAGGAATGCTTGTGGAAACGCGAGAAATCCCACTCCGATCCAGTTCAGTAGAGGATGCTAATGATAATTTGCTTACCATAACACCAGATTCATTACAAAAATGCGAATTTTTGAATCAAACAAGAAAAAATTATCGGCAAATTTTAAATATACAAAGCAATGACCATCAAAATTTATTTACAGATGAAGGCAACACTACTAGTCTATGTAGGTGGAAACTTATTACGAAAACGTCTTTTAAAACATAAATGTGACATTTGCGTAGGTTTTTTGTAATGCTGACAATTGTGATACATCTACAATGTTTTGCGAAAAAAAATAAACCTACTGAGGTAGTCACATTATTATTGGACTATTTCTATATTAGACTTAAGAGTATTAATTCTTGTTTTGTAGGTACCTTATTAAACAGTTCAAATAAAATAAAGGTATAAAAGTTATTATAAAGTTATATTAATTTCTTTTTTATTCTTTCAGCAAAGCGCAGCGTTATAGCATCGCTCAAAAGGACCATTCAATTCAATACCTTGAAAGCCACCCGATGTTCGCAACTGCAAAATTTGCAGGGAAAGGGGGGAAGGAACGGTTACGCCACATGTGGGATATTCTCGCTGGAGAGCTGAATGCTATTGTAGGTGGAGCATCCAAAGACAGTAGCCAGTGGCAGACTGTAAGTATCCAAATTGCTTCAGATTTTCAATGTGTCCTAGATTTTAGGTTGCTCCTGAATTTTGTAAACTCGGCTAGAAAAAAAGTATTACATTTTTTAGGTGTGACGTGACCTGAAACACAAAGTTTCCAAAAGAGTTTCAGATATTCGGAATGAGCTGCAGCGGGCACTCAAGAGTTTAAACACCCACCTCTGACCCCCTATGACCCCCTGATTCGATTCCTGAAACTGAGATAGAAAAATTTTCTCTATACTTATTGTTTGTTTTTTAAACAGCTGTTTTCAATTTTTATTTCTTCAGATGTAACTTGAGAGATTGGAGACTGGGGATGAGTCTGTTTTGGACGAGCAGCCAGAAGTCTTTACAGTCTCTGTGATAGATCCACCAAGGAATGAGGAAGTCGAGGAAACTCAATTTGGTAGGATATATTTTTACATTTGAAATTTTCACCAACCTGCCTTAACAAAACAAAATAACAAAATATGGTTTTTTCTTTCTATTACAGATGATCTCTTTGAAGCAAACCTTGATGAGGCCATAATCACAGTAGAAACTGATGAAGCTCAAGTCGGCCCATCAAATGTGGTTACTCCGGCTAATAAGGGGACTACTCTAAAAAAGAAAATGTGCAAAAGTATGTAGTGCTATTTAATCTGTGACAGGATTTCATACTGTAATGATTTCTATTTTTTAAACGCAAGAAAGGCAAGCAGAGTACGAATAGGAACACAGTAACAAGAAGCTAGAATGAATTTCCAAGAGCTAAGCGCCGGTAATAACAAGGCAATGGAGGTCAATTTTCAGCAATTCAGCATGCATTCTTTGAAATTATATTTTCTTATTGTAATCAATAAATTATATACCTAATTATGCTTCTTTTATACTTTTAAGATTAGGCATTATTTTGCCAAAAAAAACACTGAGAATAACAAATATTGATTTTGTAGATGTTGGCTGAGGCTACGATGAAGCACGGAGAGGCTTCTTCAGATCAGGCAAAGGATGCTTCAGCGCAGGCAAATGCAGCTTTGCTTCAAGCTGCAAACGGAAGTGAGAGGATCCAGGCATTCATGAAACGGACAGATGTGCTTGAAAAAGTTCTGGATAAATTTTAATAGTTTTTTTTAAAGCTAAGTTAGTTGTAGGATTTTTTAAATAAAAAATATTTTGCAGCTAAAGATTGTGGAGAATTATGGAAAATTCTGCGGACCAAGTACATCAGGGAAAGAAAGTTTTTGAAGACAACACCACAATGGTCTGCCCACTATATTGAGGGCTGGTGGCATTATAGAGCATTTGGGTTTTCAGCCCCTGATATACAGACAAGAAGGGTCGTACATTTTTCTTTTGCTGTTCCTAAGAAAATTTTATTTTAAACCAGCTAAAGCAGGCATATAATTTGTTGTTTATTACAACTTGCATTAATTTTATTTTTAGGACAAAAGGAAATACTTAAAAAAGAAAATTTGAGCAAGACTCTGCTCAGGAAGAAGAATGTGTAGTGTGGAGGGCGTCTATGATTGTTGGAGACAATGGATTTCTTGAGTCCGAGCAAGAAGACAATTCTAACTCAATTGCATCACCTGTTATTCAAGAATTCTCACACTTAGAACAGCCAAACTCCTTCCACTTCCCAGTACAGAGAAGAAACATCCTCTTTGAGAAAAGAAAGAAATATTGATAAAGAAAAAACAAAAGCAAATACCAAACAAGTTTTGGAAGTGTTCAGATATAGGGCAAAGTATGGACATATTTATTAAACAAACTATTACAGCAGCTCAAATCCCGACTGAGGAATCAAACTTTGCCCTAAGCCTAGCTGGGCACTGGGTCACTGGCCAGAATGCCAACCTACCCATTGGATAAGGTTAGTTTGATAGTTACGCTTAAGACTAAAATTATGTATTGTGTTTATGACTTCTGCTTATTCCATGGCTAAACCCGCCTTAAGGAACAGGAAGAGCATGTAAAAAGCCAGATCCTTCTGCCGAAGAATTTGAAATGGCCAAAAAAATATTTATTGAATCTTTTAAAAAAAATGACGATTGAATTGGAAGAGATTGAAAAACGAACTAGAGAACAGTATAACTCCATAGAATGGCTAGATACAAAGAAAAAGATTTTGACAGCTTCAAATTTTGAAACCATTTGCAAGAGAAGAGCAACAACTTTTTTGGCAAAATCTTTAATTAGCCCAAAGTATTTTGTATCTGCCTGAACAGATTGCAGAAGCTAATGAAGCTGGAGCCATTAGACAACTAACATCTTGAAAATTCAAGTAAAAAATTGCGGATTATTTATATCAGCAGAATATCCATATTTAGGAGCTACCGGACGGTTTGATAAGTGAAATGGAAATAGTTGAAATAAAGGGTCCATTTTCGACTCGAAGTATGATTCCGGAGGACAGAATTCGAGCAAAAAAAATTACAATATGGAAAGAATAACAAGGCGAGTTTGTTTTAGATAAAAACCATAAGTGGTTTTCCTAAATTCAGCGACAGCTTGCCACGCAATTTCCGCCCTTAAACAGCTCCAGCAATTTAAAGGGGAAGGTACGGTAAGGTGGACAACGGAATGCTAGGCTAGCGCAGCTCGGGAGTGGTCGTGCGGTTCAAACTCAGAATCACAGGAATAAAAAAATATGGGCGCCAGTAACCTATATAAGAAAGCCCAATTCCCAATGTAGATTGATAACCGGTTACAAGAAATCATCAAAAGTTATCATTCGCATAGCAGATCGAAAATAGCGGGTTGCCAGAGTAAAAGAAAAAGATAATTAATTCCAAAAAAATATATTTAATCAGTATGAGCACGTTCCTTTTTTTCAACACCAGAAAATTATATTATTTCAGCGTATACACTGATAGATGGGGAAAATAATCTTAATTAATCTAATATTTGATATTGATTACCTTTAATTTAGCGTTGTCAAGGGTGTAACTCAAAATACCTTACGTGATCACGGTCGGTGTACATTTAATCACAAAACCTATAATATATATAATATCAAACAAATGTTACAGCGCTCATGACACAAAGAAATAATGCACTCCGGCCCTGAGCAATACAAAATCATAAAAGCTAATCAATAAATTAATAAATCTGTGGACTGTAATTAATAGTTATCGGTCTTCCACAGAAAAGAAAATGCTCAGGTACGGTCCTGCAGTGGTTACGCCAGTTAAAAGCAATGAGATTTAGGTATAAATACCTTTAATACAAATAAACGTGCAAAATGCTAATCAAATATGCAAAAAATCATATGTAAAATAACCATAACTGAGGTGATAATAATGAAATAATTAATAATTAATTGAAACTACTCTTTAGTCTGTTCATCAATGATAAAATAGAATCACAATAAGTAGTTTAGTTTATACTAGGTGGGTACCAAAACGTATTGATGAACCATGAAAAAGGCACCAATATTCTAATAATTGTAAGGTAATAGACAGTTGAAGTTGAGCCCAAACGTAAACACTAACACGGACGTTAACAATTAAACTTCACGTTTACGCAATGCATCCAAAAGCTAGTTGAAGTGTGACATTTCACGTAGAGCGTTAACGGCTGACCTAACCTCAATTTTTTCCAATAACAACAACAAAAATAATTTGATTTGTTTTGTTGAAATGTTTGAGGATTGAGTGTACTACACGTAAAATGGAAGAAATTTTAAATGCAGCTGTAATTGGTGAATCTGATGTTGAAGATGAGGACATAGAAGATGTATTATTGATACATGTATTTAATGAAAATTTAGTGGGAAATCGGGCTAATATTTATGGGCGATTCAATTTTGACGAATTATCAGAGAATGAATCAAAAACATATTTTCGATTTGAGAAAATAGATATTCCTCGCCTTGCTAGAGAATTAGGAATTCCAGATGCAGTGACAACAGATGAGAAAATAACTCTTCCAGGTAGGTACCTACCGAAAGCAACCAGCAACCATTATTTTGGAAAATCGTTATATTATATCTGGATATTTTTATTATTTATACTTTGATAATTATTAATTTTAGCTTTCACCCTTTACCAAACTGTGTTTATTTTTCTGTGATAATTAATTTCTTGTAGGTATACATGGGCTCTGCATTTTATTGAAAAGGCTGGCTTATCCCAATCGACTTGTTGATTTGGAACCATTTTTTGGATATTCTTACAAGCATTGCCAATAAAGTAATGACCATAATAATTGAGAATAAAGGTCATTTGTTGCAAAATTTAGGAGCAAATATCTGGCTAAATGAAGAGAAATTAAGGCAATATGCAAATGTGAGTACCAACTTACATAGATATCATATATCAAAATGAATAAATGAATTATGTATATCTGCCTTTCTATTTTTCGTTTCATTAGGATCTTGCTTGATGACAATATAAAATCTTTTTCAGGCTGTTGCTGCAAAGGGTTGCCCAATGAACAACGTATGGGCCTTTATTGATGGCACGATAAGACCGATATGTAGACCAAAAAGAAACCAACAGTTGTATTATTCAGGCTATAAAAAAGTACATTGTGTGAAATACCAATCTTTATTATGTCCAGATGGCCTAATTGTTAGCCTTAAAGGTGCCTATCCTGGGCATCGACATGATGCTGGCATATTCAGGGAATCTGGTATTTATGCAGAGTTAGAGGAGTATGCTGTGCATGAAGACAGAAATTATGTGATATATGGAGACCAGGGCTATGGCTTGAGGGAACTCCTAATAAGGCCTTTCAGTCCCCAACAAATTGCTAGAAATCCAGAAAGGCAAAATTTTAATACCATAATGAGCAATTTAAGAGTATCAGTTGAGTGGGGTTTTGGAAAAATCATTAGGGAGTTTGCTTTTTTGGATTAAAAAAAAAATCAGAAACTGTTATTGCAAGAGGTAGGATCGATGTATCATGTAGCAGCACTTCTATCAAATTGTCACACATGCCTGTATGGGAGTCAGCAATCAGTTTATTTCAATATTCAGCCTCCACCTTTGGAAATGTATTTACAAAATTAGTATGTAGGTAATTGTTAATAAAATTTATATATGTTTTTCCATTGAAATGTTGTTTATTTGTCAAACATATCACAAATATTTTTCAGTCACAAAATATATAATAATAAATAATGCATAACCTAGATTAATCAAAAAAAAACAAAACAATACTTCTTTAAATCAAATAAAAAAAATCAAAATCTTTATTTACGCTACTTTATTCTAATAGAATTAATCAGACAAAAAATGGACTAGTAACAGAATAATATTCACAAGAAAAACTTAAAGATATTTAAGTACTAAATAAACAAAAAGAAAAGGAAAATGTAGCAACTCTAAAAAAAATTGCACTAAATGAAAACTCTAGAAACTAATGAAACATAAATAGATGAAAAAAAACTCAAAAAACTAGGCTCTAATCGAGGCTCTAATATAACTTACTAATAAAAAAAAAACAGAAACTAATGAAACATTCAATATTTTTTGTTTGTTTCAAGAATGTGATTTTGAGAGAAGCTCTTCAATTAAACTCTGCTGTCGGCTTATTATTTCAGTATGGCATTTTATCCTTCTTTCTTCCAGAATTACTCTCCTTTCTTCTAGCTCCAATTTCTTTTTCCTTTCATATTCCTCCAGCTCTAGTTTTCTCTCTTGTAGAGATAATTCCCTGCATTTCAACTGATTTTGCAAATCGTTTTTTTTTTGTAAGATATTGAACAGTATTAGTTTTTACATTTCCTGTAGAAGCTCTTTTTCGTGTAGGTGCTAAAATGAATCATATTAGGAATAATAAAGTGCTTTATATTTTCACACTGACAAAATATTGTAAATAGGTTTACTGACTTGCAATATTTAGCTGGGCTAATGGTCTTTTAGCAGAAGTGGGTCGAATTTGATTAGAAGGAATATTTTAAACATTTTTTGGCATAGGCAAATCAACATTTTCTTCAAGTACAGCTTGATCAAGTATACCATAAGTTATTTCCACTTCAGGTATTTCCAGGGATATTTCAGTTTCTATGGAACAAAACCCAAAAGATTTGATTAAAGTGTGGAATAAAGTGATTAAAAACTATTTTTTTTGTCCTAAACAAATTTATATTCAGGTAAGTATACAACAATTACCTTGATAGTTTGGAGAATCAAGTCCAAGTGAACATGCAGCCTCTTCCCTCATTTCATAACCTTTCTGGTATGAAGTTTTGATTTTGCTTTTTTGAGGATTTTCTTTTAAATTATTACTTAAAATATTCTTTCCTTTTTTGTTTTGAAATTCCTTTATGAGTTCATATATTTGTTGTAGAAGCTCATCAATTTCAGTTATTTCAACTTCTCTTCCTGATCTAAAAGAGAGAGTAATTACATGATATAAACAAAAACTTAATTTTCTCTTGCAGAATCCTTTTTATTTTGTTGAACATTTCAGTATTACATCACTACAATGGGCAATTTTCTTCTCAAATTTCAAGATTTCTAGGTTGAAATCTTAAGTAGGTACTTAACATAAAAAATATTTGAATTTTCGCTTATTCATAAATGTTATGCTATGCTTCCACAGCCACAAAAAATTATCAGTAAGCTGTATGTACTAACTGGAATGGTCAGTTTGTTTTAAGTTTACTTGCCTTCCTTCCTCTGCTTTTTTCTTCACTAGGAACTTTTTAATTAAATTTTGTACTCTTTCTCTCAATGTGCGGATACTCAAAGACTTTCCTATAATTTGGATCATATTTACTTGAATTATTGTCCATCGGCTATGATCTTCGTATGGATTTAGCCCCAACACCTCCCTTAGAAGATGAACATCATCCTCTTCCGTAAAACGAAAACGTGCTTTAAATAGACTGTTTCCGTCCATTTTCTTAGAAATTATAGAAAATCAACACTGATCCAAACCTCCAAGGCTCCAAACAGTCCAAACTGTGGGCTCTAAAAGTAAAGTAAACAAACAAAACCACTATGACAAGAGGACAGAACACCATCGGACAGTATCGCATGCTGATTCGGGGAGCTTCGGGGAAGTGCTGATTCGGGGAGCTTCGGGGAAGCGTATAAGCCATAACGGTCAAACGTAAAGGCACGCGAGGTCACGTATCGACGTTAACACAAACGCAACGAAAATGGATGTGCGCACGCATAGCTGTCAATCTTTGCGTTTTCGTTTACGTAAACGGGTGCACTTCAACTGTCTAATATAATAATGTTTATGCGTATTGTGAAATCCGCAATACTATTCAATCACAGGAGTCATCAGAACAAAACAATGCAATAATTGTTACTTGGAAACCTGGGTTTGCCAACAGGTTCAGATGTCCTGGGGCAGGAAAGCCTCTATCGAAGAAAATCAGCTCCAATCTAACAAGCAGTCTCCCAAAGTGATGCTTAGACACAATTGCGGTGAGGATCCCTAGGACGCAACCCCAACCGTAGAGCCTAATATTGAACAAAACACCGAGTTTTATGATACTATTCGGTACACAACATCATTATTTAATCGAATAAATATCCCCAAGGTGTTTTAATAATCATTATAGAGAAAATTAGACCCACTCATTAATTAAATCCCCCTCTTCAAGTTTTTTTTTCTTTCCGGAGTCACCTGACAAGGATGAACTCAGAATTAGAATTTGCATAAAAGGTTCCCTGATCCATCCATAAATACAATGCATCAATCAATTTAAATTTGGAATTGATGGAGTATAGTATAATGGAACTCATGAATTCATTAATAATTAATGCAACAAAATTCCCCTTAATCCTTGAGAATACTATTCGAAATTTGAATTTAATGAAATTGTAAAATACTTACACACGATTCCGTGTGACCAAGCGCAGGAAAAATACCGGGATTTCTCAGTTTTGGGCAGTTTTGGAAAACGTGGAGCACTCTGGGTGGAGAACAAAAAAAGCGAAAACCCTCAAATCCAGCTGGTTTAACAGCCGCAGCAAATCGGCACCAGAACGGCAATAGAACAAAACGCACCACCAATTCGCTGTTGAACCACCACGGTCAATTTATCCCTTTCAATAAGGCTTGCACAAAATACTTGCAAATTTCGTAACTATGATGGCGTGGTTCTCTGGCTTTCTGTCTCCGAATTTTCGAGAGTGATGACCACTTCCTGATTTCGTCGGTTCCCCTCCAGTGGAGAGGGAGTAGGGGAAATTTTCAAATACGCACCCAGCGGGAAAACCTAACTCTTCCGCGATGTCACCCACAGAGGCCACAGAATACTCAACTCTATACTGAATACCTCAAAACAAATCATCCGACAGGAATCTCATAGCCGCATAAAGTGTTTATTTATAAATCCGAAAATATTTAAAGAAATACGAAAATTCGACAGTACGGAATGGGAACCCATTCCCCGGTGGTACTCCCAGAATAGTCGAAGGCCTGATCATGCGTAGCGGAACCTACCAACCCGACGGCCGAAATATCCTTATCTATAAGGTCTATTATACAAAAATTGGTACTCGATTGTTGCAATTTAATAAATCACCAACCAAATTCGCACAGTACAGAACCGGGTCAGCCGTTTAAGGCTATGGATTATTGTCGAAATTCTTAAAACTAACAAAAATTAGCAAGGACAATTTTAAACCGTTACAAGCTTTATACAACACAAAGAAAATATTGCGTTTTTTGTGTATGGACCACTCGTGGTCTCAAACATGAAATCATAAATTTTGCAAACAATTTTTGGGAAACATTTTTCCAAAATTAACTAAATTTTATTTTGACTGTCTTCTGCCAGAACTTGTTGATAGCAGACTAGCAAGGAATATGCCAGTGCACGTTCTAGAATATATCAAAAATGATATTAAAAAAAACTGGAAAAAATAAATAAATAGTTTGTTCTATATTAGTAGGAATAGTTAGAATGTAGTCTGGCAACATTGTATTCTCAATTTGCGACAAGCTGAAAGATTCAATTTAACAATTATTCGGAAAATAACTACACAGCGGTGTATATTGCGGCGGGCGGGTTTTTTAAACAATATAATTACTAGGCCGGAAATCCTAGCTGGTCCTTAATTCGAGCTTATTAGTGAAATCACTCAACCCTTTGATATCCTTCTCTCCTTCCTCTTCTAAACCCAAATTTTACCGAGTGAAAAAGATCTGGAATCAAAGGAACAGATTCTCAGCAACAAAACTGGTGAGTATAAAACCAAAACCTTAACCATATAAAAGTGATTTCATTTTATTTATCGACTGAGTTACGAGGGAACAATGACTGAAAATTCGGTTATTTGGACTTTATTTTAGAAAATATCGAAATCAGCAGCCAACGTTTCGATGCATTCCGCGTCATTGGAAGCACGGTTTGGGAAAATAATTTTTAAAACATTTATTCTGTATTGGTCATTTTTTAAACTTATCAAATGTTAATTTATTTTGTATTACTAGTTTTTGAACTTTTTTTTAAATGTTAATTGTTGTAAAATGCTTGTAACGTTCTTTGTATGTTTTTTAGCCTTGAGAATAACGGAATCATCGAAACGTTGGCTGTTGATTTAGATATTTTTTAAAATAAAGTCCAAATAAGCCGAAAACCGACTTTTTATCCCTTTCCGATCCACTGATGCCATATGGCATAATTAAATTCCGCGGAGTGTGTACAGAAATCTACATGTCAAACTATAATCATATGTGGCCAGTTGTTAATCTATATGTGTATAGATGGCACCATTTGTGCTAATGTTCAAATTTAGGCTTAAAATCAAACCACTAAAATTAGTTTGTTTTATTTGGACGTGATTATATTTTTTGGGCCTTTTTGGTGAAGTTTGTGATTTTTTGTAAAAGGTAAGTTCGAATCTTTTGATATCAGAAAAATATTAATCAACACTTAGTTCATCTAGCAACATGATTCCCCAATAAATTTGAATTTTCAATTGTTTTTCTTATGTTTTCCGGGCTTTTTTGTGATGATTCCATTTGGCGTCAGTGGGCCACACAGGTAAATAATAAAATTCCTGCGTTTTTACAGATAATGTGTACGGGATTGACAAAATCGGAGGAAAAAAGGTTGCTGTTGTTGATGGAAGGTGACGAATCGGAGACAGACTTGTTGACGGACAGTGATGATGATTTTGATGAGGGTGAAAATGATGAACTTCTGAGGTTGCAACAAATTCTTGACCCTGAATCAGAGGCAGCAATACAGACAACGGAGAATGATACCCATTTTGAAGTAGAAGACCTGGAGCAATCATTTGACGAAGAGGATGACATTCCGTTGCCAACACTATTTTCTATCCAAAAGAAAAAAAGCGTTGCAAAAAGAAAAACTAAGCCCGTGTGGGAGAAAAAAAAAACATATGCCAAACTGCAACCCAATGCGATGTGAATCACAGTATTCTAGAGGGTGATATCATGTCTCCATTGGGCTACTTCAAACTATTCTTAGATGACGATATGCTGAGAAACATAGCGGAACAAACCAATATTTATTCTTTGCAAAAAAATGGTAACTCCCTGAATACCAATGTCTCAGAAATTTCGCAGTTTTTTGGGATGCAAATTTTGACTGGCATTATAAATATGCCAAGTTACAGAATGTATTGGGCAAGAGAAACGAAATATCCGCCAATAGCAGATGTGATGTCCAGGAACCGCTTCGATAAATTGAGAAATAATATTCACTTCAACGACAACACCAAAATGAAGACCAGAGACCAAGAAGGCTATGATAAACTATTCAAAGTCCGTCCTTTTCTTGAAAATGTGCGAACAAATTTTTCCAAGATAGAATCGGAAGAGTTCAACTCGGTTGATGAAATTATGATTCCTTCCAAAGGCCGCAGTTCTCTAAAACAATATGTGAAAACAAACCTCACAAGTGGGGAATAAAAATGTTCGCAAGAGCAGGAAGCAGTCGATTTACACTATCGGACAAAAGTAGAGCAACTCTTATTATAAAATAAAATATTCATCTATCAAAAATCAATTGTTGATAACGGAAGCTAAAATGATCCCAGTTCAAAAGGTTGTAGTTGACTGCTGTCACAGGCGAAATTCAATTGTTTTCAAACGTCAAACAAAAATGTATGCAATAATTTATTTGAACAATTGAAGCGCTCGGGGCAACAAGGGACATAAGCCACATATTACAGATAATTAGGATTACTTCATTTTTCCATTCTACAAGAAGGTCACAAGCCACTTGTGAAATATTTTTAAGAAACATCAATAGATGGCAGCACTATACCTAAAAGTCTTTGTTTCCTACGCCGAATAATGTAGTTATTTGCAATCAACAACGACACAAGCCACAACATGGCGGACGGACCGCATGGGCCTCTCAAGAGAAATGCATCTGAAAGTGATATAAGCAGTAGTGATAATGAAAGTGATTTCAGTGCTGACGATAGTATAGCAGATAGAGATTATCGTCCAACTGTTAGTGGATCTGAATCTCCATTTGAATCTGAACAATCCGTAAGTAAACAAAATTGTGGCTTATGACTTTTTTGGTTTATTTTTTGGAGGGCATGTGCCATTATCTACTTAAAAACAATACTATTTTTTTTTTAATGTTTATTCATAAAATTTGTTTTCCAGATGGGCTTAAATGATAAAATAGTGTTGATTAATTAAATTTTTGTTATTAAATTGCGGGATTTATTTATTTTTACCAGAAAAATTTCGGATATTTCTCTTTGCGGCTTAAGACCTTTTTGAGTTTAATTGTGGCTTATGACCCTTTTGGTTCCAAAATTAGAACAAACATTATTTTCTTGCAGATCTCTGGAGAAGAGTCGTCAGATGAAAATTTTGAGGAACCAGTCCAAAACGTAACACAACAAGCTGGAACATCACGAGGTGTTCTGGTAACGCCGGATAAAAGCAATCCTTCTCGATGGCGGAAGACGAATATAGAACGGAGGGAGAAAAAAAAGCGCCAAATCAAACGAAATCTTGGATGCAAGTATGAAAGTAGTAGGGGAAAAACGGTTTTGGATAGGAAAATTGGCCCGTCTTGTAACTGCAAGAAGAAGTGTAGAGAGCGACTCCTGGGAAAAGAAACTGACATTTTCAATTCATTTTGGAACTTAGGTACCTACAAGGCCCAAAACACTTACCTGTTCGGATCCATAAAAGCTGTACCAAAGAAGCGTTCCTATAAAAAGAAAATAAAAAGAAGAGAATCGTCTCGAAAAGTCACTTATCAATATTTTGTCAAAGTAAATGGAATTGACATACAGCTGTGCAAGCAAGAATTTTTAGCCAGTCATGGTCTGCAAAAGTCTTCTAAGCGCGTTAGGCTTATTTGCAATCAGATCTCAGACGGGCGAAGTGTTCCACAAGATGACAAGAGAGGAAAACACAGCAATCGGCCAAATAGAACACCACTTGAACAAGTACAGTCCGTTCATGACCATATACGCGCGTTCCCAAAATATGTCAGCCATTATAGCAGAAAGAAAAATCCAAGCAGAGTTTACCTTGACCATGACATTAGTATCTCTGGACTTTACAAGGATTTTTATATTGACTGGTGTAGGGAAAAAAATATTACCCCAGTCAAAGAAGACAAGTATCGAAGAATATTTTGCAATGAATATAACATAGGCTTCAAATTGCCGAAAAGCGATACGTGTCTAACATGTGATTCAATGAAAATTGCTATTCAAACAGCAACTGCGAACAAGAATGAAGAAGACCTTAACAGACTGAAACTTGAGCTTGAGTTACATCATAGGAGAGCAGAAGCCATGTCAAATAATATGAAAGAGGAAGTAAAATCAGTTAAACAAACCAATAGAAAAGTATTAGTTATTGCATTTGACTTGCAGCAAACTCTTCCAACACCTAGTCTTACAGTTGGTCCAGCATTCTACTTGCGTAGAGCTTGGACTTACAACCTTGGTATTCACGATTGCATATCTGGACAAGCAAGCATGTTTATGTGGACAGAGGCTACAGCCAAGAGAGGAAGTGAGGAAATAGCAAGTATTTTATTGAAGTATCTCTCATCTAGAGAAACAAATGAACAATGGGAACTTGTTGTTTTCACTGATAACTGTGGAGGCCAGAACAAAAACTGGCTAATTATGGCACTATGGCTACAACTTGTCAGGGAAAAAAAATTCAAAAGTATTGAACATAGGTTTTTGGTATCAGGACATACCTATTTGCCTTGCGATAGGGATTTCGCCCAAATTGAAAAACACAAGAGGTATTTGAGACAAATTTATTGCCCAGAGGACTGGTACGAAGCCGTTAGAAAAAGTAAAAGAGCCAATCCATTCGAAGTTATTGTTAAGGAACAGAAAGATTTCTTATCGTTTCAAAAAGTTCCTATGGTGAAAAAAAACATAACTGAAGATAAAGAGCCTGTAAATTTCACAAAAGCACGCTGCTTCCGATTTGAATCGGGTGAACCCAATACGATGTTTATAAAACATGAACTAAATGGAAATTTAAAAAAAGTTAATGTTGGAAAGCGTGGAAATAGGTTAGTTCTTCAGTCAGACGATATTCTTGACAACTTAGACTGCAAATACAATGAACCTGTAAAACTGAACAGCAAGAAAGTTGAAGACTTAAAAAAACTTTTGCGATACATACCACCTATCAATCAAAACTTTTATGTTACTATTTTCGAGCAGTGTGCTGGAGAGCACATTGACGAAACTGAAGATCAAAATATTGCGGAAGATGTGGATGGAGAAGACTAGCGGAAAGCTGCTTAATATTTATTACCTGTACTAGTATTTTTTTATTGTAACCAAAGAATTTATAAGATTTATGTTGAGCTAAGAGCTACTTATTTAATTTTTTTAGTTTATATGAAATCTAGAAAATGTTGTTTTATTTTGATATAAGAAAGGCACATGCCACACTTTAGCAAAAAAAAATCCAATAAATTCGAAAAAAATTAACTTTTTTGTATTTTGTTTTATTTACGGGGAAGAACTCAACTCACTGAAACCTTATGACCCAAAAATCACAATTTTGCAAAACAAACCCGATTTACAGATTTGACTAGAATTTTCCAAGTCGTTTTCCTCAATAATGTTCCAATGTTGCTTATGCACTTTGTTGCCCCGAGCGCTTCAATTCACATTATTAGCGCGACAAAAGTAAAGCAACTTTTTTATTTTTTCCAAAAAGAAGGGATTTGAGTTTCAGGTAAGATGGAAAACATATTTATAGAGTTAAAAATTAAGATTATTCGTCTTTTTGACAGATTTGAATATGCCAAAAGGTAAACCAATTTGTCTGGAGTTAAAACAAATGGTAGTAGACGCTTTCTTGACAGGAAGGCGTTTGGTTGAAATTTCCAGGCAGTTTCTTTTGCCAAAATACAGTGTATCCAAAATAATTTCACGTTTCAATGAACGTGGACATGTAGAAAACATGCCAAAATCAGGAAGGCCTAGAAAAACTACATTTTGGATGGATAGGAGAATCAAAAGAGTTTGCCAAAGAGATCCGTGGTTGTCAGGACCAAGAATAATTGCTGCAATTCCTCAACTAGAAGTAAGTGCGAGGACTGTCCAACGAAGATTAGTTGAAGCAAAGCTTTACAGCAGACGTCCAGCCAAGAAACCGCTGGTTTCTGAAAGAAATTGCCGTGCCAGGCTCGAATTTGCACAACGTCATCTAAATTGGACAGTTCAAGACTGGGAAAAAATTTTATTTAGCGACGAAACTCGTTATAAAATTTTCAATTCTGATGGAATGAGGCGTGTAAGACGTCCAACTAATACGAGGTTTCAACCAAAGTATGTTATACCAACCATAAAGCATGGAAGAGGAAGTGTGTTTCTATGGGGTTGCTTTTCATGGATTGGAGTAGGTCCATTGCACTTCATAGACGGGACGATGGATCGATTGGTATACAGGGACATACTCCAAAATGTAATGTTGCCTTATGCTGAGTGGGAAATGCCTTTGCGATTCGTATTTCAACAGGACAATGACCCCAAGCACACCTCTCGTCTTGTGCAGGGGTGATTTCAGGAGAACAATGTCCGAGTTCTGCAGTGGCCAGCACAATCACCGGATCTCAACCCTATCGAGAACCTGTGGGAAGAAGTTGAACGTCAAATTCGTACCACAACATTTCCAAACAAACGGTTTTTAATTGATAAAATCAACGAGGTTTGGACTAATATGCCGATTGTCACTATCCTAAATTTAATTTCATCAATGCCGCGCCGTTGCCAAAAAGTCATAGCCAACAATGGATATCCTATCAACTATTAAGTTTTTTTTTTTCATTATTGTCTATTTCAATGAGCTTATAGCTATAGTTGTTGTTTTTGTGTTGTTAAATGCAATAAAATTTTGATTTCTTAAAAGTTGCTCTACTTTTGTCGCGCTAATAAAGTGTATTATTTATATAAATTATTGCACACAAGTTAATTTGACATTTGAAAATGATCATATTTAGCCTGTCACTGTAGCTTACCATGACCTTTCAAACTGAAAGGATTTCATTCATCGCTAATGCATATTTTATTTTTGAAAATTAAATATTGGATATTTTTAAAAGAGTTTCTCTACTTTTGTCCGATAGTGTATATATGATTTTGAAGTATATGTGGGCAAGGGTACCATAAAAAATGAAAGCTCTCTGGGTATCAGTGGCGATATTGTTGTCTGGCTGTGTAAAGATTTGCCAAGAAACAAAAACTTCAAGATTTTTATGGATAATTGGTTTACCTCATATGATCTTTTATGTCACCTGAAAGAATTGGGATTTCTAGCCACAGGAACCGTAAGAATCGCACGAATGCCTGGCTGTCTGTTTGAGTCAGATAAAGACTTGAAACGAGGTTCGTTTGATTACAAAAAGGATGCAGACCAAAATATTATAGTTGCCAAATGGTATGACAATAAACCAGTGCACGTCGCGTCAACTTACCAGGAAATTGAACCTGTGCAAAGAATTCAAAGATGGTCTGTTGCTGACAAAAAGTACGTTGAAGTCGATCGGCCAGCAATCATCAAAGAATACAATATAAACATGGGAGGTGTAGATCTAAACGACATGCTGGTTGCCCTGTATCGAATTAGATATGTTGTCAGAAGATATTATTTGCGTATAATATATCATTTGATAGACATGTGTATTGTAAACGCTTGGTTGCTCTACAGAAGACACTGTGATCAGAAGAATATAAAATTCAAACGATTACTAGCATTTAGGTCCGAAATTGCACATGCTCTGATATATCAAGACCCCATAATCAGGAAAAGAGGCAGACTTTCATCATCTACACCTAGAGGCTCTCCGTCATGTAGTGCCAATCAAACTCCTGAGCCCCCTAAAAAAAGGAAAGTGACATTTATTCCCATTGATGACATACGATTTGATAACACCAACCATTGGCCAATACATATTGAACCCAAGAAAAGATGTCGCGAGTGTATCAAGGCATATAGTAGAGTTCAATGTCCAAAATGTCATGTTGCTCTATGTTTGACGAAGGACAATAGTATATTACATACCGAGGTGGAAAGTGTTTCATTACTGTCGAGAGATTTAAGTTAGACCGAGGCGCACCCGAGGTCTAACTGAAATCTCGAGACAGTAATGAAACTTTTCACCGAGGTATGTATACTATTTTATTTACAATCATTCGAATTTTGAAATATTCATTTGGATTAAAACTCAAAAATACAATAATTAACAATTTCATGTACTTCCGGCCCACGGGTCGAAAGTAAACTTTCGACCCGTGGGCCGAAAGTAAGAGTCAAAAAATACAATAAATTTTAAAAATTTCATTTACTTTCGGCCCACGGGTCGAAAGTAAACTTTCGACCCGTGGGCCGAAAGTAAAAGTCAAAAAAGTGACATTTTCGAACTTTTTAAAAGTCAGTAAAGTCAACATTACATGTATGATTGTAAATAAAAATTGTTTCACACTTTTCCATACAAAGTAAAATTGTGCAATTTGTTTATTTTTAATTATTATTAGGTTCAAATTGTTGAAAACAAGATTTTGTTTTGAATTGAAATAAATTGTAAAAATTTTGATAGTACTTGAATATTGCCCACTGACTCCATATGGAGTCATCATTCTATTTTGTTTGTTAAAAATGTAAAAAAATTATTTTCACAATTTTTTGTCTAAATGGTGTACCTACAACAAAATTGAACCGAAAAAAAAAATTTATTGAGCAAAAAAATAATTTGGGCTGCAAAGGGTTATTAAAATACTCTTGGATGAAAACCACACTGTGATAAATAGTTACGTTTATGACAATTTTTTATTAAAATAAGTTGTTTTTTGTTGCTAACAATTTTGTTTTATTATTACTTTACTATTATATATTTGCATAATTGTTTGTTAAACAACAGGAAGGTGTTTTCTAGTTATTGAATAATAATTAAAGGCATGAGTATTGATTAACCTCCCTATTCGATAATTTTTTTATTTTATTTATTTTTGAAGAAATGCTGCAGTTCAATATTAATTTATTATCAAAGGGAAGCACTTGAGGGTTCCTCCCTGTATGTAAGCAAGGAAACTTCAAATTATTGTTAAATTTTGCACGATCCTCTACAACCTACAAGTTTCTGTGCCTACTGCCCATTATATTAGTCCTGTTAATGAGATCGACAATAAATTATCCTATTTTAGAGAAACCGTTCATAAAAATCCAATCTCTGTTTGATGTTAAATCAGAATATTCATGCATTTTTTTTTGAATATATTCATTTATAAATTTCTCCAAATCGGTGTAAATATACACTGGTTTTTGAGTCCATGTACAGTTGTTTACCATAATAAATCTTCGTAATTTTCTTATTCCAAATCATAGAACTATGGAGAGCAGAGCCGCAGCGCCTGGGACTGGTGGGAAGGACAATTTGAATGCAGAACATAGATTTTTCCGACTGCCGGCATATAGTTCTGCCGAGAAACAAATTTTCTCGACGCTACTGCAAGAAGTATCGAGTCGACTTCGGTAGGTAGAGTTTTATTTTCTAGTCAAATATCATTGTCAAATCAAAGGCTTCTTTCCACAATCTTTTTTTTTAAATAATTGTCATCGGTCATTTATATTTGAACAACACAGTTATATTATTAGACTATAAATGCCTTATGAATTTTTCAGGAAAACCTGGGGCAGCCCACTTTGCCCAAAGGAATTTTGCCCCAGGTGTCACTCTGATGCACTAGCAGGACGACCAGTACTTGTCAAACCTACAGCAAGAAGTATGGATTCGTTTTCTTTAGAATTCAAATGGTATATACAGGGTGTCCCACTAAGGTCGGCCAGGTACGATATTATGGAGACCATAGACTTCACGTAACTTGAAAACGAATGCAGATATTGAATTGCGGTTTGCGCCAAAATGTAGATATTTTTTTGCTCTTTAAGCACAGCAATACAAAAATTATATTTTGCCATTTGGATTTTTCATGAAAATTAGAAAAAACTGGATCTTGAATAAACAGCGCCCTCTAGAAGACGCGGTGGGAACTATCGACCTCGAACAAAGTGGTGTTCGTAATAACAATGAAATTCTCTTCCAAATAAACCCAAATTGAATGAGTTTGAATGAGGGGTATGGAAGATACAGCAATATCAAAAAAAAAAAAATCACCAGCTTCCCCCAGCCTTATTACTGAAGATAACGAAAAAAAGCCTAATAACCAAACTGGCGCAAAAATTAATGAACTTTTGATTTCTGTTGTTAAAACAGTATCCTAATATAGCGATTTCTTGAGAAAAGTTGAATTTTTAGCTATATCATCGTAATTGCGCCCCCTAGCGGTCATCCTAGAAACTTGAAAATAATTTCCATCAATTTCTCTTGGCCAATTTAGTGAAGAAAAAAATCTCGAAGCCGTAAGGTCTATGGTTTCCAGTGGGACACCTGGTATTTTCTTATTAATAAAATATGTAATAATTCGTTTTTGATTATTTTTTGTCTGCAACACAACTAACCAGATCCCAGCCAAAAAATCACCTTATACTGGGAATGCATAATAAATTAATACCTATGAGGCAAATACCTTTAGGCTTTATTTTCATTCTCTATATGTATTCATTTTTCCATTTAACCAAAGAATCTTTTTAGTTTATCTTTAAATATTATATTGCAATAATATGTATACAATGTGTCCAAGATAAGTAGCGCCAGTATGGGGATCTCAGAAACGATAAGAGATACTCAAGTTTCCTCAAAAATTGATAAAAACCTAAACGACGTCGTATCTCTTACCGTTTCGGAAATCCCCATACTTGCTATCCTTATCTTGGACACATTCGGCCCTATGCAGTAACGACATTGAGTTTAGAGTCAAGGTTGAAATAATTCCAATAAATATTGACTTGCATTTCAATAATGAAAAAAATTGGTATGCACTAACCAAGCTTGACTAAAAATTATTGAAATAAAAATTGATTGAAATTAATGTCAAGTTTACATTTGGCAACGTGGTTTTTTAAAGGAAATTGGATAAAGAAAGAAGAATTTATTTATCATAACCTATAAATCAGTTGTCAATTTTCAGCGGTTTGTTTATTGTTGTTGTTGTGTTCGTTGTGTTGTTTGAAAATTGGATTGTAAAATTTGTGAACGTAGGTTTTCAACAATTTAAATTTATATTTAAATAAAGCAAAGGTAAGTTGCTGCCTTATGAATTAACTACTTTTGTTAGTGAGCCAGGCGTCTTATAATTTTTGTTACAGATGCCGCCAAAGAAGGCTAGCAGTGAGCAGTACAAACACCTAATTGATTTAATTGAGAAATCAGACTGCATTAGATGGGGCAAAGGTACCCCCGAAGTAAAAAAAAATGCCTGGGAAAATATTGCCCTGCAATTAAATGCTTTAGGGGGAGTAGAAAAAAATGGGGAAGGATGGAAAAAGGTACAATAAAATCACAAATACATGCCCCAAATTAAAGGAGTACATTTCCAATCACTAATAACTTTTCACATGTAACAATTACTAGTTTTGGACCAGTTTAGTGCCCTTAAAACTGGTAAATAATTTTGACAAATTTCACGATGGATAAATAATATTACAATCCTACAGTTCTGTTAGCCAAAAGCCTGTCTCAATTTTTGTTTTATTTTTACCTAGCAGGAGCAGGTTCCAGAGATAACATATTTACAAATAAATGGAGATAAATCCAGCTAATTAGAAATAAGATCCCTATGAGAGTATGATTCAACTGTAGTTCTCTTTAATAGTGTAGTTACACTTTTCCCTATTACTGAACATATTTTATATTGTAGGCATTCACTGAACTAAAGTCTCACATTAAATCAAAAATTAGGGGTGAGAAAAATTTGAACGATACAGAAACGAAATGTGCAGAAATAATGGGTATTTTTGCATCATGTTCTGGGATGGCACAGGTACCAGAGCTGGGATTGACAGTTCAGAATGGTAAGCTATATTTCCGATCATATTTCTGTATAAAAGGGGCTATTTTGCATACAAAATCTAACTGGTCTTGATGTCCCTGTCTACCTAGTTTGGTGGTCATCTTTGTACACAAATGACTGTAGATGGCAATAATGAAAATAATTCTTATTCTTCATTCTTATTTATAGAAATTTATCAAGTCGATGAAAAAGGATTTTTGGTGGTGGAGGAACCAGAACTTCCCATAGTGGAGTCAGATTCAGAAGTGGAAAAAAACGAGCAGAGAGTTGAAGTTGCTCAATCAGCTCAGTCTGTGGCTGACAAGATTGAGGAGACTGATAAAGGCAAAAGGCCCAAACAAATATTTAAAAAAAAGTCTACCAAATCAACTCAATGTAAGTATTTTTTTTTTTTAATATAAAACACCCTAAGAAATTCAAATCCATATCTTCATATAAAACACAAAAGAAATGAAAGTTGTAAGGAGTATTGTGTAATTGTGCATATCTTTATGTGCACCATACCTAATTATTAGTATAAATTGAAAAACTTTATTAGTTGCTTTTTCATGTTATTTTATTTATTTATTTTAAAGTTGAATGAAAGTGGCCTTAAATATTTTAGCACTACTGGATGAGCATATAAATACTACAAATAAAGGTTTGCAAGATATAGCTAAATCAATTCAAGCTATGGCTGATGCGATCAATAACGTTGCCTCTGCCATCAGAGAGTCTAAATAAGATATGGTTTATGTAAATGTAAAATCCAAATAACTAAAACAAAGCCCTCCAGACCAGTAGTTATTAATGTTTTATTTCAGAGTTTAGATTGTTTTTTTTTTTGTATATATATATTTAGGAGTATTTTATTTGATTATGTGGGTAATAGTTTTTCAGTTTTTTGATTTTAGAAGATTTATTTATTTTTATTTTCGTTTTGCAAGTATTTGAGAGTTGTTTTTGATATTATTTTTCGAGTTATTTTTTTAAATAAACATTCTTTTAAATGATTTTATCTGGTGTTTTATTGATAGCAATTCGAAAACTAAAAACTACAGTAGAGCAATACGAAATGTATCTCCACTTCAAGAAATTTGAGCACATAAATGAAGAAGAAGCCTTTCAACAATTGTGTCACCAGCTAAATGGTGAAAAAAATGCTCCAGAAAGATCCACTGCAAATTGGAAAAGGGTAAAAGAATGTCTAGCTCTTCTTTAAAATACTAAGATATTTTGAAAGATTTTTAGTGATTGGGAGACGAAAGTCAAAGCTAAAGCCAGAAGAATTCACTTCGAGCAAGAGCTTACTGGAGGTGGAATACCAATAATAGAAATATTAACAAATCTGGAAAAAAAACTGTTATAGATTCTATCAAAAACTTTAATTTATGGCCACCCGGATATTATAGAGCTATGCTTTAAAAGAAAAAATAAGTTTAAAAAGTGTACATACAAAAACAAATCAAGAAAAACAGGAATAAAATACAAAACGCGTTTAGGTATGAAATTTTTAGTTTTATTTTTTTTTTTTCTAAAAGTTTTTTGTAGGAGAATCTTTTGAGCTGAATCCCATTTTACTGAGGGAATTTGAAAGAATTCTAAATTGCATAAAAATTAGTTTATGCATTTTAAATGATGCACTGGAAAATCTAATGGGTGCATTACACATAAAACAATAAAGATGTATCATTTGTGTAATAAACTTTCTACAAAAAAATGTTCAATAAAATTTTCACTTCGTTTATTCAAATTTTATTATCCATACAAGAAATATATTAGAAACCGAGTTAGAAACTAAAGCTGGTGGTACTTATTTATTAGAAACAATAGTTTTCGACTACTCTGTTCCTGACATTTCGTCCCTCTCGCAAACGATTCCTTTCCACCTGATCCAAATCCTCTTCATTCTCATCGTCATGATCCTCTTGATCATCATCGGCAACAGCTTAAATCAGATTTTCTTAGATAACATTGAACATAAAACTGAATTTTTACAACTCACCATTACAATCATCTAAAATTTCATTTCGGTCGATACACAAATTGTGCAATATAGCACAGGAATATATAATTTTAGCTTCCTCTGCGGAGAGTAGTGGAATGTCCTTTGTTTAAGACAGCATCTAAATCGCTGTTTGAATACACCATTGGTTCTCTCGACTGTGTTTCTCAGTGATTTGTGGCGACGATTATATTCTCTTTCATTATTCATAACAGGATTGGCAATCGGTGTTAGAAGCCATGGTTCCAAAGGATAACCCGAATCTCCTACAAATTATGATTTTATTCACTTAAAAAATAACTTAGTAGTTTTTTTTGTAATACTTTTTGAGACTTGAATTTATTGATTTTTCTAAGTTTAAAAAGTCACTTTGAGAAGATGGACAATTCCTTTGTAGGTATATGCAAAAATTTAAGCTCACCCAGCAAATACGTCATGTTTCTATTTTGACGAAAATTATTGGCCAAATGTTGCCTAACCAATGACGTCTGCCATATTGCCGAATCATGTACCGATCCTGGAAACCTGGCATTGATATTCATGATTTTTAATTTCGCATTACAAACCTAAAAATTGTAATGTAATTAACAAATAAAATTTTTACAGCTAAACAAAAGGCTATATGAAAATTTGTACTTACGATCTGAACATTTAAACTATAGAACTGCTTCCTGCAATAAAATATTACCCCAGGCATTTCAGGATTTTCTGTTTTGGGTGCTATTATTGCTATCTGGGTGCAATCAATACACCCTATTATTCCAGGAAATCCACCCATTTCCACAAACCTACAAATACATACATATAATAGATGTAGAGTGTAGTAATTTTATTCTTTATAACTTTTGAAATAGCTGCTAGGTACTTGCCTATTTTTACAGGTAAAAATGTTATTAAATATAAGAGGTTGTAAGGATTTTCTGAAGTAGGTAGGTATTTTAAAGTGGTGCCAAAAATTGTTAAAGCTGGAATGTTTAATTTTTTGTCTTAACTTTATTATTTTGCAAATCTTTTTAGAATGAAGGTACCTACATATTCTCCAATCCAGTTGAAATAATTACTAAAAACTTACAATTGCTTCTCCCGATTCTTTTCTTCCTCAGTTTCAGGAAATTTTATGATGTACCCGAGTACTTCCACCATAAGGTCTGTTACTTCTGAAAGACATCGACTAACAGAGGTTTGGTGCATGTTAGATAAATAATCCTGACCTATTCCTCTCTGATAAGATCCCTCAGATAAAAAATGTATTGATGCAAAAAACTAAAATATTTCAAATATTTATCTGTAAAGTAAAATGACCAATTTCAATACCCTTAGGGCTTTGGGGATAGACGTAGTTCGCTCAGAATCCCTCATATGAGGACCAATCTGGTTTAACAACCACCGACCCAATTCCCTTGATACTCTATAAATTTCTTTGAAAGTAATTTCAGGTAAAGATAACGGGTCACTTCTATCTCTCAGTTGCCTTCGATGTATATTGAGATCACGCCTATAAAAAAAGTTGCTATCTTTAGCTATACATTTTTTTCTTTTTTACTTAAATCATTAAAAAACAAACATCTATAAGATGAAATTAACTATTAATCAAAAGAAGCATGTATGTCTATCCTGAAATGTGGAAGGAGCAAGGTCTTTAATACACAAATATTTTAGATAGGTAACCAAAGTAGAATGAACATCAGGAATAAACTCAATAATAAATTTAATTTACGTACTTACCTCTGAATTTCATCTTCAATTAATTGAACATACAAAACTAAATCCATTTTTGTTTTTTTTTTACAAATATTTGGAGCAAAACGCCAAGTAGCCACGAAAAAGATTTTAAAAAACAATTGTTTGAAGGTTATGATTTCAATTCGACATCATTTCAAGTTTCTTTCCGGGCCAGTTTCTAATTACGTTAAAAATATTGACTTTTTTCAACCTTGACTTGTAATTTTATTTCAAGTTTTCCCTTAGTGCATAGCAATTCTTGAAATGTACGAGGTCGCTTGACTTAATTTCAATTTCTTGAAATGTCTTAATTTCAATTATTGATTTGACAGCCATCCTGCATACCAAATTTCAATGTTTATTGAAACTTCTGTAAAATGGCGTATTTTTCAACCTTGACTTCAAGTCAATGTGCTTACTGCATAGGGATGTAGTGGTTGGTGAAAGGAAAAACTATATTTTCCTTCTTTTATATATATTTTTTTGTGGCAAAATTTATTTTTCAATCCAAGGATAACGGAAACATTTTCAATGTTTAAGTTCGTACAAGGAAAACATGTCACGTACCAGCTACAAAATGGAAATACAGTTATTCATTTTACAAACCATTTCCTAAGAAAAAAAAAAAATACATTTTTTTCTGCGATTGACAAGAAATGTCAGCATTTTTGACCGATTGACAGGTCCCAAAACTCATTATTCTGGTATTTCAATTATGTTTCAATAGTTGCTAAGGAATCAATGAATAACAATACGGGAAACACTTTTCCGGCCTAGGCCGGGAAAGTGATTCTCGTACTGCTGAATAATTGGAACCAAAAGACAAACATTTAACAGGTATTTAACCGATCGCAGAAAAAATAGTATGTGTATTTCGGTGGAAAAGCACATTCTCGGCCTTCGGTGTTTGCCGGCCTCGGCTACGCCTCGCCCGTCAGCTTACACCGTCGGCCGAGAATGTGTCACTTTTCCACCTAAATACACAATATACTATATTTATATTTTAGAAAAAGTCATTTTTTGCTCACCTCCACTCTAAAATATTGCATATTTTATATTTATTTTTTAAAGAATAAATATTTTGTTTAATTGTACTTCCATGACTTTTTTTAAAAACGCCTTCAGGATGTATTTGTGCTGTTTGGGTTCTACTTTTATTTCAGGTCCATTACTAATTTACCTACTCATTTAAGTGCTAGTAAAATAAAATTGAAATCAAAACAATAGTTATTTTCCTAACAAATGCGCAAAGTGATACTTTCCTGCACGAAAAAGCAGTTAGATGAACGACGCGAAGCGGAGTTCGGATAAGCTTTCTGTGCGGGAAAGAAATTTTGCGCCAGTGTCCAAATACCTAGTAGTGCCACTGTACTTGCGCGCGCTAACGCGTTACGCATTGTGACGTCAGATCAATCGGAGAGCGTTTCGTGCGTTTAAACAAATATTAATATTTCGTAACATTTTGTAGATTAACTTATAAAACGATGCTTATAATTTGATGATGGTTAAACTGAATTTTATTATTTTGTGAACATCCCGAGATCGTTGCAAGCTCCATTTTGCTAAGATGTATTTCAATATGCCAGAGAAACCGGCAGGCGCTAAAAAACTCTACTACTAGAAGAAGTAATAAATTGCTTGGAAAATATCGGCAGTGTTGCCGTTGACTGGGTAATTCCCCAAAAACCGGGTATTCTCGACTAGTGTTCGGGTAAAATATTGATGTGGGTAAAACTGGGGAATCCGGAATTATAGCCCTATTTTTTTTTTAATTTTCAACAATTTCAACTAATATTTTCCACATTGGCCGCGTTCACCAGATACAAACGTTGGTAAACGCTTTATTGCGATTGTTCTGCTCAACGCTACGTTGAATTTGGCTTGAAACCAAACATGTTTTACAAACGGTCGCCATTTTTCCAAACATAAATAAGAGTGTTTATTATTTTCAACCTGAAAACACTACATAAATAGAGAGGGCAAGTCATAGGGCGCATCCGCGATTATGGTCAAGCTTGCTCTGGCAATATTTGCATCCTTCTTTATCTGGTTATCTTAACAAAGATAAAACGATTTAGGTGGGCGTTCTAGACGAATACAACCAGGTTTCGAGATTTTAGGCCGTGTTGTCATTTTCAGCCACTAAGGAAATTATGCGTTTTGGAAGAAAAAGTAGTTTTGTATTTTTATATTACATGTTTATTTTTTTTAGGTGACCAAGTTGTAGGCTTGTACGACTTTGACCGAAATTCGGGAAAATGGTGGAAGAAGGTCTTCTATAAAGTTTTGATGATGACGGTAGCAAACGCTCACGTTATCTATTCTGAATTGCAAAAAAAAAAAAAACACGTTTTTGTCATTCCTAAGCACAGTGGCTGAAGGTTTGATTTCACAAGGCAGAAAACATGCTGCAGTGAAACGAAAATCTGCCGTCCTTGAGACGTCCTCCAACTAAGAAAGCTAACTTATTCAATGTCGCAGATTTACCCATACAGGGCAAAACGCGAAGAATATGACACAGATGATCAACATTTAAAAAGGAAAAGCGCACATAGACAATGTGTCAAATGTGTAGTAATTCTTAACTTGCTTCACACCATACCATTTGAAATATACCATTAATGTTATTTTTAGAATTTCGTTACGCTTAGAAATACTGTTTTGTTTGCACATTTTCTTGTAGTGTGCTAATTATATTGTAACTCAATAAAGACCTTTTTGTTCTCCCAAAACAATAATAACTATCTTGCTTATGCTAGCATTTATTTTTTTATAAAATACGCTTGCAGCTACTGTTTTGAATTCATTTACTTTCGAGATTTCCTCGCAGTAATTTGTCTCACTTAGATTAAGTTTAAAGATTTGATTTGTAACACTTATGAACTTATGAAAATAAATTTAAAAACAAAGTTTACTGAAGTGGAAACTTAATTGGCGCAGTCAGTAGAATCCTCAGAGTGCAAGGCTTTGGAGACCCGAAAAACGGAATACGTGATTTTTCGAAAAAAAAGTAGTTCGCGAATTTTTCGAAAAAGTGTTCGTTCGTGAATTACGTTTTTGAAAAAGAACTCTTAGAACATCCAGCCCATCCACTTCCATATTTAGGTGGTTAACTGAGGATAAGAAGGATTAAAACCAACGTGCTAAGGAAGTGCTACTGTTAAAGAAATTATCTGTCTGTAAGTAAACCTTCCTAACATTTTGTAATTTTGGTGCTTCATAATTAAGTCCTTTTGCTATTTTTCCTGTTGATTCGCTGAGGTATACAATGTCTCCAAGATAAGGATGGCCAGTATGGGGATCTCGGAAATAGTGAAAGATACGACGTTGCTTAAATTAGGAAAAAGTTGGACAATTTTGTGCTCATTAAAATACCGCTTCGATATTTTAAAAATTCCGAGTGATACCGGAGATATCCGGGAAAACACGAAATTCGACCAAGAGGAATTTATTTTTTCCTGACCTTATTTGAAGAGATATTTCAAAATAAATTGCACTTCTTCATTGCCACTTTTCTTCCTCTATAATATGGCATTGTCAAATTTTTAGTCCGACGTTTCGTCTTTGGGCGCCCATATCATCAGATCCCCATACTGGCCCTCCTTATCTTGGACACATTGTATAATACTGTGATTTTAACACAAATTAGCTGAAAAACAAAATAAAACAAACAATTTAAAGAAAACTCTCTTCAATTCAGAAGTTATACTTTAATTTCGAACTCGATTTCGAATTTTGATTTTACTTTAATTTGAAGTTTTTTTTCTTACTTTTTAGAATCCTATTTTTATTTTATTTTTGAATTTTATTTTTCATTTCATTTTTGGAAACTTAATTGGCGTTCCAAAAATAACAAATAATTTTTGAAAAATAAGTAGTTTTATAATAATAATAAACTAGAAATAATTTTTATTTTTGATTATTATGCATGAATCCTCCAACGAGTGTTGCTGGAGCCGCTAATTTAGCTCAAGCGCAAACTTTACCACAAATTATCAATCAAAACAGAATCTTGGGTGAAAATTTAAAATCCATCGTTCAGCTACTCAAACCATTTAAGGACGAAAGCTCATATTTGGAATACTTTATAAATAATATTGATGAATTTTTTCACACGTACTATACAGGTGAAAAAGCTCAAGAAGAATTTGTAGTCACAGCAATAAAGTCAAAATTATTTGACGATGCTGACAACTTTCTTATGTCCAGACCAGACTTGAAAACTTGGCCAAACATAAGAGACGCTTTAAGAATTAAGTACGGAAATCCTTACTCAAGACAATCTTATTCTAGAATTGATGTATACGAGCAAAAATTCATAAGAAAATATTTTTGATTATCATGAGAAACTTAAACTTCTTGTCTATAGAATTACATCAAAAATAATGAGTGCTCCAGATCTAGCAGCGGTTTCACACGTCCTAGTCGCACAAAATGAAATTACTGCAATTAAGAATTTAACAACAAATTCACCAGTAGAATTTCGTACCATATTACTGATTCGCAATCCAGAAACACTGGATGCAGCAACTACATTTGTTTTAAATTATCATTTGACAGAAAACCATATGAAGTTTAACACAAATATGAATAAGTCACATCACCAAACTCATAACCAACCTAATCAAAAATTTTCATTCAAACCAAACACACACCCCACATAGCATTCAATATATTCTGTATATACCTTAAAAGTCCATGATGTGTAAAATATATCGCCAACATGTTTTCTATATACACTGTATATCCTAAATTAACATCCTCTTACAAGTCTGCGAATGTATATGAAATGTATGTTCGATGTGGACATTATATGCTTTCCGTCAAATAAATGTTTGTTTGGTATATACATAGTATATACAGAATGAACTTTGAACATTTTGCTAAAATTTACTTTCGCATGAGGGCGCTGTTGTATTACAGTGCTGCCAGACTCAACTGTTCTTCCCTTCAATTCAGATTTCGCAATAAGTTCAAGTAAATTTTGTTGAAATTTTTTGTTTTTGAATACTAAAAACTATTGTAGATCTTTGACATTTTTTTCTGCTCACCAAATTAGGGAAAATATCTAGTTTGAAATAAAGTTTTTCCAATTTTCAGGCTTTTGTTATAGGGTTAAGGGTTAAAGGAAAAAAAGATCTGGCAACAATGCCTGAGGCGTGCGCGTCCGTCGTCGTTCGTCGTTCTTTCGACTTTCCGTCCCCGTTCGGTTGTACCACGCCACCACGGCCATTTCTATTTTCTTCGTTTCCTCAATTACAATTTTCAATTTAAGTGCAATAATCGCATTATTCGCATTCACGCTAAGTATCCATAATCTCCAGTATATTGAAAAATTCAAGTGAAAAGCCCTGTACTCTTTCTTTCACTGGTTACGGACAGGAATTTTGCCTGGCTGGGCTGGCGTCACTTTCTCTGTCCGCCATTATTGTCGTAGCTAGCTGAGCGTCATTGTGCATTTTCATTTTTTGTTCAACGGGAGTCGGGAGTGAGTGGAGTGTTTTGTTTTTTTTGGTAAGTTTTAAACTATTACTACTAGATACTTGAATTTTGAATTATCCCTTATTGTCTAATTACAATCTTTGGCACTGCGGCACAGCCGAAACCATCAAAATTTCAAAACTAAGCTCAAAACCCGTTTACGATTTAGATAAATTTATTCTGGGAATGTAAAAATTTTGTGGCTATTTTGAACTTATTGTGGGTTTATCGTTTATCAAACAAATAGAATTAGATTGCATCGTGGGTGGCTAGATCAATCGCTTGTTAAGGCTTGTAAGTTAACAAGAACCTTAGAATGGGCCACACAGAAACAATGTCATATTGACTTTGGCACATTCTAAGGTTTTTGTTTACTTAACAAGCCTTAACAAGCGATTGATCTAGCCACACTAATTAGATACGTCCAGAGCCAAAATTTGAATATACCTAGACTTTGCCTATGGGTTGGGTTTGGATACGATACAACAGTTCAGGGCTTGCCTCGGGGCTTACTAAGAAAATTGATACCACAATAATTATTGCTTATATTTCCAAGTTGTTCCCATATCATCACAAAAGATAGTTTTTTAATAGGTAGGTACCTACCATTGCCAAAAATACAACTTTCCTTTTGACTAGTAATTTTCTTCACATGTTGAATAATCTTTATTGAATGATTAGGTAGTTATAATTTTTACTTTTTTTATGTACCTACGGGTGTTTGCTTATAACTGGAACACTCACTAACTTTTTTATTACATTACCTATTGAAAATGGAGGGCATGTTCAAATTGGATTTTTTTTTGGTGAATTGCAAGGATCTGAAGCGCTACAACGATTTTTTTTCTCGCCATTGGTATAAAGGGTGCGCCAAAAAAAAATTTTTTTTATGGAATGCCCTGTATATTTTTTCATTTTTAATATTTAAAAAAAAAATCAGCTTCACAAAAACAAAAATATCAATTACTATTTGGATATCTTTTGTAGTTCCCGAGATAATTGAGTTTAAAGTTTCAATAATTATTGCCAAAATAAAATATATTGGAAAGGATCAACTCTTTCATTTTTTCAAGGCCACTAGGTTTTTGAGTTCATATTGCTGGAATTCATGGAATTGGACATAAAGAAATGACCCACTTAGTAGCTTGATCAGTTGCTCGTTTCCATTACATTTTATTTTGACAATAAGTATTCAATCTTAAAAGCCAAATATCTCGGGTACTAAAAAAGATCAAACTATAGCACCTAACTGATATATTTCCGTAAAGCTTATTTTTCAAGAATTCTAAGAATGCACAAATATACAGGGCGTTCCATTGAAATTTTTTTTTTTTTTAGCGCACCCTGTATACCTATAGCAAGAAAAAAAATCGTTGCAGCGCTGGAGGTCATTGCAATTTACCAAGAAATTTTCCAATTTGTACATGCCCTCTATTTTCAATAATAAAAAAGTTACCGAGTGTTCCAGTTATAAAAAAACACCCTGTACCTAGGTATCCATGTTGACTTCAAATACTGAATATTTTACTTAGCTCTGGAAACCGAGTGAAAGAGCTGATTCTGAGTCACTTTGATTATTTTATCGTAACTATTAATGATCCATAATAGATAATTAAAAATCAAAATTAGCATGGGCCCAGTTGCCATATGCTAATCATGTCATAATGACAAGATAGTAAATTGAAAATAATTTTAAAAAATGCGGAAAAAGTAGATAATTTGGTTTGTGTGGATTGGTATTAAAAAAAATAATGTATAACGTCGAGTTTTTTAACTCAACCATTTTCCATAAGTGATTTATGCGCTTTATGTATTGAATGGAAAATAGTTCCATCAGGTCATTTAAAAATGCTCGTCGATGAATGCGCATAAGCATTATTGGTTGAATTTAAAAACTTGCCCGATATTTGAATATGAAGTAAATTAGGTATTTGTTTTTTTTGGCAGACTCCTAGATCAACAACAAGGTAATAACAATGCAACAAAACCACAAAAAAATATATTCGAAAAATTGTTTAAAAAGAAATGCATATCGTAAAGTTGCCAGAGATGTTGGCGATTCCATGTCTTTTATAGATTCTTCATTGGAAAACACACTCTTCTTATCCATATCTTCACCAAGTCATCAAAATGCTGCAATATCTGCGCCTTTATTAGCAATAGAAAATAAAGTAGATAATGCAGAGTCAATATGTCATATTTCCAGTGAATCTGAGAGTAAATCTGAAAATGAATGTAACGATGAGAGTTTTCTATCTAACAATAATTGTTATGATGAGAATGAAGTAATTTCAGAAAATTCCGAGGGGAATTCTAGTATGTTTTCAGTCACTACAACAAAGGAGGCAGAAAAAGTAAACAAACTAACCACCATTTCCAATGAAAAAAAATTGAGTTTTCATAGCCAATTAGGTCGCTGGGCAACTGAAGAAAATACTTCCCTAGCTTCTCTTAGAAAATTATTAAAGATTTTGCGATTAAGTTCGAGTGAAGATTTAAAACACCTTCCAGTTGATCCCCGAACTCTACTGGGCACGCAAAAAAACACGAATTGTAAAAAACTTGGTTCAGGAAGTTATTTTTATTTCGGAATTGAAAATGCAATAAATGATTTATTTATTAAATTCAACATTAATCCCACTGATACCAGTGTAATTGAAATTGCTGTTAATATTGATGGATTACCACTCTATAAAAGTACTGGAGAATCCTTTTGGCCCATATTATGTTTTAGTTAAATCTGTTGACGTACTTGATAAAGTAGTTTTCTTGGTGGCACTTTTTCAGGGTCCTCAAAAACCCCCAGCAAATGATTTGATATTTGATTTTGTGTCAGAGAGTTCAAGTTTAGTGAACAATGGCATTAAAATAGGATCTTTTGTTGTCCCATTTCGAGTACAAATGCTTATTTGTGATATGCCTGCAAAATCCTATGTTTTGGCGGTTAAAGGCCACAGCGGGTATTTTTCGTGCACGAAATGTTGCACTGAAGGAACTATTTATGATGGTGTTGTCTGTTTTAACGAAACTCAATACCAGAAACGTACTGATGCTGATTTTAGATCTAAAAAGCAAGAGGAGCATCATGTAGGATATACATTATTAGAAAATATTCCCAAATTTGACCTAATTGAGGACGTCCCTCTCGATTATATGCATTGCATTCTTTTGGGAGTCACAAAAAGAATATTTTGTCAGAAGAAATATGGGCTAATATTTGGAAAGCCACCTTTCAAGTTGCCCGCTCGAAAAGTATTATTATTAAATAAAAATTTAAAATACCTGAAAAAGTTCATACCTTTTGAATTTTCTCGTAGAAAAACTCGAAATATAACTGAAGTCAAGCGATATAAGGCTACAGAATTTCGTTTACTTTTATTGTATACCGGAGCAATTGTATTAAAAAATGTTGTCTCCAAAAAAATTTACTCTTTATTTTTAATGCTAGCCATGGCTACTTTAATTTTAGTTAGCAATGAACTTGCCACAAGAAAAGACTTTGTTGAATTTGCAGCATCTTTGCTTGAACATTTTATTATGAATTGTGAAAAAGTTCACGGCTTGGGTTTCTTATCTTTGAATGTACATAGTCTTCTGCATATAACTGATTTTGTTTCTCGTTTTGGAAATCTTGACAAATTCAGCTCTTTTCCGTTTGAAAACTACATGCAACAACTGAAAAAGAAAATTCGCAAGACATCACAGCCAATACAACAAGTGATTAAAAGAATTTCTGAAGAAAAAATTTTTTTTAATCCAGTTGTTATCGAATCTTTGAGTAATAAATTTTCTATAGAGCATAGCAGTGGACCGTTACTACCTGGTTTGACTAGTCCGCAGTAAATTTTCAGCAAAACATTTTCTAATCAACGTCAACAAATTTGGTGATAGATTTGCACAGCTACATGACGATTCAATTATAGAAATTTAAAACTTTGCGACAAATGCAAACTCTGCAGTTCATGTAATTGGTTTTCTGTATAAACCTGATAATGATTTTTTTTCTAAACCCTTTCCATCTTCATTTGTCAACATTTTTTGCATAAAAAAAAGAAGTGAGTTGAGATCCTGGGACATAAGCGCTATTAAAAAAAAAGTTATAATCCTACCATTTGAAAAAAAGTTGGTGTGTTTTCCAATGTCACATCTGTAAGTTACTATTACTATGTATCTAATAGATTATCTATAGTATAATCATTTGATTAACTGTTTCGAAACTCTTCATAAATAACTGCAAAATGTGGTACGTCGTTGTATTTACACAAGAGAATACTGTATCAGTTGTACCAGCCTCTTGGTATGTAGAACTGAGTGGAGAATGCTTTTGGCCCCCTTCAAAAATAAAGAGGAATACCCTCGAAAAGTTGATCAAACGCAAAGAACTCCCAGAGAATGACTGGAAGACTTTTAGGGCAAAAATTTTAACCAAATGTGGTAAGATAAAACCTATAATTATTGTATATTTTTGTTGTTAAAATAAAATTCGAATTTCTAGAGGATTACAAACAAGCTTTATCTAAGGTCCATAAGGCATATGAGAAGGATAAATTGTCAACAACCGATGAAAATGAAAATGTTGGAAAGGGAAAGCGAAAAAGAAAACCACATACCTACAGGAACTTTCATTATAGTTCGTCTGAAGCTGATGAAAGCGGTTCTTCAGATAATTCTCTGTCATTCCCAGAATTTGGTGCTAGCACCCCAGGACCGAGTGGACTTTCTCAAGCACAAGGTATTACAGATTACAGTCTATTTCATTTTTGATGGAATAGTTTTTTTTTTAGATGATAACGATACAAGTTACGAAGAAGACACTTCTCGAAAGCAGTTAAGCATTGGCAGCAGGTCTTCACAACAAAACCGGTAGGTATTTGTAATGCTAAAGTGAGCTCTAGCTTCACAGAAGTAATATAAATTATTTTAGTTCATTGATGGAAAAAGAAAATCGTCAACCAAACAAAAAAACCAAGAAGAGATCAAGATCTCTAGAAGACTATAGGTACCTACTGTATATTATTATTGTTTTAGGTTGAATGCAACTCCTAATTTAATTTTTAGAACCTCCCAGATACAAAATTGTTCAGAGCGAAGAACAGATGAAGAAAGTAAATTAGCAATAAAATAATAATTAACATAGAAAAAATACAATAATTTTAATCAATTTTCAGGAAGTTCTTCTGGATCACAACTGAAAAATTTCCTGAATCGGCCAACCAGAACCTCTGAACCTAATGATGTACTTCCTGAAAGGTGAATAAACATTTTTGAATGTTTTGAAATTAACATTTTTCCCGATTTCAGAAATTTGAAGTTTCATCAAGATAATTTGTCCGTGCCAGAAACACAAAAACATGGAGAATCTGCTACAGTAGATAATTCTGCTGATAAAATTTTGAAAGTATTAAAACAAATGCACGCTAATTCATCAGGTGAGTTTCTATGTAGACAAAAATTAACTTTTTTCTAATATTTCAATCTTTCATTTGTGTAGAATTCAGGGTGCAAGTTTTAAGGAAACTAAAAATACTAAATTTGAAGATAAATGAACTCGGAACATCAATTGAAAAATTGGAAAGTGGTGATAACATCAACCAGTTAGATCAAAATTTGGATAATGAATTTATTGATCTATTTCCCTTGGACATTGAAAAACTTAATAGCCTTGAAAATCGTTTGAATAACGAAATTGAAATGAAGAAAATGGTGAGCCTTATTAATTTATATTAATTTATGTTGATAAATGTATTATTTCTGATATTTTAGATAAAGTATTTAAGTCGAGTTGGAGGCAGTGATGTACCTGAAATTGTAAAACGATTGATGTATAAATTGTTAACAAATGAAGTTGGAAATTTATTCAGTTGGGATGGAGCCAAAGGAAAGAGAAAATTCAAATGTTTAAAGTTAGCCAATGTCATTTTAGGTATGCCAATGTGTAAGAATATATGTAATATGTCTGGTAATACTAAATATTATTTCGTTTCTAGATACTGTGCGAGCTAACAATCACACTAAAAATGCCACAGAAGCCGATATTATTGTCTACATAAAAAAATGGTTGGTGCGATCAAAGGATCGCATGCATCTGGAAGATAAGCGAAGAAGGTTAGTTTTGAAAATATTGTTGCCTAGTATTGTTCATATGTTGTTGAGCCCTTAAATGAGAAAATATATTCATTTATTTTCTTAGATGAAATTTTCTTCAGTTTATTTATTTTTAGACGGAATGAAAATCAGGAAGAAGAGGACGGAAATCAGGAAGAAGAGGACGGAAATGATACTATGTAAATTCGCATAGCATAAATCTTTAGTTTATTATTATACATCAAATTCTAAAGTTCATTATTATGTAATTGGGTTTTTTTATAATATTGATAATGATTATTTTGCTTACTCTGTCCAGTTGCTGGAAGACAAATTAGCATGGATGCAATTCGAGCCAGAAAAATCATGATTTCAGGTAGTGCCTGAATTGCATGAATGCAGATTTGTCAGAAAGTAAACCGAACATTGTTTTTCTCATGAATGAATCTTTCTTTTGTAAAATGTAAAAAAAACAAATAAATGGTCTCAAAAAAATGTTCGTTATAATTTCTTCCTCTCATGACGTTTTTTACAAGTAAGTATGTATCTGAGAAAGGGACTATCAAATGCCTGATAATTTTAAGACCATTTTTTTTTCAGTTGCGCTGGCTGGTAAGAAGTACAGGTAAGAAAGCAACGTGCTTTTGATTGTCATAAAATTATCCCGAGCATGTAATGTCCTAGGGATAATATATCTGACAACGACCACAAAAGCGGAGGTTTCCTGGGACTGTCGGTCAGCGGAATTCGGTTCAGATAGAATGTGTATGACTAAATTACAGTTTAATTTGTTCCATACGTATTCTATCTGAACCAAAATCCGCCACGGACAGTCATGGGAAGCCGCAGCTAAAAAAAACGAATTCACGAAAAGAATATTCATTGCATAAACGCGTTTAATATATAATGGAGGTATAATGTATATAAAAGACATAAGGCGAATATCCATCAAATCTAGGCTAGTATATGCCCCCAATATACACGAATATCCAGGATATGCGATGTATATACCTTATGTACATACTATGTATAATGTATTTTGTGACAAATATATATCCGTAAAACATGAAATGAATATACTTGACATTAAAAATGGAGATTCTGTGTATATGCACAGGTTTATTGTGAATATACATAAAATCTGCATCAAATAAACTTTTGCTATGTGGGACAGTTCTTATCAAACTAATAAACCCAATTACCAACAAACATTTTTCAACAATAAATCCCAATTTCCATCTCAACCTATCAACGTTCAGACAAAACCAAACTACCAACAAAAATTTCCAAGTAGCTCTGGTACTTTTGGAAAGAACCTTTCCAAACAACAAAATGTGTTTGCTAAAAACAAACCAAATCAACACCGATGTCTGGTGTATCCATTCAACCTCGTAGACAAATTTCCCAAGTGTATAGACCACAACAAAATCAAGCAGGCCCGTCTAACTATTTTAGACCAAACCCATATGCTGATCCACCCAGATACACGATCGAAGAAATCAATAACATTCTTGAACAAAGTGTAGAAGAAAATCCTGAACAATATTTTGAAAATGTCTATGATTACACTAATTATTCTGTTAATCAAGACGAACAATCCAATAATGACTATTACCCTGGTTACGAGAAACGAGAAAATTATTTGGAAGAAAATTTCCAACAAACAGCCTCGGAACAAAACAATCAGCCTTAACTTTAGGCAGTTACCAAATCAATCAATTACCTTTCATCCAAATACAGAATCCAGCCTGTGAACTCCTAATTGATACTGGAAGTCATGCGTCTCTTATAAGACCTTGCATTGCTGAAATGTTTTATCCAGATAACATAATAAACTCACATAGTAAACTTACTACTTGCATGGGAACTAGAAAAACGCAAGGAAAAGTTATTGTGCCCATCTTACAAGAATTCGATATCGATAAAAAAATGTCGAATTGATAATGTACAACTTCCACGATTATTTTGATGGAATCATCGGAATAAAAAACTTACAAGAAAATCATCTTAATATCGATTTTTCCAACATGTGTCTTTCAAATAATGAAGTTACAAATTCATTGCAATTCAGAAGATTCGATTTCGATAATCAACTTTTAGAAATCCCTGCCAGAACAATGCAAATCTTTTATTTTAATATTAATATAACAGAAGGAACAGAAATTCTAACTCCATCCATAAATTCCGAAACTCACGTTATCTTACCAACAATTGTTAAAGTCAAGAACATTAGAAGTACATAACCGTACAAACGAATCTCTTACCTTGAATTATCATATCGATCAACTCGAAGACAATTGTGATATTTACGAAGAAGATAATTTTGAAATCTTCAACACGGAGCAAATGCTACCTCAATATTCCAATCATTAGGTAAATAATCCCTTAAATCTTCTACGAACTGATAACTTAAATAAAGAAGAACTGAATGCTTTACAGCAATTAGTTATGTCCTTTCCCACGATATTTCATAAACCAGACGAAAAACTCTCATTTACCAACCAAGTAAAACACGAAATAAAGACAACAGACGAGATCCCTGTTCATGTAAAAACTTATCGTTACCCCCACGTTCATAAACAAGAGGTTAATCAACAAATTAAGAAAATGATAAATGAAAATATTATTCGACCGTCCTCAATCCCTTGGTCATCCTCTGTGTGGATAGTCCCCAGGAAATTAGACGCTTCAGGCAAACAGAAAAAGTGCGAATGGTCATTGACTATCGCAAACTGAATGAAGAAACCATTGACGATAGGTATCCATTGCCAAATATCTCTGATATTCTGGACAAGCTTGTCAGAAGCAATCATTTCACAACCTTAGATCTAGCTTCTGGTTTCCGCCAAGTGGAAATGCACCCAAGTTCAATTCCTAAACCTGCTTCCAACGTAGAAAACGGGCACTACGGATATACACGCATGCCCTTTGGCTTAGAAAACGCCCCCGCCACTTTTCAAAGGCAATGTTTTATCCGGACTACAAAACATATTATGTCTAGTCTATATGGATGACATCATTGTTTACTCCACTTCTCTGCAAGAACACATCAAAAATCTGAAAAGAATATTCCAAAGATTGGAACAGTTCAATCTGAAAATTCAACTAGACAAGTCAGAATTTCTGAAGAAAACAGTCGAATTTAACGCCCGAAGGAATTGAACCGAATCCGAAAAAAATTGACGCTATCAAGAAATTTTCAATTCCCAAGACCACTACAGAGATCGAATCATTCTTAGGATTGACTGGATACTATCGTAAATTCATCAAAAACTTTGCCAAAATCACTAAGCCTATGACAACTGCATGGTCTAAAGACTATATCGCTGCTTTATTCGAAGCAAATATTGAAATAAGTCAATCACGAATTGAGACAATAAAGGAATTCCTAAAGCAATAATTTTAAGCGCGGAATCTTGAATTTTGTGGGAACAGCACAAAAATGGCTGTACGGAACACTTGACACCGAAGACGGTGCTAGATATGACTCATATATTCAAATGTTGAATGAAAATCAACAGACAATCAATGAAAATTTGAAAGATCAAGCACAAATTCTTTAACAAGTAACAAAGACCTTTCATAACCAATTTTTAAACATAGAGAACAATCAAGTAATCATTTCTCAGAGAATTAAAAATATTTCTGCGAATAATCAGAATCTACAGACGATTATAACTTTGAACCTGATACTTGATAACAATAATATGCATAGTAGCAAGATACGAGATCTGATAAATCATATACAACTCGTTATCAACTCTGCACAATCAGGCATTATGCATTATACTATATTGCAGCACAATGAACTCAACCAGATTTTTAAAAACATACCCAAGAATCAGCAAATCCCATTTGACAATGCAATAAAGTATTACGAAACAATGTCGACAACAGTAAGAATTCAAAAGGAATTGATTATATTTACAATCTATAGACAAAAAATAAATCCAAAAACTTTTTGGATGAATAAACTCTATCCTATTCCTATCCAGAATAATACCATTGATATTAAGCATCCCTATTTGTTACTTACAACAGATACATATTTTAATGCTTTAAATGAGTGCCCTAATGTCGAAGGCGTATACTTATGCAATTTTGAGACATTAGCCCAAAATGAACCCTGTGTTCACAGCATCATTAATAGTGAACAACAAACATGCCCTTTCTTGAAAATCGACTAAGGTACCTGAGCCAAAAAAGGCCAGGGTCCCTTACAAGGCCCGCTATCAAATGTGGCAACCCTGAGTAACCAAAATAAACCACACAACGCCCTTCCACAAACGATTCATCCTCCGAGAACTAGTCAAGGTTAAATCAGGCGTTACCCCCTGCGCGAGCGCGTCAGTTGAAACATAGCCGCCATAGTGGTACGTCGCAGGTCCGTGATCTAAAAACAGTGTTTTCTTCCAAGTGCTCAAAATTTGTATGAAAGTAAGTAAATATTTTTTTGTTTTGGTACTATAGCATAGCGTGCAGTTTTAGCTATCCACTGGTATCGTTTTTTGAGCAGTTAATGTTATCCTTTGGTGCTTTACGTCCTTTTCATTCTTCAAAAACAAGAAAAATTATCGGGGCCCTTATAACGCCCACAATTTTGTCCCAAATAAGGCCCATGGGCCTTAATTGGACCTCAGTATAAATTTTTAGTTATTTATTATTTTAGGAAATAACTAGGTACATCTCTTTTTCCAGGAATAATGGAACCTCCAAAAAAACGGGCAAAGTGGTCGCAAGAACAGCTGCGGCGTGCAATGGATGCGGTGAGAGGGGGATCATCTGTCAGAAGTGCTAGCATAAACTAGGCATACCTCGAAGGACTTTGAGAAATCATGTTGCATCTGGTGTGAGTGAAAAAAGATTGGGCCGCCCAACAGTCTTATCAGCCGCTCAGGAGACTGATCTTTGTGGACGAATATTCCGATTATGCGACATTGGAATGCCGTTAACTTCGAAGCTCCTGAAAAGATCGGTTTTTGCCTACTGCCAGCTGCTTGAAATACCCAACCCATTTTCTGATGCCAAAAAAACTGCAGGAAGGAAATGGTTCCGCCTTTTTCTTAAGCGACATGAGGATGTGGCAAGACGCAAAGCACAGCAAATGAATGCTGCAAGGGCAGCAAAACTAAACAAGTTCATAGTGAATGATCATTTTGCAAAACTTCGCCGTGTCTTGGAGGAAATGGATATTATCAATAAACCGCACCTAATTTTTAATATGGACGAAAAGGGATGCAGGCTGACCTTGCACAAGCAACCACAAGTGCTTGCAAAACGTGGTTCTTCAAATGTTCATATTATTGCAGAAGAACATGCGGAAAATGTTACGATAGTGGCATGTGGTAATGCAATTGGACAAGTAATACCCCCAATGATTTTAATGAAAGGGAAAAGGGAAAAACAGGAATGGTCCGAGAATCTTCCACCAGGAGCTGTTATCAAAATGACCGAGAAAGGCAGCATGAACACTTCAACCTTTGTGACTTGGATTAAACACTTTTCTCAGTTTAAGCCGAACGAGAAGGTTCTTCTCATTTTTGACGGCGCATCTTCTCACCTTGACTTCTCAATAGTTGAAGAGGCTGATAAACATGACATAACTCTGTATTGTCTTCCTAGTAACACCACCCATCAATTACAACCGATGGACAAGTCTGACTTTGGGCCATTTGAAAGTTATTGGGATGACGAGGTGTTACTTTTCTGGACAAATAAGCCCAACCACCGAATAACTAAGTTGAATTTCGGAACAATTTTCAGCAAAGTATGGCCACGGGCAGTAACACCATCTAACATTACAGCTGGATTTCGGGCAACTGGAATTTATCCTTTCGACCCAAACGTTATACCTGACAATGTGTTCGCGCCTTCGGAGCTCACAATGAGAAGATCTTCGAATGCAGAAAATGAAGCGATAGAAATACAAAATGACGAGCAAGAACATGCAGCTGATTTAAATCGTGCAAACCTTGAAGTTATTCCAAAAACTCTTATTATCAATAAAAGAAGTAATGAAAAAAAGCTAGATGTGGCATCTAAAGTGAAGCAAACATTTTCCGATAGTTTTACGTGTAGAGCTGGTCCAAGTGGAGTTCAGAAGCCTAACGGGAATCCAAAGAAAATCAAGAAAGTGGCCAACTCCTCAAGCTCTGACACTTCAAGGGATTATTCTGTACGAGATTCTTCTTCGGGGGATGAGAGTTTCAGTAGCTTTATTCGTGAAAGGAGTCCCATAGAAGAACATTCTCCAGAACAAAAATCTGACAATGAATCCACTTTCAAAAAGGTATTACCCACGCCTGAAATTGAAGAAAAAAAAATAACGCCTAGAAAAAAATCATTAAATTATAGGGCACAACGCGTAACGAAAGATTTGTTCAAGGGAAGTGAACAAAAAAATCAGATTGCTTCGAAAGCGAATAAATATCAGCCAAAGAAAAAAACCAAGAAAGTATTAGAAAAATGGTATTGTCACGTTTGTGATGAAGATGAAGTGGCAAATATGCGACTATGCAATATGTGTCTTCGGTATGTTCACGAAGATTGTGTAGGTTTAACCGTGAAGGATAAAGAATCTTTCTTTATATGTCCCTCGTGTTCTGACTGAAACTACACACGTCGGCATCAGTTCCTGCTTATCAATTTTCTATTTATCAACACGCATTCACCTTTTATAATTATCAATGTCGTTCCGGCGTTTACGTTTTGTTAAGTTTGTAAACTTTGATTTTTATTTCTTGTAAGAATTTATTATTGCCGCATCACAAGAGTACATTTATTTTTTAACCGCAATTTAGAACTTTGTTTTTTTTTTATTTTTTATACTTTTGAAGGCTTTTACTTATTTACTGAAGGGTGTATATGTTTTTTTTTTAAAGAAATAAATGTAATTATCAACCATAATATGATCTCTTATTACTTGGGCCATATTTGGGTATCCCCTATGGTCTTATTAAGGACCCTTGGTCTTAATAAGGCCCAGTTACAATGTTTTAAAAAAATATGAGAAATTCACCTAAAACTGATTTAAAATTTGATTATTATAGATGTTACTTATAAAAATAGTGTAACGAACTTACTCTATAAATTTGGTTACTATACGATAAAATATTCATCTTCTGAAGGCCTCTAAAATTAGCATGGCCTTATTAGGAACGGGTACCTTATGAATAACCGACAATTCAAGAACTACCTAACAATCAATTATTGTTAATTCCCAAAAGAAGTTTGACAGCAGTTATGGAGTGCAATCAAAAGGAATACATCCAGATAATTGCCAGTTCTACTCTAATATCCAGAAGAAAATGTTCAGTAACTCATAGTAATCACACATTTGCCGAAGACCAGGGACGGACTGGCCCGGCGGGCTGGCGGGCGCAGCCCGCCGCGCCTTTTGTTTAAAAACGCCCAGGCGCCTTTTGGTGTGAGTGAAAAAAATTATATTAATTTTTAAAATACATACACAAAAATCTAACAAAATAAAATGAACAATAAATTAATGAATCATGATATCGTGCCGCCCGCCTGGCGAAGGTCACTCACCTACGCCCGTGCAGGTGCAAATAACTTGGAGGCGAGGCGACGCGACGCGCACAAAAAGCAAGCAGTATTGTCTGGTAAAGTTAAACTTATTTTAGAAAGGTAACTTTATCTTTTCATAAACATTTAGATTGTATAACTACAACATACATTTCTAGGCTATGGATTCGAAGCAAAAAACAAAGAAAAGATCTGGCGCGGAAAATCTTAAAATTGGGAAAAAGAGAATAATGGAGCAAGAGGCGAATAGATGTATGAAAATAACAGATATTTTCGTGAAAGACGGCAAAAAAAATGAGACGACAACGACTGGGAACAAGGATAACGACACTTATGACACTGTTTCGACCCCTCAAAATGACGTACAATCAATAATACAACCATCTATGAGCGAAATGGAGTGCACTGAAGACATCGAGGAAGACATAATACTTTCGACCACGACGTGAGTAACATTGCAGTTAAATGAAGAAATAACAAATGAACAATTACTGTCATCTGCCAACCAACTGGACCAACTGGTGGAAAAACCTGATGCAGTAGAATCTATTATTAGTACTGTGTGTGCCAATGATTTTACTACGCATGTAAGCGAACCTCAAAATAGTCCTTTATTCAACTCAGATATTGTTGAGGAAGAGTTCTATTTCAAAAAACCAACTAATCAAAAAGATCTTATTAAGTATAAGTATTTATTCACGGTCATCCAATTCAACCTAAAAATTTGCCAAATAATTTGAATGCTAGCTTAATTTATAACAAGAAAGACAAAACTAAAAGGCAGTGGATCAGCTTTTTTTTTAAATAATAAAAACAATTCATTGTTTTGTTGGATTTGTTTAGGTTTTGGAAAAGAAGATTCACCTTTTGTTCAAGGGGGATTATGGGATGTTAAACATATTTACAGTAGGATAGAAAAACATGAGAAAAGTAAAGAGCACGTAGCTAATTTTGAAAAATATCTATTGCATACATCTAGCAAAGATGTAGTCGGTATTTTTTTGTCTGAAGCTAGGCAAAAAGAAAGACAAAAAATAGAAAGAAATCGTTTAGTCATTACTTGAAGTAATAAAAACAATTGGAAAAAGAGGTATTAGCCTTAGAGGAACTAAAAATAGTGAATCAGCTTTTACCCTAGAAGACGAAACTATCGACCATGGAAATTTTCTTGAATTGTTATTATTAGTTTCCAAATTTGATCCTCTTTTACAGTCACACGGCGGCAAGGCTTCTCAGGGAAGGGGAAACGTCACAACATTTTTATCTAAATCAACTACAAATAAAATAGTTCAAGTTATAACAAAATTAATTAAAACAAAGTTATCCGAAGAAATTCAAGAATCTGAAATATTTTCAATCCAGATCGATACCACCCAAGACATTAATGTAGTAGATCAATGTTCAGTTGTTGCAAGGTACGTTCATCAAAGTAAGGTATACGAAAGAGTAATAGGGTCCTTGCAGATATTTTTTTTATTGTATGAAAATGATTAATTAGAATCAAATAGTATCCCTCCAAAATATTTTCAAAATACGTGGAATATTAAGGTCGTAATAAATAATTAAAATTCAAACTGGCTAATTTCCCGCTAAAAACGTAGCCTTGATATTTCAGCTGTCAGTGACGTCACGAGGTATTATTTTGTTTTAACGTTCTCATGATTCTTATGAACCTTACATTTTTTGACGAAGTTTTAAATTATTTTTGAGTTGCAATGGTTTATCGGTATTGTATTGTGCCAGGATGTAGAAGTACAACAATTTCCACTCCCACTTTTATAAAGCTACCTATGGAAGAAAAACAATGAAAAATATGGCTAGAAGCCATGATATGGCAGCCTAAAGATATCTCATTACAAAGTCATGTTTACCTATGTGAAGACCATTTTGATGTAAGTACATATTGAGATTTGTAAAGTTGTGTTGGATTAAAAATTTAATTTAAATATACTCCTGGACAAAATTATCGCACCACCACTGCACATAAGCACCATAAGCAGTTGTGCGATAATTTTGTCCAGGAGTATATATAATATAATAATAAAACGGATGGCGGCTAAGGCCAGCCGTCTCGGTTCATACCTCGTGACGTCACAATTAATGGCGTAGCTTTTTCCTATGACGTCAAATTAGAAAAGTGCGGCCGAAGTTTGTTAATTAATAAATTGGGTAATTAGAAGTTTTTTTTGGAAAAAAATATTATGGAGGGTTATTTATTGTGTTTAAGAAGATATTTAAGAAGTTTTCAGATAAAAATTAAAATACGTGCAAGAGGCCTATTGCGGTTATTAATTCTGAGTCTGGAAAAGGGAAAAAATTTATTTAGAATTGTCCAAGATGTGTTACAAACCATGAATATTGACATAAAAAAGTGTGTGGGAAATTCTACTGATGGAGCTGCGAACATGCAAGGCCAGTATAAAGGTTTCGACAAATATTTAAAAGACGCTTCACCAGAACAAATACATGTATGGTGTTATGCTCACGTATTAAATCTAGTGATGTTGGAAACTACCACTAAAACCATACCAGCGGTTAATTTGTTTGGCTTAATAAATAAATGTGCAGTTTTCGTAACAGATTCATATAAAAGAATGGTCGTTTGGAAAAAAATATCAGAAGATACCAATTTTGTAAATTTCATTGGTTATACAAGATGGTGGGCAAAAGACAAGGCTCTGGTGAAAATTTTTAATATTGAAACCGGCATCTACGTTGAAATTTGTAAAGCATTGCACTGTATTGCCACCGATGAAAATTTTAACGCAGAAACAAGATTTATAGCCAACAGTTACTTGGAAAATTTCCTTAAATTTGAAACCATATTAACGGCTATTTTATTTTTTAAAATATTTCGTTTTACTAGTCCATTATCCTTGTATCTACAAACCAAAGGTATGGACTTTTTACAAAGCTATCGAATGGTAGAAAATACACTTTCAAAACTTGAAGCTAACTCTAGAGAATTTAATAATTTATTTGAAGAAACACAAAAGTACGTTGCAAAAGCAAACGAGTGCTTCGTAGAAAAAAACATTGACCTAAAATCGGAAGAAATGTTTCCCCAGATAAGGCAAAGGAAACAAAAAAAAATTGCCTATGAAATTTCAAGTGGCGTTACTTTTACACCAGAAGAAAAATATCGTATTGAAGTATACAATGTTACGTACGATACAGCGATCGAATGCATTAAATCAAGATTCGTAAATCACAAAAAACTATATATGGATTTTCAATGCTTACATCCATCGGAGTTTGCAAATATCAAAAACATGCCAGATTCTGCATTGGAAGCAATATGTTACAAAATGAAACTATTTTTTCCCGATATTAACCAAGCTGTATTGAGGCAAGAATTAGAAGATTTTTCTGGAAAATGGCCACAATTATCAAAATCTCTCTTTGAAGAATTTTGGGAAACTTTACCTAGTCATCACTGCGATAAAGAGGGAGACTGTGATTTCACAGAAACTTCATGTAAATCCTGCAGAAATTGCATTTTATGTTGCTATAATGTTTTATATAAATATAACTTACATGCAAATGCACATGCTCAGCTTTCTAAAGTATACAGGGTGTCCCAAAAAGATACCGACAAACTTTAGGGGGTAGTAGGGGACATCAAAACAAGCATTTTTGTTTATATAAACATATGTCCGCAAATGAGCCATTTGGGCTGTAGAGCAAAAAAACTGTTTTCATTCTTCGCAATAATTAAATCACTGTTTACTTATTAAATTTGCTTTATTAACAAATCAATTATGGTTTACAATAATTGTTCAAAATGTTGACCATTTACTTCAATGCCAAGATTGCACCGTCGGGTCATTGACTGAAAAGTTTAGTCTACGAAACACCTGTTCGTAATGAGGAAGATCTGTTAGCAAGGATACTGGCGAGTTGTACCCATGTAGAAGCTATTCCCGGAATATTCCAAAGGGTTCGCGAGTCAATGACCCGACGGTGCAATTTTTGCATTGAAGTAAATAGTCAACATTTTGAACAATTATTGTAAACCATAATTGATTTGTTAATAAACCAAAATTAAGAAGTAAACAGTGATTTGATTATTGCGAAGAATGAAAAGAGTTTTTTTGCTCTACAGCCCAAATGGCTCATTTGCGGACATATGTTTATATAAACAAAAATGCTTGTTTTGATGTCCCCTACTACCCCTTAAAGTTTGTCGGTATCTTTTTGGGACACCCTGTATAAATACATTCTTACGTTATCAATAAGTCAGGTGACATGTGAGAGGTCATTTTCGAAATTAAAGTACATCCTCAATCGATTACGATGTAACTTGTCCCAATATAATGTCGAGGCCTTTATGCTAATAGAGAGTTATTGGACGTGCAATAAGGACAAGCAGTATTTAAATTAGCCTTATTTTGACATCTACGCATGCGCATTTGGGTCCGAAAATAAGGATTTCCTTAATAAGGTTACTGCTTGTCTTTATTTGTGTATGGTTAGTGCCAGGCAGTATTATTATTTATTTCAAATTTCTGACATTTTGGACGACTTTGACGTTTCGCTTTTCGACGATGACGTAATTTTACTTAGAAAATTTATTTTTTACAATAGTTTTCCATTTTACTGTGGATAACATCAAAAAATGGGCATCATAGCAGAAAATCACAAACAAAAATAAACACTTTTTGAGGCTGAAATTTTTAAACATAGCTATCAGCTGTCAAAATTATGAATACAGAATAAGGTATTACTCTAGCACCTACTATAGTCTTCCAATAACTGGTTTTTTTTGTGGCAAAATAGTGCTGACGCACTAATAAAATAAGGTAGATCCTTAATACTGCGAGGCAGTATTTAATGGTTCCAATAACTCTCTAATGTCTCTAGAAAGGGATATATTAATGTCACTTAGTAATGACGTCATCATAAATGATTTAGCTGCAACTAGTGAAAATTTGTCTGCCCTGCTTATGTAAAAGAGAATACCTTTTTTTTAAAGATTTCCATTTTATTTATATTTTTCTTTTTTTTTTGTGTGATGAAAATGTGATTTTTAATATTGAGTACTTTTGCTTTGTTATACATTTTGATACTGAAACCTTAATTTATTTGTTTATGTTCAATTCGTAGAATAATAATGTTGTTTTCCTCATCGGCCGGCGCCTTTTCCTTCAAATAGCCCGCCACATTTTCCAGGCCCAGTCCGTCCCTGCCGAAGACATCAAAGAAAACTTCAATTTAGAATTCAAGATACCGAAAATAGACATTCCTATTTTTCCTGAAAACATCACGACGATCAAACTCAAACTGAAAACAGTAGACCATGAAGCCCTTCAAGAAGCTCTACAAGAAGCCTCGCAACTTGAAGTTCGACCCTTGAAAGAGTTAACCTTTGTAAATAACCATATATCCACATATGTAATTATTATTTTAATCGTTATTTTTATAATTATTATAACCATTTTTTATTTTAAACTATTTAGGAAAAAATGTGAAAGCTGAGGTTCAAATTGAGTTGCCTAACTTGGTACATCAACCCCAATTTGCAACCACCTAAGGAGGGAGGAATTATATTGTAACTCAATAAAGACCCTTTTGTTCTCCCAAAACAATAATAACTATCTTGCTTATGCTAGCATTTATTTTATTATAAAATACGCTTGCAGACACTGTTTTGCATTCATTTACTCTCGAGATTTCCTCGCAGTAATTTGTCTTATTTTTTTTTTTTTTTTTTTTTTTACGGATATGCGCACTCGCAAGGAAATGTCCTATCACGCTCGAGAAGCGGCAAGTGCGCGGAATAAGTTTAAAGTTTTCATCTGTAATACTTAGTTTTAAAAATAAATGTTTTTTAAAAACAAAGTTTACTGAAGTGGAAACTTAATTAGTATAGAAGAACAATAACGCAAGTTTATGTATTTAAATGATTATAGTGATGTATTTTAAACATTCTAATCCAAATAAATACTACACCTATTTAAAATCATTTTTTATTGGTTGGATCATCCCTATGCAGCGGTTTAATCTACCTCACTATTGGGATAGATACAACCATGATAATATGTCACATTTCCTTTTAAACCATAAGTAGAAACCCTTGTTTGAAATCCAGGTGATCAAAACCAAGTTTAACACAAATTTTAGATGTAAGACATCCCAAATCACATTCAAATACCAAAATCTTACAATCATCTAACTCCGTTTTTTAAATAAAAATAGAATTGTGCAAAATGATTGATTCATGCTCAGTCTCCCCTACTGTCAATTTTATGGAAAATATTCTGAACAAATTCAAAATATAGTTTCTCTAGTTTATTACCGTAATTGGACCTTCTAAATTACTTCAAAATATTTCTTCCGAATTACTGTTTTACCTCTTGCATCTACACAGTGCTGTTTTCTTAAGTAATCATCTCCTCTTGGATGACCCGGATGACTTCTTCACCTCGTAAACTAGCGGATATATGCTTTTGAAAAGCATCAAATATACCATCCAAGTCTTTAGTCGAGGGTCACCAGGGTCTACCCTACAGAGAGGGTATTTGGAAGTTAAAATTGTATAGAAACCAAATTTGTATAAATCGAGGTTTAAATACACAAGTATGCACTTACAGAGTGCTGCTTTCATAAGTAATCATCTCCTCTTGGATGACCCGGATGACTTCTTCACCTCGTAAACTAGCGGATATTGGCTTTTGAAAAGCATCAACTTATACCATCCCAGTCTTTAGTCGAGGGTCACCAGGGTCTACCCTACAGAGAGGGTATTTGGAAGTTAATTTTTTATAGAAACCAAAGAAAACTATATTTGTGTAAATCGAAGTTTAAATATACAAGTAGGTTGCCAGAAGACCAGCATGTAGGAAGCTGCATAGAACATGTGCTCAAATTTGAGACCTTAACTGATATTCACCTTCAATAATCCAGACATTTTTGCACACAGGAAGTGGTATCTCCCAGGATTATACCGGTTGTGGGTAGTTTTCCTATGTATTTTTCGAAAGGTAAGAACGTAGAAATATTGGGACACTATTCTACTGGTAACCAAAGATACTATAGTTTCTCATTGGAGCCAGAGAAGGGAATGTCATATTTTACAACATGTACTACAGAAAACATAGAAAACCTGTACGCCTTAATGCTAAGGTTATCAAAATAATTGACAAAAAAAAATCAAATTCCAAGAAACGGGAAATACCATATTAAAAACCATAAAAAAAATCAAAAACCAAAAGTATACTGCTGCTTAATGTTTGAAAGCATTTCCAGAAAATCGCAAATATTTTTAGAATGCATGAATATGTATGCCTGCTTCTAATCCGCATCGTATATGGAATCAACAATTTTTTAGGGATAAAAATTAGAGCTACTGGAAGGCAATATGCAGTTGGTTTTATACACGTTTTTAATAAATTATATCCTACAAATAGGTTTCCAGAGATATTTTGACATTAACATAAAAAATGCAAGTAAATGAAAATAAATTTAAAATAATATTTTCCTTTGTTTTAATTGGGGTAGGATTGGAAAAAAAACACCAACGGAAATTTGTTTTATTTAAAATACTCGACATTGTTGAGGTTTTTTTTTTCTTAATAAATTCAGTCAGTACCTATTGATTTGACCAACCAACCATTGTCTGGCCTTCTTGAATGATTCAATTATTGACTTCATTGAAGTTTGAAATATATTTCCCATTTAAGGAATAAAGTTAATCCTTAACTTTCTAATGTTGGAAATCACTCAACATAAGCAAAGTTGGGAAATAAATACCCCAGGACAAAAAACAGTTCGAAACGTTGGTGACATGCTCATAATCAATTCCCTATTTAGCTGCTATGGCTCCGGTGTCCTACTAGGACTGTGGCTTATCAATGAATTATCGAAATCCATATGTTGCTAATTTTCTTTGAATGGACTTTTGGGAGTCGTCTTGAGTCTATGCTTTCTCTTGCCATTGTTGGAGATAACCAATCTTCCTGAAAATAGAATTTGAAATATTAGGTAACAAATTTAATGGGTTTACAAATTACAAATAAAATAATAATAATACATCTATTTATTAATTTTTATGATGCATAATATGTTCAAAATGTGCACCATAGCGACGCAAAGCTTCAGAAGGATTCTGCAAATCATTCAACATATTTATAAAGAGTGGTTTTTGCTATTTTTCTGAGACTTGTTTCAAACTGCGGCCGTTATTCCTCCCAACTCTGTATGACCGGAAATAGTGCTCTACTAAGAAAACTTTTTCTTCATGTGAAAGAGCCATATTGACGAAGATTTTAACCTTAACGTAATATCAAACTGACAACTAATAGCAAATAAACGAAATACGATAAATGCAGCTTGCGTGCGCAATTGCGTAGAGCTCTAGATCCCGGTACTGTTTATTTTGGCGGAAACCGTAGTTAAACATTTTCAAAATTTGAAAAAGGCTATATATACATATTAAAAAACCCTTTCTTTGACATCAAAAACTTTTAAAATAACCCTCCGTTTGAACACGTTAAGGTTAAATTAAAATTGTCAATTTTTGAGTGTGACGTCAAATTTATCGCTCCATGAAAAATCTTAAAAGTGAACTAGACCAACAAAAAAAAAAAAAAAAAAAAGTAGTCAGGAGGAGTGGGGCATAGTGGATAGGCTGGTCGAGTCGTGAACAAAAAAAAAAAAAAAACGGAAGAATCTATTGAGGTCCAAAGCCACTCAGAAATAATAACTAGTGACAAATAATTTTAATTTTTGTCGATTTTTTCCAATAGAATAACCTATCAATAGCAACGTCAATGTTATTAATAATTCCAATTATGGATTCTGTGAATTATGGGCACATATTTAATAACTATGGCAGTTTTGGGGGAACGCGATATATTTCATCAAGGGGTGGTGAAGCTATGTGTGCTTGGTGATTGTAAAAGTGATAGTAGAACGAGTTCCATAACTTTTCTTAACGTTCCGAAGCCCTGCTTGAGTATGCGGAAAGGTCAATTTGCTGCTGACCCATCTCATCAAAAAGACTGTATTTTGTGTAATAAGTGTAGCTTGTGGCTGTCTCATTATCAACGTGAGGATTATTGCAAACTTGAAGATGTGAAACAATTGCATTACATATGCATGTTACATTTTATGGAAGCTAATGGTCCTACGTAGAAATATCTATGCCCCCTGTCTGCTTCAGAGGCTTCCCAAAAACGGGTAAGATTCGTTGAATAAGAAGCAATAATAATAAATTACCTAGTGACCCCATTTGCCTCCACTGGAGTTTTAAGTAACACAACACCTGGCACATAACTGTCTGTTAATTATATCAAACGTTTTGCAACCAAAGAAGCCATAGCGAATCCACCGAATACTAAATGCGAAAGCACATATTATCTATGTTTTGTTTGTCGACCCGTCTATTGACAGACGTCGCTTTTGACAGTCTCGCACATGCGTCATGCAGACGATGAAAGTTTCTATTTCAATGTCAAAGAAAATTTCAATGTAAACAAAAACTTTGAAGAAGAAATAGTAAATTTTTCAAAAGATAGTGAAGAATAATATAATCTTCCAAAAGATAATTTTGCGGACTTCCGAAAAAAAATTATAATCAGTAGGTAGTCAAGATGAAAAATCGGCTAGTTCATCTAAAAACATCAATAACAGTACAGAAATCGAAGAAAAGAGCCATTGTGAAAAATGTAAGTTCAAATTTAAAACTAATTCATATTCCCTTGAATGTTCAAATTGTAAAAAATTGTTTTGTTTAAATTGTTCCGGCCAAACCAAGAGAAGTGCAATAATATGAAAAAATCCAAAATATTTTGGAGCGGTTTTTATGGAAAAAAATTAATGAAAATAGAAATGATTTTAAATTAATCAAAGAGAATGTTCAACTTAGACAAATAATTTGCACTTTAAGTGCTGAAAAATTAAGCCAAAATCATTTGGAATTTAGAATTCAACAAAAATCAAATTTACCAGTGCTATTATAAAACCGAAACAAAATCAAAATTCGAAAAAAACAAAAGAAGTTCAAGAAAAAGGAACAAAGGATCTAGGAGCAAGGTAAAAAAAATTAGAAACATTCGAACTGGAGGAATAGTAATTGAATCAAATTCCCAAGAAAAAATCGAACAACTACATAAATTGGGGCACAAAAAACTGAACAAAGAATATATTTAGTATAGAAATGTCACAACTAAAACCTCCAAAAGTGGCAATTATCGGTTGTAGAGAAAATTATAGTCATGATAAATTGGTGGAAGAAATGGGGGCATTCCAGAACATTGACGCAAACGACCAAATAGAAATTATAGGAAGCAGAAAATCGACATATTCAAAAAAATATATCCATTATTCAAATACAAGTGGAGAAATATTTGAAAAATTGAAAAATAAAGAGATTTCTTTGGGGTGGAATGTGGATTAAATGTTTTATAAGAGAAGCTTTTGACAGGGCCGTCGGTAGGGGCCGGGCGAGGGGCGGCCGTTTTATATGGGGGGCCAAAGACATTTATCTTGTTATAATTATTTTAAATTTTATTTATCGTTCACGCAATATTTTAAAACCATATCCCACAAAAATATTTAAATGCTCTAACTAAAATTTCGGATTTTCTCTTTCGTTACAGTGTTCTCACCTACCCTTCAACAACAGGTTATACTGTTGTACAAGTTATACGATCGAAACATCAATGGAGCCTGTGCTATTTTCCGTGTCCACTAGAATATGTACCTAGCTATTCATATAACAAGTGTGTAGAGTGAAGCTGTTTTCACACAATCGCATGAGTGTAAAAAGGGGTTTTACACACATACAAAATATCACAACTTTACTCCCTAGTGTCTGAAGTAACTCACTCTACAACCTAGGGTGTAAAGTAAATATCACATTATCAATGCAAACAAAGGGCAGCAAAGGCTTTTATGATATCAAAGTTCATACTTATGGATGTTTATACATTTTTGCAAAGAAACAAAAAACTAATACAATAACAACTTTTTCAACGATTTTTTCACGCACTAGTGTGTAAAGTGGATTACTTTACGCACTAGTACGTAATATATAATTTTACTTCTCTTGAAGGGAACGTAAAGTAAATACTTTACGCACGGTAGTAGAAAAAAAAATTATATACAGGGTGTCCCAGAATATGTGGGCAATCTCTCGGTTTCAGATAGAACACAAAGAAATAACATGACAACTTCCCATAAAAAAAATTCCTACGGCCCCCCTACGAAGTTACATGCCCTTAAAGAACGCCTCTGAAAATCGGTTTTTTGTTGATGAGTTTCAAAATACTTCGTGTATTTTTTTTTTTTTTTAATATGATGGATACTAGATAAGATCCCTTAAAATGGACCCTCTCAAACACAGTTGACCAATCTAGTTTGCCAGGGACGGACTAGCTTTAACGCAATAATGACACTGAGGAAATATTAGTAGAAAGGATTAATTTTCCCTGTCGCGAAATAAAGGCTAATACAGGGTGTCCCAGCCGAGAGTGACCCATTTTAAATGCTTATAACTTTTAAACCAGGTGAGCTAGCTACCTGCGGTTTGTGCCATTCGATTTCTCTTGGTCTTAAGTTTTTTCCAGTAGGTTTCACTTTTTTTTGAAACTTATACAAGGCGAGTAAAAAAAAATCCGTTTTTCAACATCGAAATTCTCCACTATTTCTAATGGAACACCCTGTATATCACAACGTCAAAAAAAAGATTCATGTTTAGGGTTTTCATGTACCAATAGACATTGTCCCTAAAACTTGAAGTTTTAGCCGAAAAAAAATCAAAATCGAAATCTTGGTATTTTTGCAAACGCATGCAACTTCATGTTGTAGGAACTTGATATCACTATGACAAACAATTTTGTAACTGTCTAGTTAGATATCAGTTAAGATACATTTTCCAAGAAAATTTAACGAGTTTCAAAGTATTTTCTCTAGAACTCATTAAATAGAGATACCCCAACAGTAACAGTTTGGTGTGCAATCTCTATTGAGAAAAAATACAGACCATTTTTATTAATGAACCAACAATAACAGAATCTGTATACACTGATATGTTCTTTTTTCCATAGTTAACACAGGAGGTCATCTTGGATGATATCCATTTTCTGCAGGATGGTGCCCCCACCTCATTATTCACTAATAGCAAGGGAATCACTGGATATGATACTTGGGGAAAGACGGATAAGGAGAGCTGGCCCATAGAACGGATACCTTACTCTCTCGACTTGAGAGTTCTAGACTTTTTTCTCTGGCGTTATGTCAAGGAAAGATGCGGTTATACTTTGCTAAAATAGCCTAGAAGATCTTAAGCGGAACAGTTGTAATGTCATTGAAGCGATTTTCCACGTAATGTTCCACAATTCATTCAACCATTTATTGATCCATAAATGCCTGGAACAGAATGGCTAACATATACAGGGTGTCCCAAAAAGATACCGACAAACTTTGAGGGGTAGTAGGGGACATCAAAACAAGCATTTTTGTTTATATAAACATATGTCCGCAAATGAGCCATTTGGGCTGTAGAGCAAAAAAACTGTTTGATACTTTTATTCTTCGCAATAATTAAATCACTGTTTACTTATTAATTTTGCTTTATTTTCAAATAAATTATGGTTTACAATAATTGTTCAAAATGTTGACCATTTACTTCAATGCAAAGATTACACCGTCGGGTCATTGACTGAAAAGTTTAGTCTACGAAACACCTGTTCGTAATGAGGAAGATCTGATAGCAAGGATACTGGCGAGTTGTACCTATGTAGAAGCTATTCCCGGAATATTCCAAAGAGGTCGCGAGTTGAAAAATTATCGTAAACCATAATTTATTTGCTATTGAAGCAAAATTAATAAGTAAGCAGTGATTTAATTATTGCGAAGAATAAAACTAGATACCAAACAGTTTTTTTGCTCTATAGCCCAAATGGCTCATTTGCGGACATGTGTTTATATAAACAAAAATGCTTGTTTTGATGTCCCCTACTACCCCTTAAAGTTTGTCAGTATCTTTTTGGGACACCCTGTACATATAGGTACCTACAGCATTTTGTATAGTATTATGCAGTTGTTATTAACTTTTTATTAGGCAAACATAAGGTCCAAGCTTTGAAAATAGGTGTTTGCAAAAATACCAAGATTTCGAATTTGATTTTTTACGGCTAAAACCTCAAGTTTTAGGGACGATGTCTATTGGTACGTGGATACCTTAAACATGAATCTATTTTTTGACGTTGCGATATACAGGGTGTTCCATTAAAAATAGTGGAGAATTACGATGTTGAAAAACGGATTTTTTTTTACTCGCCCTGTATAAGTTTGAAAAAAAATTGAAACCTACTAGAAAAAACTTTAGACCAAGAGAAATCGAATGGCACAAACCGCAGGTAGCTAGCTCACTTGGTTTAAAAGTTATAAGCATTTAAAATGGGTCACTCTCGGCTGGGACACCCTGTATTGAAGCATTGTCGAGAGTCGAACAATCCTTCATTAAAATAGGTATGGAATGCATAAGATTCGAAGGATCTCATGTTGAGGCGACATAAAAAATTATTTAATAAAAAACCATTAATAAACAAAAACAGATTTTTCTCGAAACCAGCTCATTTTTTCGACATCGAATAAGAGTACCTTTTTTCTAGTACAAGGTTGAAACTATCTAAAAATATTACGGCTCTGCCTATATCATACAGAGTGTAAAACTAGTCCGTCCCTGGCAAACTAGATTGTGTTTGAAAGGGTCCATTTTAAGGGGTCTTATCTAGTATCCATCATATTAAAAGAAAAAAAAATTACACGAAGTATTTTGAAAGTTATCAACAAAAAACCGATTTTCAGAGGCGTCCTTTAGGGACACGTAACTTCGTAGGGGGGGGGGGCGTAGGAATTTTTTCTATGGGAAGTTGTCATGTTATTTTTTTGTATTCTATCTGAAACCGAGAGATTGCCCACTTATTTTGGGACATCCTGTACACAGTCTTTCCTTTATATAAAGCCGCGTTTCCACTGAAAAATTGGCAACTCCTGTATTTTCAAATCTTTCAAGAATCAACTACTTTTATATTTTTCATGGTTATCCACACCGCTTTTGGTAATAATATATGTAGGACGTAGGTATAGTTGGTGGGTGAGTATAATTAATAATTTTAGGTGATTTATCTCCTAAAAGAGGCGGGTGGCAAATAAGTTGAATTTACCGCCCGCCTCTTTTAGAAAAAATATTTTCAAAAGCCCGAGTTCAAGTAATTATTTTTATTTATTCGATTATTTTCTTTGCTTTTCGTTTCTACGGGGCGTTTAAATAAAGATGACTCCCCAACTTAACTCAAAAGAATCGGTCATAAATTGCCAGGAAAAATTGTTTCATAGGAAAGTCGGCAAAAACAGAAAACTGGAAATTATTTTTGTTTATTTTAAAATCCTACTCTTGTTGGGGGACGTAACTTCAAAATTTTCCTGACATTGTAAATGAAGGGTCGGATGAAGATCAGTTTCGGAAAATTTGAATACCGTTGTTTGGATTAACCTATTTTGATTTACTTTATAACAATTTGAAGAGCTTTTCTAGACTCTTCTACCAGAATTAAACCAAAAAATTCCAATTGTGCTTTTGGTTATTTTTCTAATTGATACCTACGTGGTGCCCTCGGTGGTGCCAAATACCAAAGAGGCAGGTCCTTATGCTTTCTCCGAAATTAAAAAAAAAGGTGAAAAATAACTTGGCTTTTGCACACCAAAGGAAACCCCAAATTAAGTAATGACCGCCTTTTAAGGGTAAGAGGGATAAAAAATCCAATAAAAACTATTAAGGACATAAATAGTGCTCCCCCAATAAAGACAAAGTCACAAATTGAATCTAGAGCTTAATTATTAGAAAAAACTCGAAAAAAGACATCTATGGAAAGCAGCAGTCTGAAGATTATAGTTATGAATCGCCTTCAAGTTCTGACGTTGAAGAAGTTGATGAGTTCCAATTTCAAGATGAGGACACATTAAACAGAGTTGCTTTGAAACTTGAGCATTATTATGCGGTTTTTTACGAAGAGAATTGGTTTTTGGGACGTATAGTTTCTTTAAAGGAGAAGATTATAATCAAATTTCTTGAACAACAGTTGGACCATTACATCTGGCTGAACAAAAAAAGGTTCTGGTGCACTATAAGTACCTCAAAACTAGACATTTCACAGTTGTGAAAAAAACAAGATATTATTGTAGTTGTAGGACTTTGGAATAAGAAAGAGTGAGGATAAACCTCGGGATGAACACTAAAAAAAAAAAGTGGCGTGCAGCACAGTACACGTGATAGAAGTGAATACTTATTTATCGATTCGTTGAGGGTGAGTGAGTGAGTGAGTGAGTGAGTGAGTGAGTGAGTGAGTCAGTGAGTGAGTGAGAGAGAGAGAGAGACAGATGTATTGTACAGTCAGCAACTAAAGTAATGTCCCTCGATGTGCGGCAGCCTACTTTATTACTACACAACTTGGCAACGGCGCCGGCGAGTCGGCTCGCAACCCATTGCGGATTAATGTTTACAGTTTACGTTTACATTTAAATTCATTTTTTTTTTTGTTTAGTAGGCTAGGTATTTAAATTTGATTTGAGAATTTCATACATCTGTCAAAACTGACCTTCCAACAATAAACTGACATGTTTTGATTGTTGTTTGAACCAATCAGATTGGAATTACGTGATAATTTGCACCGGATAATTGCATAGTAACTGGTGCGAGAACTGGTGTTTTGACATTTTTTTGACAAAAAATTTAAATTTTTGATTCATGAAATTCTCTCATAAAATACAACTCGTGCAACGAAAATATATTTTTAATTTTTGACAAATTTGCACTTGTGCGTTTTTAACTGAATAGGCACTCGTGCACTACGTGCACTCGTGCTCTTTTTCAACTAAAAATGCATTCGGGCAAATTCCCCAAAAATTATTGATAATTTCCATTGCACTCATTATATTACCATTGATAATTTTTTTTGATGAAATACATTTTTGATACCAATGTCATTCTTAGTGAGGTATTATATTAGGTCTGTTTCTGCAGAAATCACAAACCAGTCAGAGTAAATTTCATTGGATGAAACTAATTTTCTAACTGTTATAACCATAAATTTCAGTTATATCACCAGCTAGCTCAAAAAAAAAAAATGATAAAGAAAGTATAGTAGTACTTACTAAACATGGGTCTCTTGGACCTAGGCATTGTTCTCAGCAGAAGGAATCAATAAAAGTCATGTTTAAAACAAAGGACAATATTTAATTACTAAACCTATGTAGCTTTGGGCAATAGATAACAGGTAACAGTTGAAATGTAAGTAAATGTATAACAATAATAATCGACATCAAAATATTACACTAAATAATAAAGTCGTGTTCAAATAATGTCAACGTATTGATTACATAAGGGCAATTAATCAATTACGCTAGACGTTTAAACTTCAATTATAAATATGAAAAATCATCCCCCAAAATACCATGGTATACCAGGCGCAAGAGGATTATATTTATAGCATGACAATGTCAAGAAAATATGTAACTAGATATACAGGGTGGCCAATTGAAAACGAAACAGAGGTGATTTCGGGCTCCCCAAGACATTTAAGAAAAAACCCTCGTACCCGTCAATTTTTGATTTAAGGGGGAACCATTTTTTTGGTGTTTTCACCCCCTGGGGGGCAAAGCCCTAGCGGGGGTGACAAGAGCCCCCAAAATTTTAAACGGAATGAGGGGTCGAGTGATACCTTATTTTGAAGCTATTTTTATGTAAATTATAACCCCCAAGTCTCACATCGCTACTATCTACCTAGCCATTACAGGGGCTAATTAAAGTTACAAAAAACATGTTGGAATATTTTTATTTAAAAAAATGCTTTAAAAACAAAATCAATCAAGTAAATGCTGCAAATGACCTCAGAAGAAAAATCTAACGGGCTTAAATCTGGAGAACGCAGGGGCCACTCAATATTGACGAGCCACTGCAGCATAATGGGATGACGCACAATCTTGTTGGAATATTAGTGTATGCATCTGTTATCATTATCTAGTATCTCCACCAATTCTGGATGAATCGCAACTTCTAACCACTCTAGGTACATTTTTCCTGTTAAATTTATAGGTAAAAAAGGGGCCTATTTACGGTTATCAAAAATGCTAGCCCAAACACTCAAATAATCTACATCTCCATAATGCCCTAGGACGTTATTTCGTACGTATTATACCTGGAAATATTGTATGTATACCTGGAAATATTGTATTAAATAAATATTGTATTGAATATAAAAAAATTGTATTAAATAATGGAGTATAATTAAATGGTATTTTAGTTTATGTGCTACTAACCCCCTTTTTCGTTTTATTTCCTCCTCCCTCACCATTGAAAAACTCATAAACCAATTATTTTTTTTCAATAAATGCTAAATGGAGCAGCAGTTTGTATATTTCTCTGATGAATGCTCCTTTTTTCTTGAACGGTGCGGTGAATCGTCTCAACTGCCACTATTGCGCTAATTCAAATCCCAGAAAACATATTTCGTGAGGTACATACGCAACATCCCGAGAAATTGAGTGCTCAGGCTAGCATTTTTGGTAACCGTATAATAGACCCCCTTCTTTACCTATAAATTAACAGGAGCAATATGTACCTAGAGTGTTAAGAAGATGCGATTCATCCAGAATTGGTGGAGATACTAGAGAATGATAACGGATGCATGGCAAACCGTCTAATATTCCAACAAAATGGTGCGCCACCCCACTATGCTGCAGTGATTCGTTAATATTTGGACCAAAGGTTTCCAGGACAATGGATTCGAAGGAGAGGCCCCCGCGTTCTCCAGATTTAAGCTCGTTAGATTTTTTCTTCTGAGGTCATTTTCAGCATTTACTTGATTGATTTTGTTTTTAAAGCATTTTTTTAGATAAAAATATTCTAACATGTTTTTGTAACTTTAATTAGCCCCTGTAATGGCTAGGTAGATAGTAGCGATGTAAGACTCGGGGGTTATAATCTACATAAAAATAGCTTCAAAATAAGGTATCACTCGATCCCTCATTCCATTTAAAATTTTGGGGGCCCTTGTCACCCCCGCTAGGGCTTTGCCCCCCAGGGGATGAAACCACCAGAAAAATGGTTCCCCCTTAAATCAAAAATCGACGGGTATGTGGGTTTTTTCTTAAATGTCTTGAGGAGCCCAAAATCACCTCTGTTTCGTTTTCAATTGGCCACCCTGTATAATAAAACACTCTACCTTAGTAACATTCAACTCTTGAGCATCATTATTATTATTATGTAAGAAATAAAATGGAGCAGCTATACATTACTCAGTCCTGCTAGTGAAATAAAACAGCAACCAGCCTGGAAAGGATGAGAAACGTCCAGAAGCTACATCAGCTGCTACTACTACCCATTAGCTACGTGCATTGCGCACCAAACACTAGACTTGACTCAGACATCAACATCAGACACCGGAACAAGACACCAACCAAAACACTCTAGAAAAGGTATTCAGCCTTAGTTCCAGAACTTAATTTAAATAACTAGCTTTGACAGCACAAAGACTAGCACTAGACGGCCTCGACAAGCCGGGTCTACGAAGTCTGCACATTTAGAGTGAACTTAAAGTCACACAAATGACACTTTCATAATAGCCCATCATCTAGATTTTATTAAGTAGAAACCCTATATTTATATATATATATACAGGGTGTCCCAAAAAGATACCGACAAACTTTAAGGGGTAGTAGGGGACATCAAAACAAGCATTTTTGTTTATATAAACATATGTCCGCAAATGAGCCATTCGGGCTGTAGAGCAAAAAAACTGTTTGATACTTTTATTCTTCGCAATAATTAAATCACTGTTTACTTATTAATTTTGCCTTATTATCAAATAAATTATGGTTTACAATAATTGTTCAAAATGTTGAGCATTTACTCCAATGCAAAGATTACACCGTCGGGTCATTGACTGAAAAGTTTAGTCTACGAAACACCTGTTTGTAATGAGGAAGATCTGATAGCAAGGATACTGGCGAGTTGTACCCATGTGGAAGCTATTCCCGGAATACTCCAAAGAGTTCGCGAGTTGAACAATTATTGTAAACTATAATTTATTTGCTATTAAAGCAAAATTGATAAGTAAACAGTGATTTATTTATTGCGAAGAATAAAACTAGATACCAAACAGTTTTTTTGCTCTACAGCCCAAATGGCTCATTTGCGGACATATGTTTATATAAACAAAAATGCTTGTTTTGATGTCCCCTACTACCCCTTAAAGTTTGTCGGTATCTTTTTGGGACACCCTGTATATATATAAAAATAGATAAAAACATACCTTCCAACAATCACATTCCTACAACGCCTAAGGACACCATTTCCTCATCCGGCGACACCGTAATTGTCGAAAGGGCCTATCTCCCTAATATCACCATCAAGGCACACGTAAAACGGCGGAAAGGCAGGACAAAAATGGACATATAAGCCCTTGGAACCAACTCTCTATAAGTGACGAGAAACTAGGTAATAGTATGGAAATGTGTAGCCAAGAACCATGTGGTTCTTGGGCAGCAAAAGTAAGATAACTTACGAGTCACATGGTCAAAAATCCCTTACAAAAAGGTGTGTGGAAATCCAGAATTACACGTGCCTCCAGCACAACTTACGGTTTATCCAGTAAACCAAAGAAACGGATTCCACGCGAAAACTGTAGCCAAAATCCCTTAGGTACAAAGGCGAATCCTAGGACTCAAGAAGGCTTAGCAGCTAAAACGACCATTCAGGCTGAAAGTTGGGGTAGAAAAGACCGAAGGAAGAACTTGAAAGGTTCAATTTCCCCCCTAATGACAAACTGTAATGTCATGGTAAGAACCAGGGACGACTCGTCTCTCTGGGTCTGTTGCCAAATCTCAAAATAATTTCCATACAGTCCCAAAACACAATAGGACTCTTTAAAGTCTCAAATAGTTGTTAACTTCCTCAGCTATATTATAATTCACACAGAAAATTTCAATTCATGAACAAAAACGAAGAAAACTTAATGTTGCTACAGACAGCAACACAGCAACAATTCTGTGAACTACGCCAATGACTTTGATTTATCAATGAATCCTTGACCCATTTACTCCAAGCACCTGTGCAACATCCCAAGACCGCTAAATAATGAAAACCGAAGTGTTCGGAGCACACAGCTGTTCAAGTTCAAGTGTCAAAAATAATAAATCATAACCCAACAATTAACGGATGGTAAACAAAGCACTGGGCCCCAATTTTTAATAAAGGTAAGTATTGAAATTGAATTCTATTTCATCTTAAGTCATCCTTTTACATTTTAGACGCAGACCCACAAGGAATATTTCCCTGACAAAACAAGAATACAGGAAAACAGAAGCACCCTGCCAACCTGTCAGAAAATGAATTGCTTATGTCCATGAAATGATTAAAATAAAAGGATATTAATTGAAAACACTCTTAGAGCTTTGGAATAAATTATTAAATGAGAATTTATATAAAACTAACAAATTGATACAGTGAATTTTGAACTGTAACACTGTTTCTGACTGTTTTCAACCAATGAAATTCGCTGTGACTGGTTTGTGATTTCTGCAGAAACAGACCTACTATTATACTCGTAATTACTTTTTTTTGTAATTGGTTAAAATAGGTAGTTATACTTTCTTTAGGGTTAGTGTTTAATTTTTTGTTAAGAATATTTTCTATTAATTGCGAAGAATATTAATCTTTTATTGATTTCAATTTCTTTGATTATGTTTAATTTTTTTGGGAAGTTAATATTTTTTAACGGTAGTGTTGTAACACTGTACTGTACTGTACTGTTAAAAGCAGCTAATTTATGTTGAATTGGCTGACAAGTTGTATTGTGAATAACTGCCTCAGCATGGATAGGTATATCGGAAATGCACGTTGTTGGTTCTGATTTTTAATGGTCATATCTGGAAAATTTACTGAATTATCTATTTCCTTTCCTATAGTTAATTCTATGTTAGGAAAGGTTTAATAAATAAAGTCTACATAAATTAAATTGTCGTTCTTTTCCTGTAGAAGAAGTTAGTATGTCATCAACGAATATGCTAGTAAAGAATCTTTTCAAATATTGGGTGTAATAATAATTAGTTATGAATATTTCGGCTGAAACTGTAAGTGGATTTCCAATTATATGTAAGGCCTTCTTTTCTAGTGTAATATTTATTAACAAATTCAAAGTAAATTTGTTTAGGACACTTTCAAAACAGCCATAATTTCTTTTTCTTCGACAATATCAACATAGTTTTTATTTGAAATGTTTTTCGACAAGATTAATAATGTCTCCAATAGGTAATATAGGTATAATCAAAAATAGCGATGTACCGGATCGGGTATTTGGCCGATCCGGCCGGAACGGACCGCCGGAATTCCGGCCGGATCGAGCTCTACATGGAAGGATTTCGAAATTCGAATTGCAGCAGCTCATTTGATTGATGTCATTGCTCTATGTAGTACCATCTAAAGTAAAGCAAACAAATCTAATGCAAGTGCTTACAGTTTTCTGCAATTTAATAATAATTTGAAAGGGCGCATTCTTTTTTTACCGACGAACCTACAGATGAGCAGTCTATCTCTTTCTAGTACATAGGAAATCAAGATGACTTACTCATAATGGAGAATAGCTCGATGGAAAAAAAGAAAGCGCCTAAAGTTTGGTTATGTTTGGCTGCTTCCTTCAAGTAAATTGTGGAATCCCCGAGTCTGCCTGACACGCTCGTGCACGTAAAACGTAAACGATTTTCAGTCCAGTGTAGTTGCAGTTGTTTTGTGTTCCTGTGTATCATGTGTGTATCCAACTTAGTTAAAAATGTCAAAAGTTTGGAAGTTTTTTGAAATCCATAAAGAGGATAAAAATAAAGCAATTTGCAATTTGTGTGAAGCTATTGTTTCGAGAGGAGGCTTTGGGAAATCAGCTTCCACAAGTCCATTGCTTACACATTTGAAACGGCATCACGATGAAGAATTTAAAAATCATTTCGCAACAAAAGGTAAGATACATTTCAAATTAACAATAAAGTTTTAAATTAACAAGTAAAGTTACAAAAAAAATTATTTATTCATTATTGATTTTTTTCCGTAGAGAATGACAGTCCTGCATCAACATCTACATGCTCTATACGAACCAGACAGCCAACTTTGGCTGAATTCCAATCATTGAACAAAGTATGGGACGTCAACGATAAGCGTGCAGAAAAAGTTCATTTTAAAATAGCAGAAATGATTTGTTTAGACATTCAACCGTTTTCCTTGGTAGAAAATACTGGCTTTACGAGACTGCTAAATACTATTCTTCCTCAATATAGACACCCTCGAGAAAATATTTTAGTGAAAAAATAATCCCTGATATTTACGATAGGGTTAGGGGGAAAATTTCCAAGGCTTTAAGTAGAGCGACATATATCTCTCTCACATCAGATATTTGGACGTGTTCAAATACGAATGAAAGTTTTATCAGTATCACAGGGCACTGGATTTCAGAAATGTGGGAAAAAAGCAATGTTATTTTGTGTTGCGATAAATTTCCAGGAAGTCACACCGGACTTGCAATAGCCGACAAACTTCCAGCCTTAACCAACAATTGGGCCATTGAAAAGCCAAAAATTCATTTATTGTTAAGGGACAGCAGAGCTAATATGGTAAAAGGCTGTAAAGATGCAGAAATAAATAGTGAGGGGTGTTTTATACACAAACTGCAATTAATAATCAATGACAGTATAAATTCTCAAAGAGCCGTATCAGATATGATTGCTAGTGCCCGCCGAATTGCAACTCATTTCAATCACTCTTCTTTAGCATGCAGCAAATTAACTGAGATACAGCAGGAGTTGAATATGGACCAGAAAAAAATTATCCAAGATGTTCAAACGCGGTGGAACTCCACTTTCTACATGTTAGAAAGGTTACTCCAATTGAGACGTTGTGTAACTATTTATCTTACTGAAAATACTGTTATAAATAATTTAACCAATAATCAATGGGACCTGTTGCAATCTGTTCTTGAATTACTAAGACCTTTTGAAGAGATAACGAAACTTATGAGCAGCACGAACTCAGTTATTTCAGAAGTAATTCCAACTATTGCTATATTGAAGCGCTACCTTTTGTCCGATCAAATAGAACAGTTATACGGCATTGGAACTATGAGAGAAAGTCTTGTTGCTGGAATGGACAAAAGATTCACCGATGTGGAGTCTAAGGACTGCTTTACCCTATCAACTATTTTAGATCCCAGATATAAAATATACTTTTTTTCAAGTAAGAGAGTTGAAGATATTAAAAACAAACTCGTGAAAAAAATCACTGAAATTAATAAAAACAACACCGGTGAGTGTGAATCTGAAATACAAGTAGATGATGAGGGTATCGTGGCTATTAACGAAGATGAGGATGATGAACAACCATTAGCCACTATTCAAAAAAGAGCAAGGATAAGTGAGAAAAAAAGATTCCTCAACAAATTCATCTTTCACAATGTGGAAATACTTTGATGACTTTGTTCCACCTTCGGCATCTGTATCCACTACGAGTGGTTCAAAAGGCAACACACAACATCAACTTGAAGTTTATTATGGAATGCCGGTTATTGATAAAAAGTCAGATCCAATTGAGTGGTGGAGCAGGCACCGTGAAGCATTCCCTGCTCTAACTAATTTATTTAAGCAGTTTTTATCTAGCCCAGCAACTAGTGTCTATTCAGAGAGGCTCTTTTCAGAAATTGGTAACATTTATGTTGATAATAGGTGCAGGCTAAGTTCCGAAAAAGCAGAGATGCTCTTATTTATACATCATAATCTAAAAAAAATTAATTATGAGTATTAGTTTAGTTTTTGGTTCCTCTATATTCCTTTAATGTGTTTGTTTTCGTTTATTAGAAAATAATACCTGAATTTAATGTTTATTTTATAAAATGCATTGGTATGTTTAAAAAAATATTGTTATGGTTTACTACTTTGATTTTAATAAAGTTCTAAGTATTCTTCTTGCTTTTCGCTTATAAATTTATTATTCAACTTGGTGTGAGAACCAATTATATTTCTTAGGATTCATGAAATTCTATTAGAATGAGCTAAAAAGAACGAAACCACAAGTGTAATAGTTTTGTGGAGTTTAATATAGGGTGGGTAGGGGAGACTGGGGTCTAATTGGACACTTTAAAGGTCTATTTGGACAATGAATAATTTTGAAAGTTTCCTAAACACTATATAGTTATACTTTTCACATATGATAGACTTAACCCTAATACAGTGTTATGATGTATGTGATAAATTTAATATTAATTTTGGAACAATAAAATCTGGGCATATTTCTGTGGTTGCAATTTTTTCATGTCTGACCAATTAGTCCCCACAGTGGGGTCTAAATGGACAATATTTGGGACTAGTGCGACAAAGTAAAAAACAAATAACTTTTAGCATTTTTATTCATAATTCAACCAAAAACAGGACAGGAAATACCTCGGGAAATACTCATTCGATATTATAAAAGCTCAAATCTTAACTAAAACTAATAGCTGACACAGATCGCTCGAAACTAATATTTTCTTGCAAGGGAGTTAAAAAAATTTCCTCAGACACCCGAACTCTGTCAGTTTTCCTCTTTTTGTTGCGAGGCATCTCTAAAACAAACCTGGTAATTAAAACTATGTAAATAAATGAGTATTATACCCCTATGGGGCTAATTGGGCATGTATGGGGCTAATTGAACATGTCCAATTAGTCCCTAACATCACCTAACCAAAAAATTCCAAATACACGATTCTTCTGATACCGGCAAGACAAAATAGATTTATTTTTTCAATCTACACTCGATATGCATTAGTATTTACCTGCAGGAACCAGAAATAAACAATCGACTGTCAACTATCACTCAAAAACTGTTATTTACTTTTTTTTTGTTGCTGACCACTCAAACTCGTTGTTTGCGATTAAACTTCTAGATGGCGGAAATACGTCATTAACGTTTTTTTTTTTAAGAAATAGAATAGTATAGGTAGGCCATTTATGTGCATTTAGTTGCAAAACTGTATTTGCATTGTAAAGATTCTTGTTGAACTTGTCCAATTAGACCCTTATCCAAATAGCCCCCATGTTACCCTATGTCAATTTGAAAACTTCCCACCCCTATTATCTCGAAGTAGAAAAATTTCGAAAAAATCCCTGAACACGTCGACTATAATTTGAAGGTGAATGAGTTTTTATGCAAAATTAACCTACCCTCTTTCAACCGCCCAGCCCCCAGAGCCACCCCCTAGAAAATCTTAAATGGGAAGAGGGGTCATAAGTGATACCTACATAATTTTGCAGGGTTTTTAATTCCATACATTTTGGTACCAAATTTCAATACCTGAGTTCAACTGTTTTGGAAATATTGACAGTTGTAAATTGACTTTTTGGCAACTTTAGGGGCGGGTATTACAAAACTACTTTGACAGTTAACTTAAAGTTAACTTCTGGAATTACATGAGAAGTAACATCATTCCAGAAGTTAACTTTTAGTTATTCTGTCAAAATAGTTTTATAATACCCGCCATAACAGGCTGTAAAACCTAAACGGTTAATTTTAGAGATAAATCAAACTTACATTTTTGTCTTAGATTTCATAAGCTATTATTTGACAACTTTAAATTTAATCCATGATTGAAAATTCCAATTACTTAAGAGGGGCGACAGATAAGAGCCAGCGCGTCATCTTTTAGGCTTTATGACATACATTAAATATTTTTTAATCACAGGTGTTCAAATACTGTGTAAGTGATTGACTAATTTACAAGTAGATGGCGACATCTTCAATATCAATTCGTTTACACAGTAATTTACAGTGGACTAAATAATTTTATTCAGATACAAATGAAATAATAGTATTTCACATTTTTAGCTAGATGAAACAGTTTTTACTGGCGTTTAAAAGAAGTGACTATCCTTCCCGAACTCAGCGGCATCTTCTAGAGAAGCGCTGAACACACGTTTGATATGGGTTTTTGCTGAAAATGACAGCAATCACCTCGTTGTTTGGCCAATTTTGATTAATTTTGTGATACAAAAATTATAATTTTCGAAAATTCAGTTCTTTTTATTTTTTCCAGCATTTTACTATCCGAAATTTTGGACATTTATTGTTGGTGTGCTACTCTACCGGGTGTTTTTCAAAACCCGCTCACCCCTATAACTTTTTTATTTTTACAGATAAACAAATGAAATTTGGTGTGTTTATTTATGACCCGGATGTGCATTATTTGACGTATTTAATTTTTTACTATCACTTCCGGTTTGACCGGAAGTGACCCTAACTTTCTTATTTTAAATGAGACGCTAGGTATATGTTTCCTCATTTTAATAGCAAACTACATTACGAGTACAATGACACCTCATTTGTCACTTTTCGACATTTCATCACCAAATTATTTAAATTTTTACTTTTAAATCTAGAGCACCATAAATAAATCAAAATGCTTAATTTTGCTCCTAGGAACATGGGAAAATTTGTTTTGATCTTATTTTGTATTTTATATCCTCTACAGACTCATTTAAAGATAGTAGAAGCGCATTTTTAGAATTATATCAGTTTTTTCAAATGGAAAGGGTATGGCTCATGAGCATGTTCCAAAAGAGCGTTTTCTAACGAGCAATTCAGTACCACACAATCGCTAGTTCATCACTCAAATTAAGAATTTTTCTAGCATTCTAAATATTTTTGGAAAATTTTAGTTCAATATTTGAATAAACTAGCGATTGTGTGGTACTGAATTGTTTGTTAGAAAATGCTCTCTTGAAATATGCTGATGAGCCATACCCTTTCCATTTGAAAAAATTGATATAATTCCAAAAATGCGCTGCTACTAACTTTAAATGAGCTTTTAGAGGATATAAAATTCAAAATAAGCTCAAAACAAATTTTCCCATGTTTCTAGGAGCAAAATTAAGCATTTTAACTCATTCATGGCGCTCTAGATTAAAAAGTAAAAATTTAAATAATTTGGAGGTGAAATGTCAAAAAGTGACAAATGAGGTGTCATTGTACTCGTAATGTAGTTTTCTATTGAAATGAGGAAAAATTTACCTGGCGTCTCATTTAAAATAAGGAAGTTAGGGTCACTTCCGGTCAAACCGGAAGTGATAGTAAAAAATTGAATACGTCAAATAATGCACATCCGGGTCATAAATAAACACACCAAATTTCATTTGTTTATTTGGAAAAATAAAAAAGTTATAGGGGTGAGCGGGTTTTGAAAAACACCCATAAAACGTAAAATATTGCCTTATTCTATATAGAAATAACATAGGAACAATATTGGGTCTGTTTCTGTTCCTGCGGAATCCTAAACCAGTCAGAGCGAATTTCATTGGTTGAAAACAGTCAGAAACAGTCACAAAACTAATTTCAACCAATGAAATTCACTCTGACTGGTTTGTGATTTCTGCAAAAACAGACCTATTCTTATGTAAATGAAACATGTTTTCAGGTCAGTTACATGGTACATCCATGTATGAACTATCATATTATATCAGATCATACATTCATCATATTTATACAACATACATACTAGAACAGAACATCACTGATATAAGACACTTTCGCTGTATGAAAATTTTCAGACTGTAACTACGTCTCCAGGGTCGTCAAATGTCCATTTTTTTTTTACTTAAAGATGAGGTTGGAGATACTCATGAAGTTTAAAATTGAATTATTTTGGAAAAAAACACAAAAAATTGTTTTTTTTTCTAGTTTTTTTTCATGTTTTTTTTTCAAACCTGAAAAAAACCTGCTTTTTTACATTTGAATCATTTAGAAAAAAAAAACAAAAAACCCGTTATTCTTTTGTTTTTTTTTTTCAATGTTTTTTTTCAAATCTGAAAAAAAAACCGTTTTTTTTACATCTCTAGATACCACTATTGCTATCTCGGAAACGGTAAGAGATACGAGGTCAGTTAAATTAGAAAAAAGTTGCCTTTTTTGATGCCCATTCAAGGCTCGCTTACAGTTTTGCCGAATTCCTTTTAGTTTAGGAAATACAAGGTGATTTCTAAGAAACGCCTAAAACTACTTCATCAATTATTTTGAAAACTATTGATTTTCGGGACACAGTTTAAATTTGAAAGTTTTATAATTTTTATCGCTTTACAACATGGCATCTTCAAATCCGACGTTTCGTGATCGAGCTACCATCATCAACTTCATTTTTTTAAATACGGACCTGGATTTTTTATGTCATTTTTAGGAAGCTCCCTTTATTACCTTTTTAACGATATACCTCTTAAGTATGATTGGCCGACGTTTCTGCTTTTAAATGTGATCATCAGAGATTTTTTACCAAAATTTTACCTTAATTCGGCCCTGCAATTCGTTATTTGTAACAGAGGAGATCTAACAAGTACTCTTTTCCTTTTATTTAGAACACTTAGAATTTATATCGAAAATAATGACTTAGAAATTAATTATTATTGTAAATATGTACTCAAATTGAAGTCCATTATTCCTTAAGCATCATCTGCAATTTTTCACATTTTTTTTTTGAATATTATTTAATATGTATTGTTTTTCATGCAACCGTTCGCGAAATTCAATTTCGCGGCCGCCACATCTTACCTTTGAAATTTGAAGATGCCATGTTGTAAAGCGATAAAAATTATAAAACTTTCAAATTTAAATTGTGTCCCGAAAATCAATAATTTTCGAAATAATTGATGAAATAGCTTTAGGCGTTTCTTAGAAATCACCCTGTATTTCCTAAACTAAACGGAATTTGGCAACACTGTAAATGAATCTTGAATGGGCATCAAAAAAGGCAACTTTTTTCTAATTTAACCGACCTCGTATCTTTTACCGTTTCGGAGATAGCAATAGTGGTATCACTTAAAACGGACACCCTGTATAGAAAATGACTATGTTGTTGTCGAGATTCCTGGGAAAAAACGTCAACATAGATATGTAATGTGTTATACAAAACATTCTGCCTGGTAATGAAAAGAGGTTGTTGGAATGAAGAAATGCGACAATGAAAAATATTTCAAATTAAACGAAAATGACATCAGTGTAATTCATTTTGATCAAATAGTGCAAAAATTGAAATTTCCAAATATGATAGCAGTAGATAATCAAAGGGGGTATGACTACAAAATTCCGACCATAACCTCAATCTTTCATTCTTGACACGTGGTGGATGCGCCGTCGTTGACACGAAGGTGGATGCGCCGCCATGGCCCCATCTTGTTGACAGATGGCGCCATGGGACCTGCTCCCGCAGGGCTCCGCCCCCCAAAAAGGGGGCCCGCAGGGCTGCGCCCCCCAAAAAGGGGCCCCCGGATTTTAATATGGGTACCAGAAAAAGGGGTGGGGGGAAATGTTTTCCCGCCATTTTGTCAACCGTCACCTGTCAAACGTCATCTGTCAAACGTCACCTGTCAAACGTCACCTGTCAAACGTCATGACGTCATAGCGGGAGTTTTGAGTCGTTCCGGGTTCTGTGATGACGTCATAGCGACCTGGGTCACATCCGTGGAGTCATTTAGAGTACATAGTGCAAAGTTTGATTCAGGATTCGGGTTCTGTGATGACGTCATAGCGACCTGGGTCACGTCCGTGGAGTCATTTAGAGTACATAGTGCAAAGTTTGATTCAGGGTTCAGGTTCTGTGATGACGTCATAGCGACCTGGGTCACGTTCGTGGCGCCATTTAGAGTACATAGTGCGAAGTTCGTTTCATGGTTCTGTGATGACGTCATAGCGACCTGGGTCACGTGGGTTACGTCAGTGCGGGTCCGTGGCGCCATTTAGAGTACATAGTGCAAAGTTCGATTCATGGTTCGGGTTCTGTGATGACGTCATAGCGACCTGGGTCACGTCCGTGGCGCCATTTAGAGTACATGTGTCAAGTTTGATGTGTCTTATAACAGGATGCTGTGGTGGTGACGTAACTATGAGGGTCCAGCAGCTAGCTTCATGTTGTACCTGGTAGAGGGTGTTCGAACTCAAGGATGAAACACACCTACAGGATTGCTTATTGACCTCGTGTGTTACCATTTACGACGCCATAACTAAGCCATCAGCTGTTTAAACAACCTACGTCAAGGTGAGAAATAACATGCTGCTTACGTCACAACTGGTGATTTAACGTTGGGGAGAGAGTGGATTTGTTCCACACAGGCCTTATGAGGATAGGCTATCCTGTAGTAGTAGTGTGTATTATCCTTGGTTGGAACCAACATTTGATGGGAAAGGGGCCTCGTTTTTTTTATTAAAAACATACATTTTTTAAGACAACAATTTCAAAAAGCGAATATTTTCCATCAATAAACTGCTTAATGATCTAATCATTTTGGTGGTACGTCTTGGGAGAAACACTGCGTTGTCGTCAAATTCAACGAGTATTTCAAATCCATAGCTAAAAATATGCCACAATTGTATCGATTACCTAAGTATATAAGATATTTACTTACTAGGTTAAAATAATAATTTCTGTACAATAGTTTTATGATCTACCTTAATTTGTATAGTTTATTGGTTCCAGTAAAGATTTGCAATTATTTTGAGGTCTCTATCGTAGAAAATATTGGGAACTTTCACTTTATACCAGGTCTTATAATTTTCTCAGTGTTTTTGATCCTTTGTTATAAAAAGACAGGCCTTGTTGATTGATTTCAAATCCATATCTAAAATATTCATAATTGTATCGATATTAGTAAGTATATAAGATATTCACTTACTTGGTTAAAATGATAATTGTTGTGCAATAATTTAATTGTTGTTGACGAGTCTCAAACAAGACTAAAAGAGCTTAGTTATTATAAAATCCGATTTAAACTTCGAAGTAATCACATACAAAAAACGCTACCAAAATATTGGGAATTTCACTTTCTATGAGGCTTCAGGTCTTGTAATTTTCTCAGTGTTTTTAATCCTTTGCTATAAAAAAACAGGTCTTGTTGTTGATTGATATTAGTATATAAGATATTTACTTACTTGGTTAAAATGATAATTGTTGTGCAATAATTTTATATTTTTCACTGGTGACGAGTTTGAGCAAACTGAAAGAAGCTTGTTATTATAAAATCCGATTTAAACTTTGATATCACATACAAAAGCACCGTCAAATGTAAACGCTTATTCGGCAGTTTTTTTATCTGAAAAATATCAGGACCATTCGCAGAAGCCGCCCGAGAAAAACAACAACACATTTTAAAGATAATTTTTTAGTTTAAGGCGTAATTATTAAGTTAGATATTTGATATGTCCATTTTTATTTTAAAAAAGGTGACAAATTCAATCGATTTATCAAAATTTAAAAGAATAGATTTAAATTAGCATCGTTGACATTTTATGAGCCAATAACCCTATGCAATACAAAATTTAAGTGGATACATTGTTACCTGTAAAAGATGAGGATTCAATTTTTATTCTTTGTACAAAAAACGCAGCATCCAGTACCAGTACTTTGAACCTGGATTTTCAAAGTTTAGTTTCTTGTGCGATAAGTGTCGGTTTCGAAAAACTGTAAGTACTATTTTTAAATATCTAAGTGATGTAGGATAAATCATGCCCTGAGACATATTTTGAATTAACACAAACCTCGATTATTGAATTATTTTTATTTTCCTTAACACATAAACATATTGTTTGTTTTTTAAAAATACAGACAACCCTGAGTACCTATTTTTTAATTTAATTCCAATAGTTTTTTTCGGAGCAACTTGAATTTACTTTTACACTTACATTTGCACAAAACTCAAATTTCTTTTTCTAAAATTTAGGTAGGTTCTTTAACCAATTTAAACTGGTTTTATTTTTTCATTTATTTTAAAACAAACCTCCATAAACAGCGAATTTTTAATTTTGTGTACAAAATGGTTCACCAGGAAGGAGATAACCTGAAACGTCATGGGATTGCTAAACATCTTCCAGGATCTGTAACCAATGTGGTGGGATTTTTAAAGCAGAGGGGGCTATCCAACACCACCCAAACACCCAGCCCCAAGAGAGCCTCCAAACGAAAGGCTGGAGATCCCGCCGCCCCCATGATGAAGCAAGCTAGACTTTTGCTGGTAAGTTGACATTAATCGAATTTTTTAAATTTAATTCAATTATTTTCAGGACTTTCAATATCAGCCACATGCCGGTGGTGTGAGAATTGCGATTTGGAGGCACCGATAAATCAATGGGTTGGTCATCTTCGGTGTCTCTAGCACCGAGCCAACACCTGGTGAAGCAGGAGGAAGACGTTAGTCTTGTCAAAACATCTTTCAAGAACCGAATTGAAACATAGCGGCTTTCATCAAAGCAGGACCCTATCAGCGTGAAGCACGTTTTGAAATTAGCTGTGGCATACCTATCCAGTATTAGGACGGACGGAGGACTGAATGATTTTATGACACAATTACCAGGATAGCAGAAAATGCGTATGCGAAAAAATAATTTAGAGCAAACAGTTAAATAGCGCAAGGATATGAGAAAACTAACTTCGCACATTCTTGAGCAACCGACCCACCGAATTCAGCAAACATGCGTACACGTAAACGAGAAGAAGGGGTTTTAGAACTGGTTTTTCCTTCAACAAATCACGGTAACTATGGAATAACATAATAGAGGACTAAAATATGACACAACCACTTTCAAGTTGAAACTGGAAGTAGCCTATAAGGGGCCCAAATAGCCTCATTAAAGTGCTAGAAAGATACCGGTTGCCACTACCACCCCCTGCTCATAAATAAATTTGGTCATTTGGGTTTTCAGGCATCCTGAACAAAAAGTTCACAGAATTCCAGGAAAAAGAAAGCGGTGGTGTATCATTTCAATTGCAGTGTTATATACTAAACAATGTCTCTTACAGGCTGGACGCTCCAACAACTTTAAGCTCTAAATATAAGTATCAATAGGATCATAACCCCTAAAAGCCTATTCATATCTGCCAGTACCAGGATAACCTGTAACGTCATGGGAGTTGCCGAACATCTGCAATCAATGTGGTGGAATTTTTAATTCATTTCATCCACAAATAACATGGGTTGAGGAAAAAAGTATGCGGAAATTTGGGATCTGTTTCTATTTAAATACTCAATATCTATTGAAAAAAAAAAAATATTCAAGGGTGACGATAAAGACGTATTTCATTTTTATGATTATGAATATTGCTACAATTTAGATGGTAGTCGCACTCACAGTCCTATTAACCATATTGGCAATGATTGTTGAGAATAAAAATAAGCTTTAGTATAAACTATGTTTTATTCTCCTGAGAATGACAGAGATGAAGCCAACATTGATCTCTGTATACCACCAACTCACAGTCAAATAGCGCCAGCACACACTTAACATATCCTACAACTTTTATTTATGTTCCAAAATTGTATCAAGATTATTTTCATTTCAATAATTTTTGAAAAGAAACTTCTTAAACGGCTTTCTGCTATTTGAACGACAATGGAGAGTGATTTGAAAAACGCGTCACGGGCAAATTTCGTTACTCGAGAGAGAAGAAAGATGTAACGTAAAGGAACAGAGAAAGACAGCTATTGATTGACACAAACCAAGGATTATAAGCGTCGAGAGGAGTGCCCATTATTGACAAGCGCCGATATTGACGCAAACCAAGGATTATAAGCGTAAGGAGGATTGCCTATTATTGACAAGCGTTATTGGAAAAATAAAATCATTTCTGGCGAATTTCGAGGTTTTCCGGATATCTCTGGACAGCACTCGGAATTTTTGAAATATCAAAGCAGCATAATAATGAGCACAAAGTTGCACTATACTTTTTTCTGATTCAACAGACATCGGGTCTCTTTCCGTAGGATTCCAATACAGGATTCGAATAGGATTCAAAATAGCTAGTATTCGAATGATACCCAAGTCTCCCAAAGTACCAAGTGTTATCACAGGAGTTTATTCAAAACATGCCGCATTAGTAATAATTATCAAACTTCAAAATTGTATAACAGGAGACTTTCTCATTGAAATCAAGCATTACGTTGATAGTCTTGATACTGTTTACAATGCCAATCCCCATTAAGTATACATGACCCAGATGTAAGGGTGAAACTGATATACCTAATCGACTTTGTTTGCCTTGCGAATTTTCACAATTTGTTGAACAAAAAAGGATACCATCTCATTATTTTGCAAAACCCGAACGTAGAACCTAAATTAGGCTATAATAATTTAAACAAAATTCAACGAGAGCATTGTGCACAACATTAGGATAGGCCATCGAATACTATATTGTTAAGCTTTTTTTTAAGTCGACACTTTCCGTATGGGGAGCAAAAGAAGGAAGGATACGGCAAAAAACAGGTGTGAGATCAGGTGACCATTGACGTACAATCGTAGGGAGCCACACCAACTCATATTGGAGTATCAGCTAGGGGATTCTTATCTTGTCACAAGTCGCTAGCTGTCATTCGATACCTATTTCGATATCGGATGGAGAGTGATTCATATGTATTATTGTCGAATTTCGTATCGACATCAAATAGGCGGTGGTATGAAAAACGAGAGAAAAATCGACCTTCAAATTTGAATGATAGATGATAGATTATGTTTATTATTTTATAATTTATTTTTCGCTTCAATTCAAACTATTTTTACTTCTAAAGATTCCTTTCGCGTTGAAAATAATTTCAATTTCTACTTATTATGTTGCAACGAAATTTTAAGGCAGCACCGTCAACAGCAAAACCTTCACTTTAGACGCACGACTCGTAGGGTAGGAGAAACTTGATTTACATTTTTCTTCTCGCCTCTCAACTCCACACTCCCGTCTTCCTTATGTGAGACTGACCACGTCCACCAGTACTCAACATGTTGAGTGATTAGTCAGCGGCTTTGTTGAAAAAGATGAAATATAACGAAGGATTACATACACAAACGTCAAACATAAAACATAAACATAACACATGACACCACAACTTGTCACTTCAAAATAAAAAAGGATAGCCAATCATTCAAACAAAGATCAGCAAATCGAAAAGCCGAAACGGGACCTCTCACTTACGCCAGAGAGTCGATACCGAATCAGCAATTCGACATCGAATTGGTCTTAAAAATTCCGCAGGATTATAAATGATGGACTGTATACGCATGCAATTTAATTCATTTTACCTACTCATCAATAACTGATAGACCGTGCCTGACTCATCCATATAATATTATAGGTCCTGCGAAATATTAATGAAACCGAACAAACAGACTGCATACATAAAACGTCCATTTTATGTCATATTCACGTTCATACGTCCATATGACCTATTCACTGATCTCGTAAATAAATGGATAAACAAAGAACGCTCCTAATGCTGCTAATTTACGAGGTCAAAATCTAAACAAAAACAACTGACTGGGACAGCTGTGAGCATGCGCAGTAGATACATGTATTGTGCGTAGACAAAATATGGCCAATGAAAAGGAAGGAATTTCGAAACTTAGAACAGTTGTTCGAAAGATAAAACACTGCGCAGGCGTTAGGCTGTTCCGTTGCGCAACTGTTCGTAGAATATTGATCCCAAATTTTCGCACAAATTATGCAAATCAAGCCGTATGAATTGTTTATCCATTTATTTTTTAGATCAGTGGACCTATTCAGAACATACATAAGATGTACATTTTAGTAAAAACATTCATATTACGTACATTTACATCCACCATTTTGGTTTTATGTTAAAGTGTAAAACACAAACAAGTCACTGTTTATTTATTTAATTCCTCGTGTCTAAGTTTAACTTTGTTTGAATCTCTGTTAATCCTAGTAATTCAAATCATTGGCTTAGAAAATCGTGTGTTTATTTTAGTGGCATGCAGACGTAATAATTAGAAATTGATAAAAAAAAAATCTTGCCTCGACTGGGATTTAAACTCAGGACCCCTGAATTTCCAGTGCAATGCTCTAACCAACTAAGCTACCAGGAGCTGTTTCATTTCTACCTTTTCGAATGTGGATCAAATCTGGAACGCGAAATAAATGAAAAATAGTATAGAAGGACTAACCACACAGCGTTTTTATGCCTAGGGAGTTTATCGATACCGTGGGAAAAATCTAGATCGACGATACATTTGATCTGAAATTTCGGGGATTGACCCGAACCAAATACAAATTTTTGGGGAGTTTCCCGGAATTCGACTGCAGCTCCTTATCTCATGTTATCATCATCAAAACACAGTTATCGTCCCGCCATCGGGCGTCATCCTCATCGTCGTCTCGTCATCGATCGATTGCAAAAAGTCTAGCCGGGGAATCGAGTCCTCAGACCATCACACCAAAATCCAGCACTGTAGACAAGGCACTAGATCATTGAGTAATTATTGATAAAAAATGTTTGTAAGTAAAGTCTATACCAAGTCACTTGGACTAGCATAAAAACTAACTAAATCCCGGCATCCATCGGCTTTTTCTTTGTCAAACATGGGCGGCGTAATTTCAAAAAACAGTACTAAAATTAATAATCAATAGACAGTATGTCAATCAATCATGATCGGCAATGGCCAATCAGATCTATTGAGTCCACGTTTACTGGTATCGAACGTGTACATGGAGGATGAAGCCAATCAGATAATATACCTATCCATTCTTACTTGTCTGGCTTCCAACGGGTACGAGGAGCAATCAGTATAAATTTTGCTATATTTTTCAATATGTGATGCAGTATATTGACAATACGTCTATTTTAGGCTTGGTCCAAGTAACTTCGTATAGACTATAAAACGTTCTAACTATACAGGTCCAGAGACAATTATAAGTGTGTAGACAGCTATACAGGTCCAGAGACAGGTCCGATACAGCTTTTCGAGACAGATCTGTCTACACAGACTGCTTTTCGAGACAGCTTTTCGTGACAGGCCTGTCTACATAGACTGCTTTTCGAGACATGTCTGTCTACACAGACAGCTTTTCGAGACAGGTCTGTCTACACAGGCAGCTTTCTGAGACAGGTCTGTCTACACAGACAGCTTTTCGAGACAGGTCTGTCTATAGAGGCAGCTTTTCGAGACAGATCTGTCTAGAGATACAGCTTTTCGAGACAGGTCTGTCTACACAGACAGCTTTTCGAGATAGGTCTGTCTACACAGATAGCTTTTCGAGACAGGTTAGTAGTAACGGGGGCACCTGAGCCTGAGAATTTTTTCGATACCGTGGGAAAAATCTCTAAATCGGCGGCGCCTTTGATCTGAAACAGCTATCCAGGTCTAGAGATAGGTTTGTATACACTTATACAGGGCTAGAGACAGGCCTGTATACAGCAATGGTAAGCAAGGGTTAGTTTGGGTTAGTTATAGGTTAGCATAGGACCCCCCACGTCGTTGGGTCAGTTACGAATCTTCCCTAACTGACCCAACGACGTGGGGGGTCCTATGCTAACCTATAACTAACCCAAACTAACCCTTGCTTACCATTGCTGTATACAGGCCTGTCTCTAGTCCTGTATAAGTGTATACAAACCTATCTCTAGACCTGGATAGCTGTTTCAGATCAAAGGCGCCGCCGATTTAGAGATTTTTCCCACGGTATCGAAAAAATTCTCAGGCTCAGGTGCCCCCGTTACTACTAACCTGTCTCGAAAAGCTATCTGTGTAGACAGACCTATCTCGAAAAGCTGTCTGTGTAGACAGACCTGTCTCGAAAAGCTGTATCTCTAGACAGATCTGTCTCGAAAAGCTGCCTCTATAGACAGACCTGTCTCGAAAAGCTGTCTGTGTAGACAGACCTGTCTCAGAAAGCTGCCTGTGTAGACAGACCTGTCTCGAAAAGCTGTCTGTGTAGACAGACATGTCTCGAAAAGCAGTCTATGTAGACAGGCCTGTCACGAAAAGCTGTCTCGAAAAGCAGTCTGTGTAGACAGATCTGTCTCGAAAAGCTGTATCGGACCTGTCTCTGGACCTGTATAGCTGTCTACACACTTATAATTGTCTCTGGACCTGTATAGTTAGAACGTTTTATAGTCTATACGAAGTTACTTGGACCAAGCCTAAAATAGACGTATTGTCAATATACTGCATCACATATTGAAAAATATAGCAAAATTTATACTGATTGCTCCTCGTACCCGTTGGAAGCCAGACAAGTAAGAATGGATAGGTATATTATCTGATTGGCTTCATCCTCCATGTACACGTTCGATACCAGTAAACGTGGACTCAATAGATCTGATTGGCCATTGCCGATCATGATTGATTGACATACTGTCTATTGATTATTAATTTTAGTACTGTTTTTTGAAATTACGCCGCCCATGTTTGACAAAGAAAAAGCCGATGGATGCCGGGATTTAGTTAGTTTTTATGCTAGTCCAAGTGACTTGGTATAGACTTTACTTACAAACATTTTTTATCAATAATTACTCAATGATCTAGTGCCTTGTCTACAGTGCTGGATTTTGGTGTGATGGTCTGAGGACTCGATTCCCCGGCTAGACTTTTTGCAATCGATCGATGACGAGACGACGATGAGGATGACGCCCGATGGCGGGACGATAACTGTGTTTTGATGATGATAACATGAGATAAGGAGCTGCAGTCGAATTCCGGGAAACTCCCCAAAAATTTGTATTTGGTTCGGGTCAATCCCCGAAATTTCAGATCAAATGTATCGTCGATCTAGATTTTTCCCACGGTATCGATAAACTCCCTAGGCATAAAAACGCTGTGTGGTTAGTCCTTCTATACTATTTTTCATTTATTTCGCGTTCCAGATTTGATCCACATTCGAAAAGGTAGAAATGAAACAGCTCCTGGTAGCTTAGTTGGTTAGAGCATTGCACTGGAAATTCAGGGGTCCTGAGTTTAAATCCCAGTCGAGGCAAGATTTTTTTTTTATCAATTTCTAATTATTACGTCTGCATGCCACTAAAATAAACACACGATTTTCTAAGCCAATGATTTGAATTACTAGGATTAACAGAGATTCAAACAAAGTTAAACTTAGACACGAGGAATTAAATAAATAAACAGTGACTTGTTTGTGTTTTACACTTTAACATAAAACCAAAATGGTGGATGTAAATGTACGTAATATGAATGTTTTTACTAAAATGTACATCTTATGTATGTTCTGAATAGGTCCACTGATCTAAAAAATAAATGGATAAACAATTCATACGGCTTGATTTGCATAATTTGTGCGAAAATTTGGGATCAATATTCTACGAACAGTTGCGCAACGGAACAGCCTAACGCCTGCGCAGTGTTTTATCTTTCGAACAACTGTTCTAAGTTTCGAAATTCCTTCCTTTTCATTGGCCATATTTTGTCTACGCACAATACATGTATCTACTGCGCATGCTCACAGCTGTCCCAGTCAGTTGTTTTTGTTTAGATTTTGACCTCGTAAATTAGCAGCATTAGGAGCGTTCTTTGTTTATCCATTTATTTACGAGATCAGTGAATAGGTCATATGGACGTATGAACGTGAATATGACATAAAATGGACGTTTTATGTATGCAGTCTGTTTGTTCGGTTTCATTAATATTTCGCAGGACCTATAATATTATATGGATGAGTCAGGCACGGTCTATCAGTTATTGATGAGTAGGTAAAATGAATTAAATTGCATGCGTATACAGTCCATCATTTATAATCCTGCGGAATTTTTAAGACCAATTCGATGTCGAATTGCTGATTCGGTATCGACTCTCTGGCGTAAGTGAGAGGTCCCGTTTCGGCTTTTCGATTTGCTGATCTTTGTTTGAATGATTGGCTATCCTTTTTTATTTTGAAGTGACAAGTTGTGGTGTCATGTGTTATGTTTATGTTTTATGTTTGACGTTTGTGTATGTAATCCTTCGTTATATTTCATCTTTTTCAACAAAGCCGCTGACTAATCACTCAACATGTTGAGTACTGGTGGACGTGGTCAGTCTCACATAAGGAAGACGGGAGTGTGGAGTTGAGAGGCGAGAAGAAAAATGTAAATCAAGTTTCTCCTACCCTACGAGTCGTGCGTCTAAAGTGAAGGTTTTGCTGTTGACGGTGCTGCCTTAAAATTTCGTTGCAACATAATAAGTAGAAATTGAAATTATTTTCAACGCGAAAGGAATCTTTAGAAGTAAAAATAGTTTGAATTGAAGCGAAAAATAAATTATAAAATAATAAACATAATCTATCATCTATCATTCAAATTTGAAGGTCGATTTTTCTCTCGTTTTTCATACCACCGCCTATTTGATGTCGATACGAAATTCGACAATAATACATATGAATCACTCTCCATCCGATATCGAAATAGGTATCGAATGACAGCTAGCGACTTGTGACAAGATAAGAATCCCCTAGCTGATACTCCAATATGAGTTGGTGTGGCTCCCTACGATTGTACGTCAATGGTCACCTGATCTCACACCTGTTTTTTGCCGTATCCTTCCTTCTTTTGCTCCCCATACGGAAAGTGTCGACTTAAAAAAAAGCTTAACAATATAGTATTCGATGGCCTATCCTAATGTTGTGCACAATGCTCTCGTTGAATTTTGTTTAAATTATTATAGCCTAATTTAGGTTCTACGTTCGGGTTTTGCAAAATAATGAGATGGTATCCTTTTTTGTTCAACAAATTGTGAAAATTCGCAAGGCAAACAAAGTCGATTAGGTATATCAGTTTCACCCTTACATCTGGGTCATGTATACTTAATGGGGATTGGCATTGTAAACAGTATCAAGACTATCAACGTAATGCTTGATTTCAATGAGAAAGTCTCCTGTTATACAATTTTGAAGTTTGATAATTATTACTAATGCGGCATGTTTTGAATAAACTCCTGTGATAACACTTGGTACTTTGGGAGACTTGGGTATCATTCGAATACTAGCTATTTTGAATCCTATTCGAATCCTGTATTGGAATCCTACGGAAAGAGGCCCGATGTCTGTTGAATCAGAAAAAAGTATAGTGCAACTTTGTGCTCATTATTATGCTGCTTTGATATTTCAAAAATTCCGAGTGCTGTCCAGAGATATCCGGAAAACCTCGAAATTCGCCAGAAATGATTTTATTTTTCCAATAACGCTTGTCAATAATAGGCAATCCTCCTTACGCTTATAATCCTTGGTTTGCGTCAATATCGGCGCTTGTCAATAATGGGCACTCCTCTCGACGCTTATAATCCTTGGTTTGTGTCAATCAATAGCTGTCTTTCTCTGTTCCTTTACGTTACATCTTTCTTCTCTCTCGAGTAACGAAATTTGCCCGTGACGCGTTTTTCAAATCACTCTCCATTGTCGTTCAAATAGCAGAAAGCCGTTTAAGAAGTTTCTTTTCAAAAATTATTGAAATGAAAATAATCTTGATACAATTTTGGAACATAAATAAAAGTTGTAGGATATGTTAAGTGTGTGCTGGCGCTATTTGACTGTGAGTTGGTGGTATACAGAGATCAATGTTGGCTTCATCTCTGTCATTCTCAGGAGAATAAAACATAGTTTATACTAAAGCTTATTTTTATTCTCAACAATCATTGCCAATATGGTTAATAGGACTGTGAGTGCGACTACCATCTAAATTGTAGCAATATTCATAATCATAAAAATGAAATACGTCTTTATCGTCACCCTTGAATATTTTTTTTTTTTCAATAGATATTGAGTATTTAAATAGAAACAGATCCCAAATTTCCGCATACTTTTTTCCTCAACCCATGTTATTTGTGGATGAAATGAATTAAAAATTCCACCACATTGATTGCAGATGTTCGGCAACTCCCATGACGTTACAGGTTATCCTGGTACTGGCAGATATGAATAGGCTTTTAGAGGGTTATGATCCTATTGATACTTATATTTAGAGCTTAAAGTTGTTGGAGCGTCCAGCCTGTAAGAGACATTGTTTAGTATATAACACTGCAATTGAAATGATACACACCGCTTTCTTTTTCCTGGAATTCTGTGAACTTTTTGTTCAGGATGCCTGAAAACCCAAATGACCAAATTTATTTATGAGCAGGGGGTGGTAGTGGCAACCGGTATCTTTCTAGCACTTTAATGAGGCTATTTGGGCCCCTTATAGGCTACTTCCAGTTTCAACTTGAAAGTGGTTGTGTCATATTTTAGTCCTCTATTATGTTATTCCATAGTTACCGTGATTTGTTGAAGGAAAAACCAGTTCTAAAACCCCTTCTTCTCGTTTACGTGTACGCATGTTTGCTGAATTCGGTGGGTCGGTTGCTCAAGAATGTGCGAAGTTAGTTTTCTCATATCCTTGCGCTATTTAACTGTTTGCTCTAAATTATTTTTTCGCATACGCATTTTCTGCTATCCTGGTAATTGTGTCATAAAATCATTCAGTCCTCCGTCCGTCCTAATACTGGATAGGTATGCCACAGCTAATTTCAAAACGTGCTTCACGCTGATAGGGTCCTGCTTTGATGAAAGCCGCTATGTTTCAATTCGGTTCTTGAAAGATGTTTTGACAAGACTAACGTCTTCCTCCTGCTTCACCAGGTGTTGGCTCGGTGCTAGAGACACCGAAGATGACCAACCCATTGATTTATCGGTGCCTCCAAATCGCAATTCTCACACCACCGGCATGTGGCTGATATTGAAAGTCCTGAAAATAATTGAATTAAATTTAAAAAATTCGATTAATGTCAACTTACCAGCAAAAGTCTAGCTTGCTTCATCATGGGGGCGGCGGGATCTCCAGCCTTTCGTTTGGAGGCTCTCTTGGGGCTGGGTGTTTGGGTGGTGTTGGATAGCCCCCTCTGCTTTAAAAATCCCACCACATTGGTTACAGATCCTGGAAGATGTTTAGCAATCCCATGACGTTTCAGGTTATCTCCTTCCTGGTGAACCATTTTGTACACAAAATTAAAAATTCGCTGTTTATGGAGGTTTGTTTTAAAATAAATGAAAAAATAAAACCAGTTTAAATTGGTTAAAGAACCTACCTAAATTTTAGAAAAAGAAATTTGAGTTTTGTGCAAATGTAAGTGTAAAAGTAAATTCAAGTTGCTCCGAAAAAAACTATTGGAATTAAATTAAAAAATAGGTACTCAGGGTTGTCTGTATTTTTAAAAAACAAACAATATGTTTATGTGTTAAGGAAAATAAAAATAATTCAATAATCGAGGTTTGTGTTAATTCAAAATATGTCTCAGGGCATGATTTATCCTACATCACTTAGATATTTAAAAATAGTACTTACAGTTTTTCGAAACCGACACTTATCGCACAAGAAACTAAACTTTGAAAATCCAGGTTCAAAGTACTGGTACTGGATGCTGCGTTTTTTGTACAAAGAATAAAAATTGAATCCTCATCTTTTACAGGTAACAATGTATCCACTTAAATTTTGTATTGCATAGGGTTATTGGCTCATAAAATGTCAACGATGCTAATTTAAATCTATTCTTTTAAATTTTGATAAATCGATTGAATTTGTCACCTTTTTTAAAATAAAAATGGACATATCAAATATCTAACTTAATAATTACGCCTTAAACTAAAAAATTATCTTTAAAATGTGTTGTTGTTTTTCTCGGGCGGCTTCTGCGAATGGTCCTGATATTTTTCAGATAAAAAAACTGCCGAATAAGCGTTTACATTTGACGGTGCTTTTGTATGTGATATCAAAGTTTAAATCGGATTTTATAATAACAAGCTTCTTTCAGTTTGCTCAAACTCGTCACCAGTGAAAAATATAAAATTATTGCACAACAATTATCATTTTAACCAAGTAAGTAAATATCTTATATACTAATATCAATCAACAACAAGACCTGTTTTTTTATAGCAAAGGATTAAAAACACTGAGAAAATTACAAGACCTGAAGCCTCATAGAAAGTGAAATTCCCAATATTTTGGTAGCGTTTTTTGTATGTGATTACTTCGAAGTTTAAATCGGATTTTATAATAACTAAGCTCTTTTAGTCTTGTTTGAGACTCGTCAACAACAATTAAATTATTGCACAACAATTATCATTTTAACAAAGTAAGTGAATATCTTATATACTTACTAATATCGATACAATTATGAATATTTTAGATATGGATTTGAAATCAATCAACAAGGCCTGTCTTTTTATAACAAAGGATCAAAAACACTGAGAAAATTATAAGACCTGGTATAAAGTGAAAGTTCCCAATATTTTCTACGATAGAGACCTCAAAATAATTGCAAATCTTTACTGGAACCAATAAACTATACAAATTAAGGTAGATCATAAAACTATTGTACAGAAATTATTATTTTAACCTAGTAAGTAAATATCTTATATACTTAGGTAATCGATACAATTGTGGCATATTTTTAGCTATGGATTTGAAATACTCGTTGAATTTGACGACAACGCAGTGTTTCTCCCAAGACGTACCACCAAAATGATTAGATCATTAAGCAGTTTATTGATGGAAAATATTCGCTTTTTGAAATTGTTGTCTTAAAAAATGTATGTTTTTAATAAAAAAAACGAGGCCCCTTTCCCATCAAATGTTGGTTCCAACCAAGGATAATACACACTACTACTACAGGATAGCCTATCCTCATAAGGCCTGTGTGGAACAAATCCACTCTCTCCCCAACGTTAAATCACCAGTTGTGACGTAAGCAGCATGTTATTTCTCACCTTGACGTAGGTTGTTTAAACAGCTGATGGCTTAGTTATGGCGTCGTAAATGGTAACACACGAGGTCAATAAGCAATCCTGTAGGTGTGTTTCATCCTTGAGTTCGAACACCCTCTACCAGGTACAACATGAAGCTAGCTGCTGGACCCTCATAGTTACGTCACCACCACAGCATCCTGTTATAAGACACATCAAACTTGACACATGTACTCTAAATGGCGCCACGGACGTGACCCAGGTCGCTATGACGTCATCACAGAACCCGAACCATGAATCGAACTTTGCACTATGTACTCTAAATGGCGCCACGGACCCGCACTGACGTAACCCACGTGACCCAGGTCGCTATGACGTCATCACAGAACCATGAAACGAACTTCGCACTATGTACTCTAAATGGCGCCACGAACGTGACCCAGGTCGCTATGACGTCATCACAGAACCTGAACCCTGAATCAAACTTTGCACTATGTACTCTAAATGACTCCACGGACGTGACCCAGGTCGCTATGACGTCATCACAGAACCCGAATCCTGAATCAAACTTTGCACTATGTACTCTAAATGACTCCACGGACGTGACCCAGGTCGCTATGACGTCATCACAGAACCCGGAACGACTCAAAACTCCCGCTATGACGTCATGACGTTTGACAGGTGACGTTTGACAGGTGACGTTTGACAGATGACGTTTGACAGGTGACGGTTGACAAAATGGCGGGAAAACATTTCCCCCCACCCCTTTTTCTGGTACCCATATTAAAATCCGGGGGCCCCTTTTTGGGGGGCGCAGCCCTGCGGGCCCCCTTTTTGGGGGGCGGAGCCCTGCGGGAGCAGGTCCCATGGCGCCATCTGTCAACAAGATGGGGCCATGGCGGCGCATCCACCTTCGTGTCAACGACGGCGCATCCACCACGTGTCAAGAATGAAAGATTGAGGTTATGGTCGGAATTTTGTAGTCATACCCCCTTTGATTATCTACTGATAGCGTCAGGTGATCGTGTGAAGTATTTGTTTCATGAAGAACTTATTGTTGATGGTTAAATCTCAATTTCCTCTAAGTTATTTCTTTTATTAAGTACTAATTTGGAATTGAAATTTGTATTTTATTCTTATAAAAAATTTCCCAATGTTATTTTTTATTTTATTTTTATTAATAAAAAGTTTGATTCTTACATTATTGATGTTTCTACAAGGGTTTCTACTGATACAGGCAACATGTCAACTATTGGTTTCAAGAGTGTCAACCGAGGTGTCAACTAATGGAACCATGACAGGTATTTAAAAAAATAATAAAAAATTGGTAATTATGTGCATATTTCCAGTAGTAATATAACTAGTGCATAAAATATTTCCAGAAATTTTTGAAAATTTTGTCTGAAGCCAATTTTTTTAACAAAATCATGAGTGCATAGCGCCTGAAAAAATCCCGAACCCGAAGGATGAGGGATTTTTTCGTTGGCACTATGCACGAATGGTTTTGTTGAAAAAAAAAATTGACTTAAGACGAAATTTTCAAAAACTTCCCTTAGGAAATATTTTATGCACGTGTTATATTTTGATAGGTAATTTCCCGAGTTTGAAGTTTATCTACTATAAGTTGTGTCGAATATTTTAATTATGATGATGTGTTCTGTGATGGTGATTGTTATTGATCTTTCCTATTTAAATTGCGTTTGTCAAAAAATATACACTTTGACACATGTCTGACATCAATGCATTTTAAATGGAAAAGCTGGTCTCAATGTCAAAAATGACAACCTAAAGGTGGGTTTCCGACAAACGCCGCGCGGCATCGTCGCATTGGAAATTGCACCCGGAAATATCCCGCTCACCAGGGATATTTCCACTTATCAATTTTTGAAAATTACGAGGTAAATTTCCAGTTGAATATGCACAAGGGAAATTTCCATTAAAAAAAATTATAAACTTATGAAAATATACTTCTTACTTCCAAAGACCGTGATATAATTCCTTAAAAGTAAAAATTTGGTTTCGTAAAAAAATATATGTCAACCTTTGGGTTAAAAAGGTGTCAACTTTTGGCGAAGTGAACTTTTTTGGGTGTCAACTATTGGGGTTTTGTCACCTCTCAGGTATTTTTGTCATAATAACACAAATAATGAGAATGTAGGCTAAATAATATATTTAAACATTCAATTATGTGTTCGAAATCACGCCAAAAAATATATTAAAGCCTTGGGTTTGAAAATTTGGAAAATATGTGGTGATCATGAGCAAGGATACCCTTAACATGTCAACAATTGGGTACTTTACCTTAGTAGTTGTTGATGATAAACTGAATTGGACTGATCATATCGTCGGACGTTAATTTCACAAAGTGATGTATCTCAATAAAACTCTGATTTGAGATACGACACTTTGTGAAATTAACGATGACATATGCTCTGTGATTGATTAGATTATTCCTATGCTATGATTGCTGCAATGTATAAATGTAGAAATTATTTAACGAAAAATTCTAGATCTATGGTATACAATGCCTTCTTTCTATTCTATCTTAGGTATCTACTACCCATATGGGGCACATGTAGTCAAACTGATTTTAAGAAAGTACAAATAATACAAAATAAAGTATTGAAGGTATTGTATAATTATGATGGACTTTTGACTTACCAATACAGAAATGATATACATATTATAGGGAATTAAATATGTGTAAAATTAATATCTTACTAGAAATTGAGCGATAGACACTTATTTTTAGAATATTAAATAAGCACCAAAAATGTAATTCTCATATACTATTATCAAATGAAGTACACAACCATAATACTAGAATATTAAACAATGTATACAGAATCCAAACTAGAACAAGCATAGGTTTGTATGACCCAATCACTCAAGCCTCTAAAGTATTTAATAGATTACCAACAATAATAAAAAACATACATATTTATGTCTTTTCTCAATCAGTTCAAGAAACCATTATCTTGGGAACTTAGGGTAGAATGAATTTAGAATTTGTGTTAGATTGTAAGACTAAACTTGCATAAACACAGCTTAACTTAAGGTATTTACTCTCGAGTAGTCTCGAGGCCAGGGCTTGCAAATTAGTTACCCCAGTTGACCCTATAGCACCTCAAATTGTTTTATTTTCTTATTAAACGAACAGGAGGTTTTAAAAAAGCAGAATATGAACACTTACCTCGAATTTTCATTACTGGGGCCTTCGAACATTACTTATTGGACTTTCCGCCTAGTACTTCAATTTCCTTCCTAGGCTTTATCGTGAATTTATTCGATTAACTTTTCCGTGGAGTATATCAATGATACCATACCACTAAAAACAGAAATCAAAGGCACAAATAAAACGTAAAACGTGACCTCCGCGCCACAAGCCATATTTGGAAAGTCGGAAATCGAAAAAATAGAAGCCAAAAGCAAGAAGATGTCAAAGTCAAAGGGCCCGCCCAAGCCCAGACGCAAAAGTCAAAACATCGCATACGCTCGCGTTCGATATCGCGGTTGTTGGTTCGAAAATATTCTCGAGCGTAAGGAGTAGGGACTAAACCGTCACTATACATCGCTCTCGCTTCAAGGGTTCTCGGGTGGGTTCTTGGAGTCGAACGGCGACCGTTCGCTCAATTACTGTATTCCTTTTACACCTCAAGTTACTCGGAGCTGCTTAATGTCAAAAGCTTGAACGTTCCTTTTAAAAGTGCGTTAAGCACTCGAGTCGCTCATAGTGCATCCCCCTTTCCCCTGATGCACATAATTTGCGGCGGGTGCAAGAAGCCCTTTTAGGTAATGACGGTAATGGATAAAATTTGAATTGTGTGTTTTGGAGTGAATCCGAAGAGCTCGTTCGGTGTAACTCGATCTATAAAAGAATACATTAATTGTTATTTTGTACTTCTGTGCAGAGACCCGGACCGAAATAAAATATAGGTTCCGTTCCGGTTCACAGCGTCTTGATAAATAACGGTTCCGTTACGGTTCTGGTTCTAAGAGAAATATTTCGATTCGGTTCAGACCAATAATTTCGGTTTCAACGGTTGATACCGGTATACTTTTTCACAAATAGATAGTTCTCGTGGCTTAGACGCTACGCTATTGCTGTATTCCTTTTATACATCGAGTTGCACCGAACGAGCTCCTCGGAGTGACTCCAAAACATACAATTCAGATTTTATCATTATTTTTTAATATTAACATTACCTTCATTACCTAAAAGGGCTTCTTGCACCCCCCGCAAATTTGGTGCATCAGGGGGAAAGGGGATGCACTATGAGCGACTAGAGTGCTTTACGCACGTTTAAAAGGAACGTTCATGCCCGTATGCACCATTGCACAAATTCTCTGATTAAGACTTTAGCCGTGATCACAAAATATTTTTCATATGCACCAAGCGTTTTTTTCGCCTATTGGCAATTAACTTTAAATTGCTCGATGGCCTGGAATTTAGAACAAGATAACCGCGGCTAGTTAATAAAATGAGGTTAAGTATTTTGTTTGTTTTGGTTCCGATTTCAAATTTCATATTTACATTTTACAAACATTTTTGTAAAAAAAAAACTGGAACAAATTTGTGTGAAGTGAGCCAGGAAAAAAAAGAACTGAAATCAGGAATATGGAGGTGGAGAGACATTATTTGACAATGATTAATTTGGATAATGAAATTGTGTTAGATGGGTTTCCGTTTCCAAGGCGTTGGAATGAGAGGGAAAATTATTTTGAAGCCTTGGATGATCTGATCTATAAGCCAATGTCGTAGATCATAGATCTTCTTGAAGAGGTAGAAGATGCCCTATCATTATTATAGGGTGTAGTACCTACATTCTATGCAAATTTATGACTTGATTCTTGATTCCAATAACTAGGTAATGACTATGTATTTACTGTTTATTTCAAATAAAATGCCCTACATGCCCTGGATGTTTTGTTTGTTTGTTTATAAAATTAAAATTCATCGACAAAAACGCAGAATATGGGTCTCGCCAACCCACTGCCAACCCAAAATGGGCTTTTATTGCCTTTTATTAAAATCTATAGGAAATTTGCGACGTTATCGGTGAGTTCCTTTCAGGTGGCCCTCATACAAAATCACAATTAACTAATTTGAGTGCAAAATCCTTTGGTGCATCGAACCGACATTTTTACCGTGATTACATAATTATCCGTGATTAGCTAATAACGAAAATACGTGAAAATGGTGAATAGTATGAGGAGCTCCGGAACAGCTCCGGGGCGTTACGCGCTTATTCCTTCCGAAAAGTGTTTGTTGCACCTGAGTACTCAAGCCCAAAGTAAACCATAAATGCACGAAAGTCGGCGAATCTGTTCCTTTCAATTCGGGTTGACACACCGGAGCGAGTAGCTCTAGTGTTTCAAACTCTTGAAAGGAATACAGCTACATACTGGAAAGCAGCTTTATATCCTATCGGCGGTTCACTCTCGTACTCTATCCGTTCCAGCGGCCGCACCGGTGCGGCGTGATCCCGACAATCCGGAGCCGTTGATCGAAACGAGTCTGTCGGTGTAATGTACTCCGTCTCTGAATCTGTGTCCCTACTCCGAGTCCACACTTTTTCCTGTTCCACTGGCCGGCGCGGCGTGATCCGATTAGTTCGAGTTTGACTCCGAGTCCGTACAACGTAGACAACGCAAAAGTGGTCCGGACTTCAACTCGAACTTGGACCGGACCTGTTTATTTTGCAGTGGATCAGTTCCCACTGTGAAGATCAGTTCCAGTATTTGGCCCTGATAATAGCCAATTTTGGGTTGGCGAGACCCCATATCTGCGTTTTTTTCGATGAATAAATTTTAGGTATACAGTATACACAATCAAACAAAGCATCCTGGGCATTTTATTTGAAATAAACAGTAATAACCGTAATTACATAGTCATTAGTTACTGGAATCAAGCCATAAAATTGCATATAATACTACCACCCTATCATAAGTTAAGTTAGGGCATCTTCCACCTCTTCAGGAAGATCTACGACTATTGGTTTATAAGATCATCCATCCAAGGCTTCAAAATAATTTTCCATCTCATTCCAACGCGTTGGAAGCCCATCTAACACAATCATTATTTATCAGTATCCAAATCCTCGTCAAATAATAGGTGGTCCATCTCCATATTCCTTATTTGATTTCTCCCTGCCACAGCCCTCTACACTTACAAGCCATGAAGTTAAAAAGGCAACACCGCAATCTTACCGCCAAGTGGTGCTGTTTTATTTAACCTCAATTCCGCGTATGGTTTATTTACTTTTATTGATGATATGAATTCTTATCTCAATTACATAAAAAAGTAGTTTTCTTTGAAAAAATATTAGTAGTTAGTAAAATTATTGTAATATTACCAATATTTTGTACATATTAATCACACAAAATGCATCATATTGTACTAAAAAGTAAAAACAGTAATTCAATGAATAATATAAATATTTGTGTAAATAAGAACAGTAATGGTGGATTTATACAGACAAATAACATAAGATAAGAATAAGATAAAAATAACATAAAAGATGAATGTACACATTTGCCATAGGACATTTATAGGGTAAATAACATAAGAATAAAAATAAGGAATAAGATAAAAGATGACTATCTTTCATCTTCTTATTTTATTTTTATTTGAAAAGACAAGTGCGCATGTGTAGGACATTTGACGTGACAGTCGGGTTGACGGTTGGATTCGAATTGAGTTGACGGTTGACTCATCTGTTTTGTTTTCTGTGCGGTGCGTGCTCTTTGGTTATCGTTCTGTGTGTTTGTTGCATTTGTTGTCGAAGTCGAATTAAACAAAATGGATGATGAACATTTAATCAATCAAGTTAAAGAGTTTCCTGCTCTATACAATAAAAAAGATTCTAGATACAAAAGCAAATTAGCAAAAGAAAATGCGTGGAAGACCATTGCGGCTATTTTGGAAAGCGATGGTTTGTTCTATTGTTCTTCAACCATTATGTTCTCTATATTATCTTTATATTTCCAGTTGTTAGCTGTGAACAAAGATGGACGAGTTTGAGGGCCAAATATACTACCATTCGAAAGAAACTTAGGGAGATGCCATCCGGGTCTGGGAGTGCCGATATTCCATGTTTTTGGCCATATTATCACATGCTTAGTTTTTTGGATCCCTTCCTGCTAACGAGGAGGTAAGTACATAATAATTGATTAGGTCAATAGGCTTAAGGTAATATGACTTATGTTTTAGAACGGTGTCAAACTTCAAGCCCTCAATGCAGCCAGTTTCCTCTGCTTGGGACACTTTAACTCAAGTTTTAGAGGGAACAAGAGAGGAGCCTGAACATAGTGAATCCGACGATTTTTTGACACCTCTTCCATCCCCAAGGGAGGAATCCCTAGCGGCCCCAACTCCCCAGCAGGCGAGGATCCAAAAAACTGCCAGCGCCAGTCCTCACGTCGAACTTGAGGCGAAAAAAAGGAAAACTGAAACTGTTCAAGATGAATTGTGTAACAAAATGTCTTCCTGCATTGACACACTAAATGCAAATTTGGGGCAAAAATCCTCGGACAGGGAGTTTGCTCTAAGTCTTGCCCAAGACATGAGTGTCTTGACAAGCGAAGAAAAAATTTTTTTTAAGAGGAATGCTTATATGTTACTAACAGAAATCCTAGAAAAAAGACATTAAAAAGATTTGTTTAGTACCTACCTATATTTTTTTTTTGTGCTGGATACTTTTTCAATTTAAAATAAAAAATGTCAAACTACAAGTACCATCAATGGTACCTCAATAAAAATAAATAAAATAACAAATTTAGTTTCATTCATGTATTTTTGTCAAAATAATTAGTTAACATTGAAGTTATCAGGTACAGATCCGGCATATAATCTGTTCCATTGATTTTTTATTTCTCCTAATGGGGATATTAAATATTGAGCTAAGGTATTTCGGAGCATCTGGACCCTCTTTGCAGCATTGTTTGGTCCTGTTCGTCCAATTGAACGAAGTTTATTTTTCAGTTTTCTCCATTCGCCTTCTTTTTGCTCTCCATTAATATCATCAGAGTCTGCAAATCCTGTAGGACAGTACCTTCTTTGGGATTCGGGTATGTCTTCTTCACCCTTTTGAATGAAATTATGAAGCACTACTATAGCTTGTACAATAAGCTCACATGTTTCCACATTTGCTATAATAGTACTACGTAACCTCCTCCATCTCTGGGCCATTATGCCAAATGCATTTTCAATGCAACGTCTTGCTCTTGAAAGCCTCAAATTAAAAATGTTTTCGTGATCTTCAAGGTAGCTTCCTGCATAAGGCCGCATTATATTTTCATGCAGAGGAAATGCAGCATCAGCTACAAAGTAATCGGGAAACTGGATGTCAGTTCCTGGCAAAATTTTTGCTTCTGGTAACTGTAATGTCCCTTCAATTAAAGATTTTCCATAGCTGGACTCCTTGAATACAGCACAATCATGATTTGCCCCTGCACTTCCAATGTCCACATATGTGAACTTGTAATAGGCGTCACATGTAGCCATCAAAACTATGCTAAAGATATAATTTTCAACATTAATTATTAAGCATACTATACTATAATGATTCTTATTTTACCTAAATGACTTCTTGTAGGAAAAATATGTTGATCCTGAATATTTTGGACACTGAATTTCCACATGTTTGCCATCTAGTGCTCCGATGCAGTTTGGCATATTCCATTTCTTATAAAATTCATTTGAAATAGTTTTTAGCTTTTCTTTAGATGGTGTTTCGAGTACTAGAGGTTGCAACGTCTCCCAGAGAACTTTACATGTTTCTTTTATGATACAATGAGCTGTGGTTAAGCCAATGTAATTGTTCCATGCAATTTCTTGCATTGAGCACCCTTCAGATAAATAACTGCAAAAAGAAAAATATTGTTAGGGATTTAGTAGATGCAGTTTATTATTTAAAACATATATAAACATTAGTGAATCGTCTATACTCACTGTAATGTTACAGCTAATCTTTGTTCTGCTGAAATCGGGCACTTTGAAGGATCTTTTGTTATATATGGTCTGATAAGGTCAAGAAGCTTATCGAACAGTTCTGGGGACATCCTGGTATACTTAAAGAATTGTTCTCTGTCATTTCGCTTAGCAAATTTCAAGAGTTTGTCATATACAGAAACATTGGTCCTATTTCTGTTCATTGGCCTAACCTTAAACCTCCTGTTTCGTTTTTTCCGCAGCAAATTCAACTGGATTGCAATCGTCATGAAAGTCATGAGTAAAACCGCAGCCTCAATGTCGTCCAACATTTTCCAAAATCCAAAATTTAAACCACAAAACTCAAAACTTGAACACCATAGACATAAACAAATCTTTTATTTTTTAGAAAAATTATAAAACATAGGGTTGACACACTTGACAGTTCCAAAAACTTGGAGGTGCGCAGGCGTCTCCCGAAAGTTATTATTGGACGATTTCCAATCTTATTCTTATTTTATTTCTCGTATAAATGCATTCTTATTCTTATTTCTTATTTAATGTTATTCTTATTTTTATCTTATTCTTATGTTATGTTATTTGCTGTATAAATCCACCATAAATAATTGATTTAAATAAATATATTACTAGATTCTAAAGTGTTATAATCCTATATCTATTTTATATGTACAAGGTCTTGTCAAACAATTCTATACAACTAGCAACTACCTATCATGTTAAAAAAATAAATACTTTCTAAGAATTCGGGAAAGCTACCCTTAAAACATACCTCTATTATTATTTTTAGTACCTAGGTACATTTTTTTTCTATTTCAAAGTGGTTAGTTTTCTTTTTTTACTTGAATCTGTTTTATTTTTATGACATTCACTATTTTTAAATTTTGTGTAGTTGTTTAAAATAATATTACTCATTATCAAAGAAGCAAAGGAGTAAATTTTTTTTGAGTTAGCACCACATTCACAAATTTTGTTCAAATCAATATTAAAGGTATCGGACTCTAAAGCTAATAAAGTAAGCTGCGATAATAAATTATGATGATCATTTGTTTTCAGGAACATACTTTCAAGATCTTTGTTATTAATTATATACTCGAAGATAGCACAAAGATGAAAATAAATAAACTTGGTTTCTTGAGTGGCAATACAGAGACCCCCTCTCTGCAGAGAATTAAAATATGTATGATCCGTCTGGATGCCTTTTGCTAGAACTACTAAACTTTGACATTTATCACATTTATTATTCTTCAAAACTGATCGAGCCATTCTTTCATAGGTAGATGATGACTGACAGAAAATAATAAGTGAAAACAACATAGTTGGCATGCTATATCTTTTCTTTTTACAATCAAGTAAAAAGAGTTGATTCAATAATATTCCTAATAAGTTTTTGTACTCACAACCTTCATCAAGTTTTTTGATACCTTCTTGAAGATAATACTGAGCTTTTTTAAAACAATAAATTGAATCTAAAGAAATGTCATTAACAAAAGTGTATCGAGTCAATAAATTTTCTATTTGGGACCACCTACTGAGTTTTCTACTACTCGGTAGAATCCACATAAGGTCACTACTTGTAATCTCATTGTCTCCAACAAAAATACTTACCACTAATTCTTGGCTAACACTTACACTGGAAACAATTTTCAAATTTTCAATATCACAGTCATATCCATCACGATCAATATTTAACATATAAAAATGTACAAATGTCGAAGATACTTTACATTGCCATTTATTCAGAGTTATTTTAGTTTCAAGAAGTTTTACAAAATTTTCAAAGCTTGGAATCAGATCACTTTGAAGATAATTTTCTACAGTTTCGGTATGTCTTTTAACAATATCACTTTTTCTAGCTTCAGGATTTTTTCGGATGGTAGGGGCAGGTCTATTTAAATATTTGGGCTGGTTTTCGAAAATATGTGGTACAGCGTTGCTTTTGAGGATTGGACGTTTAAGTTTGTGTTCTCGACTTACTCCTTCTTTATCTTTGTATGTTTCAAATCTAATGATTTCATTTTTTTCAAAATGTTTCGCACACACTACAGAATTTTTTGTTACCGTATAATTATCTCGGTGTATAGCTTTTAGCCATAATTTCTGTAATTCGGAAGTTTTTGGAAATGAAAATGTTGTTTGCAGTTCCTCAGTCTTCAGGGAACTCCTATAGTTGGATTTGCACCTTGGCACACAGCAGTTTCTTGGCATCTGGAACAAGTTTAAATATCTTAGATAATAATAATATCGAGACCTATACATGTGCTCTTGCACTTTGCAAAGTGGAAACAAATATTATATTGTTTTTATTTGCTTTTACCTTAACTCACCTTAATTTTTGCTCCTGTACCGATTGCAGTATTTGCTATAAATTCACAATCAAAACACAACTAATAATGGCATAACAGGTATGAACCAAATATAAACAGTAAGTAAACAATATATTGGTGTTTCTAGCCACTTTTTCGTTTGAAAATGCACCTCACTCTAGCAATAAACAATGAAAACAATACACAAAAACATATAACCTCAATAGCAAAATAGCACCATTGGCGACGTTGCCGTTATTTCCAACTTCATGGCTTGTAAGTGTAGGGGGCTGTGTCCCTGCTCACCCTCGCCACACACTATTTTTCCAGTAATTTTTTGGGGACAAAAATGTTTTTAAAATGTAAATGCAAAAACAAAACAAAACATTCTAACCTCATTTCATTATAGCCGCGGTTATCCTAAATTCCAGGCCATCGAGCGATTTAAGTTAATTGCAGATTAGGCGAAAAAAACGCTTGGTGCATACGAAAAATATTATGTGATCACGGGTAAAGTTTAATCAGAGAGTTTGTGTAATGGTGCATACCAGGCAAATGCAAAATCCTTTGGTACATCGAATCGACTTTTTTAACCGTGATTACATAATTAGCCCTGATTAGCTAATTACGAAAATACCTGAAAATGGTGCATACAGGCATCAAGCTTTTGACATTGAGCAGCTCTGAGTAACTCAACGGGTAAAAGGAATACAGTAATCACGGTACAGCTAACAATACGGTATTTCTCATGGTTATAGTTCTCGGATACGAAGACACAAAAATTTTCTAATCCCTTAAGCTTAAAGCTTCATTCCCACTTGCGCGAAATTCGCTGTTTTTGCGCGAAATTCGCTCTTTTCTGACATTGGCTTCGACAATTTGACGTTTTCTGCGTGTATCAAATGTCAAATTGTTGAAGCAATGTCAAAAAATAGCGAATTGAGTGAGAATGAGGCATTATTCTGTTTACATTTTGACAGCTGAATTGAGTGATCTTTAGAATCGTTGCGAGTGATTTGAGTTACCTATATGGATTTTAGACTCGATGAAACGAAACAGCGACCCGATGAAACGAAACGAAAAAGCAACACTTTTTTAACCCGCTTATATTAACACACAACACACAACAAGAACCTGGAACAAGCCAAGTGAGCTGGAACAAGTCTGGATAAATCTGGATGAAGTCTGGAAAAGTCTGGAAATCTCTGGAAACGTCTGGAAAGAGCCTGGAATTTTCTGGAAAGGGTCGGAAAAATTCTGCCAAGGGTCCCAAAAGACCTGGGGATCATTTTCCAGAATCCGGATCAGTCTGTACAAGTTAGGGTGACCATACGTACAGCATTTCGCTGTATTGTACAGCATTTTCAAAGTCTGTCCAGCATTTGATTTTGTACAGCAAACGTACAGCGATTCAAATCCGATCATAATTAAGTTTTTCTTTAAAAAAAAATACGAAAAATTGTCCGTCAATAACTAACGACATTTCTACATTTGCGATTTACGTCATTTACGCCATTATCTCGCAGAGTATTCTTTTTAATGTTAACTACCTTTTTTATCTCTCTTTATTCCACGCTGCTGAGAAGAAGACACAGCTTAATAGGTCTGTTTCTGCAGCAATCACAAACCAGTCAGCGTGAATTTCATTGGTTGAAAATAGTCAAAAAGTTAGAAACAGTCAGAAAACAAGTTTCAACCCGAGGTTCCTAAAGTTCATAGGTTGTCTGGTAATGGTAAGCAGATTACGTCATCAGGAAGATCTAATGGAGCTCTGCATTATGTTTAGGCATCCAGATGACGTCATAAAAGTTATCAGCCAGCCTACCTCTTTCAAACAACCTTGGTTTCAACCATTGAGGTTTTCCAAAGATGTTTTCAAATAAATGAAGTTCACTCTGACTAGTTTGTGATTTCTGTGCGAACAGACCTATTATGTTAGGTATGTCTTTCATTTTATTAATTTTTTTGCTAAGTGGTACAAAAACGGGCTATAAAGTCGACAAAATTTGCACTTAGTGCTTTCTCCACTCACCTGTCCCAAAATTTTAGATGTGTACAGCATTCATACAAAAAAAATATGGTCACCCTAGTACAAGTCTGGATAAATCTGGATGAAATCTGGAAAACTCTGGAAAGCTCTGAATAAGTCTGGATAATGTCTGCAAATCTCGGGGGCTAACACGCTTTTATAATACATCGAACTAAAAAGTGAAAAATAAATATATTTTGAAAAAACTAAAAAACGCGCTTTTATAGTAAATTGAACTAAAAAGTGAAAAATAATTTTTAATATAAACAGAGGGGTGCTCAATGTATAAGAAATGTGGAACAAAGCACCCCAGCGAGTATTTTAGTTTTTTTAAACTATATTTATTTTCGTCCTTTTTCAAGTCTTTTGGAGGGGGGACGCCACTGTGTATGTAAGTATGTGTATAATGCATGCAGTTCGATGAAGGTTTCACTTCTACCGGGTGTGAACTGCACAGGATTTTTTTTTTTTGTTTTCTCAACTTATTATTTATCCTGAAGATTCTGAGTTTGATTAATTTTCTCAGTGTTTTTTATAGAGAAATTATCAAAAGTTACTCTTCTTGCAGACATAGATGAAGCGTAAACTAATTTTGACATAAGACAGTTCTCGTGCTGCCTAAATTTCAAATACCGTAACTTTATTTGACAAGTATGACAGTTCTTACGGCATTAGCGTTAGCGGAGCATGCTACCTAACGGGAGTTAGCGGAAGCCTTACCGTAACGCTATGCTATGTCAAAATCAGTTTACGCTCCATTTACGTCTGCAAGGACAGCAATTTCTAATAATTCCCCCATAGAAAACACCAAGGGAGAATTAATGAAACTCAGGAATCTGTCAAAATGTAAACAGAATAAGGGATTAGAGGATTTTTGTGTCTTCGTGTCCGAGAATTATAAAATACCATATAAAATACCGTATTGTTAGCGTTACCGTATTAGCGTAGCGTCGGAAGCACGAGAACTTTCTATAGCATAGCGTTACGGTAAGGCATCCGCTAAGTCCCGTTTGATGATAGCGGGCTTCGCTAACGCTAATACAATGAGAACTGTCATACTTGTCAAATAGCGTTACGGTATTTGAAATTTGGACAGCACGACAACTCTCTAATATCTAACAAGAAAAATTTACTTTTCTGTAATTTGTGGTTTTCTGTAATGTGATCATTTATAAAAATAAATAAAAAGCTCAATTCCCCTAACACGCCAAAGTACCAGTGGTGACGTGAGCGTGTCGTTTCTCGCCTTGACGTAAGGTTTTTGCAAGGATAACACACACTACTACTACTACAGGATAGCCTATTAGACTTGTGTGGAACAAATCTGAAGCCCCCTACCACGCCAAATCCCCAATTGTGATGTAGACAGCGGGCCGTTTCATGCCTTGACGAAGGCTGTTTGCACTACAGGTTATGATTCCGCGGGCTTTTGCTTTACGCATACTTGGTTTTACTACATCAATTATTCAAATTCTAAAATAACTTTTTCTCAGATCTCGTTTTCCTCTTCCTCTTTGCCTATTATGTTAATCACAATAAGAAACTTGCACATTTTTTTTTTATTTCAAAAATGTGTTCTACTACACTAAAGACTTAAGACGATTTCGCCACGTTTTGGTAACCCACTTTGGTTGGTCAAAAATGTACCATCCAATTTCGGCACGAAAAACAATGACGTCACGATAACTTTGGTATCTATTTTGGTATGTCAAATTGGGTACCGAGCTTGGAGCACGGTTATTTGAATTGGTAGCTTGCTATCTCTCTCTCTTTTGGAGTAATTTATACTCACTTTTTTGTTTATTTTTGAAATTATACACAACAAATAAATACAATTAATTTTCACTGTTGCCAATTTTAATTTCCAACAATAAAAAGTATTCAATATTTTGTTTGTTTTTATTTTCTCAGGCATTCCATCACCATCACGTCATACACGTGACATTTGACAAACCGGCCGATTTCGGCTGAAAGTGGTATGCGATGTCACTGGTGTGACGAAGAGCCTACCTAGCGGTTAACCAATTTACCTACCAACCAAAACGTGGCGAAATCGTCTTTAGTTATACCATATATCGAGCAATAAAAATCAGCCGTTAGTTTTTTATGAATATATAAAGTTACGCTCGGAACATCACCATTTAAAACGACCAATTAGTGTGACGTCACTCAGCAACAAAATTCAGTTGATATTAGCTTTGTTTTGGTTCGAAACAAGGACGGTTCTAGAACAGTTCAAAACAATCGCACAGTTTATTATTGAAATTTGTGATAGCCGAGCCGTTGTAATTTTATCGATTGATGAACTGTGCGATTGTTCGAACCGTTCTAGAAACGTCCTTTTTTCGAACCAAAACAAAGCTAGTGACGAGCACTTCGAACTTCGAGCAGGTAGATTTAGATTATGGTTAGGTTGTTATGTATGCCATTTACGATAGATTTGACAATGGCGATACCAGCAGTACATGACGTGGCGGCGGCACGACCCGATTATTACTGCCTTGTGACGTCACGACCCATAGAAACAAGTTTTGGATCGCGTCATGAATTTTGAATTATTTGGTACTTATGGACCTTTCTCATTTTACCTGTGCTGCGCGCGCACCTTGTGTGTGACAGATAATAGAATTGTCATTTGAATGAACGCGGGAATGCGGTCTGACCCTGACATTTTTTAAGCTAACCTCAATAATCAATCAATATTGCTGAAAATTATTACAGAAACTGTTTATTATATAATGTTTCAAATGTGTCAGAGTAAGGCGAAAAAGAAGTGTAACCTTTCTTTTCACAAGTTCCCAAGCAATCAAATTTTAAGAAAACAATGGTTACATGCTCTCAATCTGACTGAAGACGATTTAAGTTGGGACAGAGGTTTGAGGGTTCGTAAAATAACGATTTCTATATCAAATACAATAATAATTGTACAATTAAAGATTTGTTAGCACTTGTAAATTCGTACTTCTCAAACTTTTCTAAACTTTTCCCCCACATATTTGTCATATTTACGTTTGAAAATAAACAAAAACAGAAACAACCACAATTGACGTGTCTCGTAATACCTGGGGGCGGATTACGAACTCTCGATTCGAACCGAAACCGCCATGGATTTCGAACGCACTCCATGCAAATGCATCGGAATGCGTTCGAAATCCATGGCGGTTTCGGTTCGAATCGAGAGTTCATAATCCGCCCCCTGGTGTGCGCGCGCAACTCGTGGGTTGCAGGTGAGCGTCCAATGAAAATTGAGTTTCTTACGGGCTTGCGTCATATTCGTATTCAGGAACGAGTTCAGAATTAATCGTTCTTTCTTTCTTTGTAACGTGTAATTCGACAAAGAGCAAACTAATACTTTACGTATTACTCGAACTTATCGAAGTGTCGTTTAAGGTTATGTTAGATTATTCTTGACATATTCCTTTGCAATTTTATTGTGCGATGTTGCCGGATGAAACATTTATCAAAATAAAAGTGCCATCGATGTTAACATTCACTTTAAAGCTCTTTTTTTGTCTGATTTAAGGCGTTGTAAAACACTTGACAATATATCACTTCTTTAATGTTATAATGTTCGATTTGTAATGTCTACATTTGTCCTGCAATAATACAATCTGGCTACACTGCAGCCACGAGTTGCGCGCGCATGCCATTTTTTATTACTTTCTAAATTGTATTTTTTACAATTAACGTCTCTTTTTCTATTCCTGCGAGACACGTCAATTACACAATTTGACAAGTGGAACCAATCAAAGTCATTCCACACAGGTGACGCGCATCATTATAGGTGTCTCTTTCTTTATTACATAAATTTTAATAAACCATCCTTGTTGTTCATTGCATGAGAAAGGTCGAAGATTCTGGACACCAGAGATAATAATATATTACTTTTTTTCCTAACTGCATCAATTATTAGGATGTTTGTTATTGTGTTTTATTATTTATTCCATTTTTAATTTAATGTGCAAGTTCCCTATTAAATTAATATTTTTTTCATAAATTTAGTCGAGGTTCCGTAAGTGTAAGGAATGTACGTCCATTGAATGCATTGTAAAATGTCATTGGTATCTGGTGGCGGGACAGCTGGGAGCGGGCAGTCAGTAAATAAATAGGCAAGTAAAACTATTGTTGTTTTAATTAAAAATATAAAAATCCATAAAAACAAAAGTATAACATGGCGCAGTCGTGAGTCGTGAGTCGTGAGTAATTATTTGACAACAAAAATTGAAAAAAATAAAAAATTAAATAAATAAGCCCAAATTCGGAAATAATCGTCAAAATGGGAGACAGCAGGGGCGTGCCACAAATGCAAATGATAGGCAATATAGCCGAAAACTGGAAAATGTGGAGATCTAGATTTGAAAACTACCTAATAGCTAGTGAAATTAACAAAAAAGATGAAGCAATACAATGTGCCCAAGCATTACATTTTATAGGAGACGAGGGTTTCAAGATTTACACCACATTTAATTTTGCAGAAAAACAAATTACAAATTCTGTTGAATAAGTTTGAGGCACACTTTTTGCCAAAAGAAAATGTAACGTATGAGAGATACAAGTTCTTTTCATGCAAGCAACAGCCAGGCCAAACGTTGGACCAATTCACAACTGAAATTAAGCAAATGGCGATGAAGTGTAAATTGGGAAATCTCCAAGAAGAATTAACCAAAACAGTTCTAATTTGTGGATTGAACAACACTCAAATTAGAGAGAGGTTGCTGCAAGAAGAAGACAGCGTATCTTTGGACAAAATTATCGAAAAATGCGCTATTTTTGAAATATCCAAGGAGAGGAGCGAGAGCATGGAAAGTTGTGTGAATGTGGACATAGTTTACCAAAAAAATAAACAATCAACAAGAGGACAAAATGCAATAAATAACTGTTCAAGGTGTGGGAAAAATCACCTAATAAACAAGTGCCCAGCCTTTGGAAAAGAATGTAACTTCTGTCATATTAAAAATCACTTTGAAAGTAAGTGTCGTAAAAAAAATTTCAATAAGGAGGTACACGAAATAACCCAAGAAGTCAATGTGATAAAACAAGAACAAGTAAGTGACTCACTGTTTATAGGACACATAAATTCTGCGGGTTTGAGAGAAACAAATGAATGGTCAACAATGTTAGAAATTAATAACAAAATTCATACATTTAAAATTGATACTGGTGCAATGGCTAATATTATATCATTTATTTCTTTCAAGCAATTACGCTTAGATCCTAAAAAAATTGTTAAAACCGAAATTAAACTAAAATCTTATACTGGAGATCCTTTAAAGGTAATGGGCACATATAAAATACCATGTCTGAAAGAAGATGTATTGCATGATTTAGAATTTTTTATCGTAGAGAGTAACACTCCAGCAATTTTAGGACTTAATGCATGCATCTCTTTAAATTTAATCAAAAAAATTGATAGTGTAACTCTTAATGATAATTACAAAAGTTTAGTTAGTGAATTTGGCGCCTTATTTAATGGAATAGGGTGTATAAAGGAAACTTGTAGTATCAAACTAGAATCAAATAGCAAACCAGTAGTCCAGCCAATCAGAAAGGTTGCCTTTCCATTAATGAAACCTTTGAAAGATAGTTTGGAAGACCTAATTAAAGAAAAGATTATTGAAAAAGTGGAAGGTCCCTCTGATTGGGTGAACGCTTTGGTATTGGTTCGTAAACCAAACGGAAAAATAAGGATTTGTTTGGATCCCAAAGATCTTAACGAGGTTATTAAAAGAGAATTCTGTAGAATACCAACATTCGAAGAAATATCTAGCAATTTAGCAAATGCCACTGTCTTTAGCACTCTCGATGCCACAAATGGCTTCTACCAAATTCCTCTAGATAAAAAGAGCAGTAACTTGTGCACTTTTGGAACACCTTATGGTCGATATAAATTTCTTCGTCTACCATATGGTATCAAAAGTGCTCCAGAAATTTTTCAAGATAGGTTCAAAAGTATCTTTTGTGACATTGAGGGGACTGACATTTATATTGACGATATTATTGTTTGGGGACGAAACAAAACCGAACATGATAAGCGATTGAAAAATGTTTTAGAAAGAGCTAAACTAAATAATGTTAAATTTAATTTAAATAAATGTCGTTTTGGTCAATCTGAAATTAAATACATGGGTCATATCATTTCCAATAAGGGAATCGCTCCAGATCCAACAAAAATTAATGCTATTTCGGAGTTGCCTAGACCTACAAACAAACAGGATATTCAGAGAATATTGGGTATGCTAACATATGTGAGTAGATTTGTCAAAAATTTCTCTGATCAAACAAAACCTATACGAAGTCTTTTAAAAAGTGATGTAGAATTTAATTGGGGTCAAGAACATGAAGAAGCGTTCCATAATTTAAAAAAAGTATTAATAAATAAACCAGTTTTACAATTCTTTGATCCGAATAAGAAAATAGTCATTTCTGTTGATGCCTCAAAGTCAGGGGTGGGTGCTTGCTTATTGCAAGATAGTCTGCCATGTGCTTATGCTTCGAAAGCATTAACAGAAACACAAACCAGATATGCGCAAATAGAGAAAGAGCTATATGCAATCTGTTTTGGCTTGAATAAGTTTTACCAATATGCTTTTGGGCAAAGGGTCACCGTAGAGACAGATCATCAGCCATTGATCTCTATATTTAAAAAATCCTTGAACAAATGCCCTGCTCGACTCCAGAGAATGATGTTGCAATTGCAAAAATTTGATATTGAATTAAAATTTAGGCCAGGCAAAGAACTAATTTTGGCTGATGCTCTCTCTCGGGCATATTTATCTTATGATCAACCAAACGACTTCGATGAGGAAATTGATAGTCAAGTTTGTCTGGTTAGACTTGAACTTAATGCAACGGATGACAAAATTAAAGAATTCCAAACGCAGACGGAAAATGACCCTGTATTAAAAGATCTAAAAAATGTAATTTTGAATGGTTGGCCTAATTCTTCTAAAAAATTAAAGGATCATATCAAAATGTTTGCTCCTCATAAATCTGAGCTAACAATGTCTGATGGCTTGATATTTAAAGACAAATGTTTAGTAGTGCCTAAAGCCTTACAACCAGAAATGCTTAATCGTATACATTACAGCCATCTAGGAGTTAAAAAATGTACTAAATTAGCGCAACAATCACTATTCTGGCCAGGTATGGTAGAACATATCAAAAACAAAATTTCTCTGTGTCATCAATGTCTCACTTACTCAAACTCACAAATTAAAGAACCTATGGTAGCCCATGAAATTCCTGTATTACCATGGAATAAAATTTCGTGTGACATTTTTGAGTTGAATCAACGAAAATATCTTCTAATTGTAGATTACTACTCAAAGTATATCGAATGCGAAGATCTAAATAATAATACTACTAGTCAATCAATTATTAAAATTCTGAAATCAGTATTTTCACGACATGGAATTCCTGTAGTTCTTATTAGTGATGGTGGCACTCAGCTAACATCTAAGGAATTTAACGCTTTCTGTAAAGATTGGGAATTCAAACATATCGTTACTTCTCCAACGAATGCACAGTCTAATGGCATGATCGAAAGAAATGTGCAAACTGCTAAGAAAATGTTCAAAAAAATTATTAGCGATAAAAAAGACATTCATATGGCTCTTCTCCATTACAGATCAACCCCGATTTTTGATAATATTTCACCAGCAGAACTTTTAATGTCCAGGAAACTTAGAACTAATTTAATGATTACTAAAATTGAATCTAAGCCAAAAATAAATTATTCATATAAGAAAGATTTTATTGTCAAAAATCAACAGCAGCAAGAAAAATACTATAATAGAGGTAAGAGACCATTACCAGAATTATATACCAATGAAAAAGTCTATGTTCAAAGGGAACCGAATGGTAATTGGTTTCCTGGTGTCATTTTAGATAAGGTTAGAAATAGAAATTACAAAGTGCAAATGGATAATGGTTCAATCCTCATTAGGAATCGCAAATTTATTAAAAAACTATACACAAAACACCCAAATGTAATTGATAGAAACCATTATTCATTGGCAGGAGAGGATAGGAGAGATAACATTAATAATAATATATCGAATAATATCGAAAACAGTATTGTAAATCAAAAAAAGGAAACTAGATACTTTATCGAATTATATAAAGAACATGATGATTTAGATAGTGTTAAACCTCAGGACAGTGAAAGTGAATTGGACTTGAACGTTAATTGTGAACATAATGATGAAGAACCAATGACTGAAGAACCAAGTGGTTCGCACAGTGAGGTTATTATGACCAATATAAGTGATGATACTTATTCCGATAGTGATAGCGACTCTGGTGAACAATATCAGGAGTGTATAACTAGTTTAGCAAGTGATGAAAGTAGTTCATCTGAGGACTCAGATCTGGAGAGAAAAATTCTTAAAAAAGTTACTGTCACTTCCTCAGGAAGGATTTCCAGACCCCCTCCAGGTCTGAACCAATTCGAGTAATGGTACTAAAACAAATATTTATAAATATTAGAATTTATATTATTTTTTATTTATCTTGTGAAAGAGGGATGTAAGGAATGTACGTCCATTGAATGCATTGTAAAATGTCATTGGTATCTGGTGGCGGGACAGCTGGGAGCGGGCAGTCAGTAAATAAATAGGCAAGTAAAACTATTGTTGTTTTAATTAAAAATATAAAAATCCATAAAAACAAAAGTATAACAGTAAGTCAACCAAGATTCTTGGTTTTTCCAGTTCCCGTTCCGTAACATAATCCCTACTAAAATCTGGTTGGGTTATGAAACTCGGTTCTGTTGATTGGAGTAGTTTGTCACAATTCAGATTTATGAAAACCAATCCGTAGGTAAAGCCGTAAAGCCCAATGAACTATAGTCAAAAACTGGAATGCGCACACATTGCCATATCTGCCAAAAAAATGTAGCCATGAAAGACAGATGCCACAAAGGGGAATGTTGTTTTTTTCTGTTGCTCGCTGACATAATATGACGTTTTGGAAAGTTTTGTCATATTTACCTTTACAGGTTTCATCAATTGGAATACGGGTTGGAAGCAATTTCCGCCATTTAACATAATGAGTGCGACAAAAACAGGGATCCCCTCCGCAGCAGCGGCACTATGATTCACGTTTCAATATGTGTTCGCATTCCAGTTTTTGGTTATAGTTCATTGGTAAAGCCAGCATTTGTGGCTATATTCACGTTATGTCAGTTTGTTATGTCCTTTGTCAAAAATTAACTCAATTGTCATTAGTTGTATTCTTTTCACACCTAGGAGCAGCTCTGGAACAGCTCCGGGGCTTTACGCGCTTATTCCTTTCGAAAAGTGTTTGGTGCACCACGCATCTTTTCCCTGCAAATCGGGGGCGACTAAACACCGGAGCGAGTAGCTCGAGTGTTTCAAACTCTTGAAAGGAATACAACTATTGGGTGAAGAAAAACCACGAAAGAAAGTGTGTTGCTATTGTGTTGCGATTTTCAGCCTGAAATGATTATTCATCGGTAAATACCGTGGTTATTCTCTTTTAGTTGACAACTTTGACAGCCGAGTGTGACGTCATAGCCCCCACCACTCAAGAATCATAACCCAAATAACTGATCGCTGAAATGATTTGGTTATACCTGTGTAGGGCTATGTTTATTATTTTTATTTGTTTTTTTCGTTTCAACAATGGTTTCTTGTTTAGGTACAAAAAATGGAGCGGAATCTCTAGTTAGTCTCGTTTATCGAAGATATTTTCTTTGGGAATGATCTAAACATGGTGAGTTGCCGTGAGTGTATACTTCTCCTATTGTGCCAGGGCCACAACACAACTGCAAAATCACAAAACACGAAAACACCATTACACCAATATCAATCCCCAAAGTAATAACAGTAACATCAAAAAGCTGTAACTAAAAGATTAACCCAAGTCTGCTGGGTTATAATCGGTTATAAGTGGTAAATACCAAAAGCAAATTAGCTGATCTGTGACGTCACAACTTCCCCTACTTTGGTAAAAACCGCGACAGCGGAAATACATTGGTTAAAACCAAATAATAATCATTCCAGGCTGAAAATCGCCTTTATTCGGGAATTTGACAGGTTCCTGAAAAATTCGGTCCCAACTTTCAACCGAATCTACCGATCAAAGAGCTTTGGTGTTAGAGCAGGTAAAGCGCTGTCCTACGGACATTAGGATTAGGAACGCGCCAGTCTGCTTATGAAACTAAAGTGAAGCCAAGTTTTTGGCAGGTGTTTGGCACCAAGATACAGGTAAAGCATTGAATTTCCTATTCCGCCATTTTTTTGGTGCTAAAATACCTGGAAAAAAACGGCTTCATTTTCCAAATCCAGGTTACTACTCCTCTCTTAGAGCAGGTAAAGCGCTGTCCTACGGACATAAGGAGTAGGAACGCGCCATTCTGCTTATGAAACTAAAGTGAAGCCAAGTTTTTGGCAGGTGTTTGGCACCAAAATACAGGTAAAGCATTGAATTGCCATAAACGCCATTTTTTGTGGGCCAAGATACCTGGAAAAAAACGGCTTCATTTTCAAAATCCAGGTTACTACTCCTTTACCTTTACCTGCTCTAAGACTCCTCTTCACCTTTACCTGCTCTAAGGCTTTGGTTGTTTCGGTTTGTTTTCAATTTCTGACATTTGTTTGTTAGGTTGGGTGGTAATTTTTTCATTTTTTTAAATTTTTCTTCCACCTTCGAAATATATTTGCGGTGAAAATGGAACAAGAGGTGAATATTGCATTCATTCATGTCGATTTCTTTTCACATATTTTCAAGAGGATAATATTGTAACATAATAGGTGCTTTCTTTTCAGAGCTTTCAAACCCCAGGCTTCGACGCCCTGAAAAGAACGGTAATTAAAGGATCAAAAATCTGTATTCAAAAATCTAACCTTAAATTACAAAGAATATGTCATGGTTCTGGTGCTGTGTAAAATTAAAATTACTCAAATCTTATGGAAAATAATTCCATGGTTGGAAAAAGCAATAAAAAGTATTTATAGGTACTTAATTTTCACTTATTTAAAAATAATTCTTTAGAAACTGCTTTAATTCCCATAATGGTGATAACGGAAGTATAATATTCTATCATCTAGCATCCAAGACAAACCAAAGCTGAACCGAAGCGTTCCACACATAAACCGCATTTTCAGGAACCAGACTGTCACCATACACGAACGGCTCCATACCGATCCGTAACTCTGGTTAAGATACGGAACGCCGCCTCAAATTCTAAACTACGACGACCACTAGGGCAAACAGCTGACGACTGAGTTATGACGTCGGAAATGGTGACACACCAATATGGCGGCGATTACCAAAAACGAGGCTGATAAGCAATCCTTAGCACTGTGTATTATCCTTGGGGTGTTTGCACCACAGGTTAATATTGCGTTGTTTTTTGCATTATTTGGTTTTAGTAGATTATTCAGGATTCTAAGGGCGGGAAGGTATTATAAAACTATTTTTACAGTTAACTTAAAGTGAACTTCTGGAATGACGGTTGTTCCCATAGCAATTCTAGAAATTAACTTTTTACTGTCTGTCAAAATAGTTTTATAAAATCCGCCCTAAAACAATTCTTGTCTCGATCCCACCGATCTTTCTCTTTGCCTAATATGTTGATGACGTCGGTAACGGTGCAACTCCATATGAACTTGTTTCCAAAAAGAGAGGGCGATGAGCTATGAGCAAACCTGTAGTATGAGTATTGAATTTATTACAATACGACGAACCGATTAGTTTATACCGGTTCCGGTTCTGCCTGCCTTACAACATTTCTATAAAATATGAGTTTCGTTCCGGTTCTGTTTCGATTTCGGTTCAATATCATCCCGGTTCGGGTCGCTGTTTTTTTGTTGCATGTATTACTATTAGAGTACCAGTGATGACGTAGGTAGCGTGTTGTTTCTCGCCTTGACGTAGGGTGTTTGCACTACAGGTTATGATTGCGCTGATTTTTGCTTTATGTATATTTGGTTATAGTAATTATTTACGATTCTAAAACAACTCTTGTTTCGATGCCACTTGTATCATTCTCTTTGCTCATTATGTTGATGACGTCGAGAACGGTGCAAGACCATATGAACTTGATTCCAAAAATAGAGGCCGATGAGCGATGAGCAATCCTGTAATAATGTGTTGGTGTTGCCTAGCCGAATTCAGAACATAGAGAAACATACCAAAAAGAGAGTAGCGAATTAAACGAGAGATATCGGCACCGCATTCCTTTATGCCTGTAGCGCAACCAGGGGCGGATGGGCTCAGGCGGGACACCGGGACGATTCCCGGTGGGCCGGAGAGCCAAGTGGGCCGGTTAAGGAAAAAAAAATACGATAACAAACAATACGCCGCAACTTGATAGAAAAAAAATCACTTAAGGCGTAATGCGACAACACTCTGCCAATTCAACAGAAAGCAGTCAACGTTTTTTGTCGTTTTCACAAGGCGTTGAGCTGCCATCTAATATTGAAAAATATTTTCTGTAAATTTACCCTTTTTCTGTAAATTTATACTTTCTCTGTAAACTTACACTTATTCTGTTCAATCAGACATTACCGAGGACACTACCAAACTTACCTGTAATAACCCGCTAAGTTCGAAATTTTTGTCAGACATAATCAAAGTTACCAATAATAACCCGGTTAGTTTTTGTTAGTTTGCAATTGTAATCAGACATTACCGTTAATAACCCGGTTATTTTGCAATTTCAATAAGATATTTTCAAACTTACTAATACTAACCCGGTTAGTTTGGGTTAGTTTGCAATTGTAATCAAACATTAAAACTTACTGATAATAATCCGGGTTAGTTTGCACTTTCAATCAGAAATTACCAAACTTACCGATAATAACCCGGTTAGTTTGGGTAAGTTTGCAATTTCAATCGAACATAACCATTTTGTTTTCAAAATTTGTGTTAGTTTGAAATCTATTGTAATCAAACATTACCAAACTCAAACCTACCGAGAATAACCCGGTTAGTTTGGGTTAGTTTTCAATTTTAATCAGACATTTTTAAACTTACTGGTTAGTTTGGGGTTTAGTTAGTTTGCTATTTCAATCAAACATTACCAATAATAACCCGGTTAGTTTGGACATGCTTCAAAATTATTCATTTTCCGAAAGAAGTTATTCAAAGTCAATATGTTCCAAATGGTTGATTTTTGAAATGAAAACATTCGGAAAAAAAAATCGCAATTTTTGTTTTCGAAAAATAAACATAGACCTGTAATGTCTGAATAAAATTGCGAACTAACCCAAATTGCGGTACTTAAATTTGGTAATGTCTGATTAAACAGAAAAACTTTAAACTAGAACATGAAAATATTTTACAATACCTATCAGCATGGCTCTACGCTTTCGTATTTTTGAGTAATATAAGGAGGTTTTTTTTTTTCTAAAAAAGGAGACTATTTAATACCCTATCCAGTGTTATTCACCTCCTGTGAGCGCGCGAGGCCGCTTGAGCAAAAACCGTCCCGGGCCGATTCAAAGTTGCCCATCCGCCCGCGAGCGCAACGCAGACGTCGCAAAGTTGTCCCTTTATGCAAAGATTATACAGACTATAGATATTCAACGCCCGTGCATTGAAATGTCGCCTCCTAAATGTACACCGAATTCGCAGACAGTGTACACCGAATCGACAGAGAGCCACGTGCAAGCCGCGTACGCATTCGCACTTTGTCTGGCATGGAATTTTATATTTATTTTTATTCGCATTTGGTTATTTCACATCATCGAGCGCTAGGCCAACTGGGCGGACGGATTCCTACGTGGTTAAATCAAAAAGTAAAATACGTTGGGAATTTTTTTTTAGTCATACACAATTTTTATTTGCATTTGATGTGTAGTAATTAAAGGGCGGAAAAAATGCATCAAAAATCTTTAAAAAATGCGCATTTTAATGCACGCTATTTCTATTAAAAATGCAAGATTTTTCCAAAATATGCTTAAAATATGCAAGTTTGCCAGTTTGGTATTTGGGATTACTTTGTAGTGGGTTTTTGACTGCAATAAAACTATTATTTATACGGGGTGGAATTATATGTGGATGGAATAAAAAAATAATGAGACTACAAAAATATACAATGTCTATTTTTCAATTAAATGATATGCTAATATTAGAAAATGAATTTACAATATTTTTGAAAATATTCCACATCGAAATGAATAAGGAAAAGCTTCTTTCCACATCAACCGAAGTAATAGCAGCAAATTTCAATTTCGGAAATTTTTCTAAATTCCATTGCTTAAATTGAATTGAATTTCAGTTTTTTAACTCACCAAAAATATTTTTGAAATAGTTTGCAATTCTTTAAGCCCAACAATATTTTCAATCACTCTATCAAGTTTTTGAGAAATCGAAATATGTAATACCTATCTCCACTAAATCAATTGAATCGACTCGGCCCTTTTATTCAGGTACCGAGTACCTCTATGTACTGTAATGGGGTACCTGATGTGCTGAAAATGGGCACAAATTTCAAAGGAAGAACTAATATATTGGTAGCCGGCTTCAATAAATTAGACAAAAGATGCAAAATAATGCACGAAACATCAAAAATATGCAAATTTTTCGAAAATGGTCAAAATTTGCAAAATTTGCATTAAAATGCAATTTGCATTATATCCGCCCTTTAGTAGTCATATTCCCCACATTTATTTCAAGTTTTTAGTTATTACCTAGGTTTGAGATAATTTCAGGAAGGGATGAGAAGTTATTTTGGAGAAAATAAATTAGAAGTAGAGTTAGTCTCGAGATAGCTCTGGTCCAAAACAGTATTTTTGAATAGACACCAGTATCTTCAGTAAAGAGTTTATGTGATTATATCAAGAAGTGTTGTATCCTTGTTGTCAATCATTTCATAGTTTATTTTTGACATGGGTAAACCTATCAAACTAGTGCGAAGGAACAAGTGCTCATTCAAGAACTGCAATAATAGTCTTGTTAATAATTCAGCCATTCATTTGTTTCGTTTTCCAATAGAGGAAGAAAGATGCAAGCAGTGGATTTTACATTCAGGTATGTATATATAGGGTATAAATATGTACAGTCGCGGAAACAAAATGTTGGACAACAATTTTTTTCCTAATTTATAGCAGGCTTTGTTTACCTAATACCTAAGGCACCACCAAACCTTTGATGACATTTTTACTAGGTAATCGGTTGTCGTCTGTGGTCATTGGCAACTGATTCAAAAATTATTTCCGATATAGTAGATTTTAATATAAAGTTTACCTTTTGCTAATTTATAGTGATGAAACGATTACGATTAACCTGCGGTTAGTGCGATTATCATGTTTTCACGATTAACCGTAATCGCCGATTATCTTTATACGATTTTACGATTTTTATTATTTGGAAATTGGCCCTCAAATACACACACTCAAACTTATTCACTGAATTTGTAATATTGGCTTTCATTCAATTCTTATTGTAATGAAATTAGGTTCACAGATTTTCAATTATTTCTCTAATGGAAATGATTAAACAATCTGTATTTTGATTCCCAGTAACTAATTTTTAGGTAAAAAATTCTTCAGCGGAAATATTCGGTGATTCCATATGGATTTGAGTGAATGTATCGATCCTACAAGCGAGTAGATTCAGAACTATTATTTCCTACAGCAGGACTAATTCAGGTTCCTAAAAAAATATCTACTGAAATCGAAATTAAAAAAATGTTATGCTTCCTTAATCCGAGCTTCTTAAACAGTATTAATTTTAACTATTGATACATAATAATCAACTCTTTATTTTCTTTCTTCGTTTTAATTTGATTCCTATATTTCATTTTATTTTAACTTTTATCTACTTTTTTAAAGGAAATAAAGTTTTTGAGTATATTTCGTTTGTTAATCGAAATCGTACGAAATTCGCCTGAATAATCGTAACCGCAATCGTAATCGTCTAACTTTAATCGTTTCATCACTACTAATTTATATTAATGAAATTGAAATAAAAAAGTACTGTTTCTGGATAACTTTTTCAAAATTTCCTCCAATAAAAATCTCACGATGTAAATTGATGTAAAGGTAAAGAAGTCCAATTTTACCCAAAATTTCAATAATGACAAAAACTGTTAACCTTTATGTCCAAAATTTTATTTCCGCAACTGTACAGGGTGCTGCAATTTGGAGTGTTTTAATAGGAAAAACATAAACTGCGTTTTTTTTTAAAGGTAATTCCCCAAGTCAAAAATTTAGTAACTATGTTGGCAATACAAGCCTTTTCAACATAAAAAATTTGAAAGCATTGACAATTTTACATTGTATTGCCAACATAATGTCAGTTTGACTTTTATCTTTAAAAAAAAAACAGATTTTACTTCCAGACCAGATAGAAGAAAATTGACTTAGATGTCATGGGATTGATTTTCGAGAAACGTCGATTGTCAAAAACCGTATCGCGATATCTTCAATAGTACCATTAAAACAGGGCGATTTTCGATTTTCCTCTATTATGAAAAATGGCTAAACGTTTTTTGTTTATCAATTTTTTTTATTTCTGTGAAAACATCTTTGGGATACTTCTTTGAGCACAATACAGTGGCGTACTCAGTTTTTTTCTATTTTGCTCCTATTTTGAGATATTGATCGAAGTCCGATTTTTTTAAATCGGACACCCTAAGTATATATTATTAGCTCATTGGATAGCTCTACTTTTACAGATTTCAATGATATAAAGTTCGATAGGTTTATCTCTAACAGTTTTCGAGGAAAAAAATTATATCTGTTTCAGTAATAAGAAACAATGTGTTAGAAAGAGACCTTCCTCATTTTCCTTACACATATCAAATCCATTTCTAACACATTGGTCCTTACCACAAAAACAGATTTAATTTTTTTTTTCTCGAAAACTGTTAGAAGTAAACCTATCGAACTGTATATCATTGAAATCAGCAAAAACAGATCTATCCAATGAGCTATCAATATACAGGGTGGTCCTTCGGGAATGACATCGATTGCTTATGGGAAAACTGTGAAAGGTAAAAATTTGAAAATTTGGCAACATAGCAATGTCGATGGGGGACATCTAGGTAAAATATTTTCAAGATGGCGGCATTTCCGGTCATACCGGAAGTTGATACCAACTCGGTTATTTTAAATAGAACACCCCGTAAGTAGTACAGCAACAGGGATTCAAGGACCAAAATCCGACCATAACCTCAATCTTTCATTCTTGACACGTGGTGGATGCGCCGCCGTTGACACGAAGGTGGATGCGTCGTCGGCGCCATCTTGTCAAACATCATGGCGCCATCTGTCGTGAGTGTGGTGAATTCTTGCAATTGATCGACAGGAATGGTTCGGGGAATTACAGGTTCCTGTAATATGGAGTTTGCGTGGAAGGGATTGTTCCGAGTCGTTTCGAAATCGCTACGTATAGTTAATTATGGTTCGGGGAATTACAGGTTCCTGTAATATGGAGTTTGCGTGGAAGGGATTGTTCCGAGTCGTTTCGAAATCGCTACGTATATTTAATTATGGTTCGGGTTCTGTGATGACGTCATAGCGACCTGGGTCACGTCCGTGGAGTCATTTAGAGTACATAGTGCAAAGTTTGATTCATGGTTCGGGTTCTGTGATGACGTCATAGCGACCTGGGTCACGTCCGTGGCGTCATTTAGAGTACATAGTGCAAAGTTTGATTCAGGGTTCAGGTTCTGTGATGACGTCATAGCGACCTGGGTCACGTTCGTGGCCCCATTTAGAGTACATAGTGCGAAGTTCGTTTCATGGTTCTGTGATGACGTCATAGCGACCTGGGTCACGTGGGTTACGTCAGTGCGGGTCCGTGGCGCCATTTAGAGTACATAGTGCAAAGTTCGATTCATGGTTCGGGTTCTGTGATGACGTCATAGCGACCTGGGTCACGTCCGTGGCGCCATTTAGAGTACATGTGTCAAGTTTGATGTGTCATATAACAGGATGCTGTGGTGGTGACGTAACTATGAGGGTCCAGCAGCTAGCTTCATGTTGTACCTAGTAGAGGGTGTTCGAACTTAAGGATGATACACACCTACAGTATTGCTCATTGACCTCGTGTGTTACCATTTACGACGCCATAACTAAGTCATCAGCTGTTTAAACAACCTACGTCAAGGCGAGAAATAACATGCTGCTTACGTCACAACTGGTGATTTACCGTTGGGGAGAGAGTGGATTTGTTCCACACAGGCCTTATGAGGATAGGCTATCCTGTAGTAGTAGTGTGTATTATCCTTGGTTGGAACCAACGTTTGATGGGAAAGGGGCCTCGTTTTTTTTTATTAAAAACATACATTTTTTAAGACAACGATTTCAAAAAGCGAATATTTTCCATCAATAAACTGCTTAATATGATCCAATCATTTTGGTGGTACGTCTTGGGAGCAACACTGCGTTATCGTCAAATTCGACGAGTATTTCAAATCCATAGCTAAAAATATGCCACAATTGTATCGATTACCTAAGTATATAAGATATTTACTTACTAGGTTAAAATAATAATTTCTGTACAATAGTTTTATGATCTACCTTAATTTGTATAGTTTATTGGTTCCAGTAAAGATTTGCAATTATTTTGAGGTCTCTATCGTAGAAAATATTGGGAACTTTCACTTTATACCAGGTCTTATAATTTTCTCAGTGTTTTTGATCCTTTGTTATAAAAAGACAGGTCTTGTTGATTGATTTCAAATCCATATCTAAAATATTCATAATTGTATCGATATCAGTATATAAGATATTCACTTACTTGGTTAAAATGATAATTGTTGTGCAATAATTTTATTGTTGTTGACGAGTCTCAAACAAGACTGAAAGAGCTTAATTATTATAAAATCCGATTCAAACTTCGAATTAACAACATAACATACAAAAAACGCTGTCAAAATATTGGGAATTTCACTTTCTATGAGGCTTCAGGTCTTGTAATTTTCTCAGTGTTTTCAATCCTTTGCTAGGAAAAGACAGGTCTTGTTGTTGATTGATATTAGTATATAAGATATTTACTTACTTGGTTAAAATCAAATTAATTGTTGTGCAATAATTTTATATTTTTCACTGGTGACGAGTTTGAGCAAACTGAAAGAAGCTTGTTATTATAAAATCCGATTTAAACTTCGAAAACTTTGATATCACATACAAAAGCACCGTCAAATGTAAACGCTTATTCGGCAGTTTTTTTATCTGAATTATATCAGGACCGTTCGCAGAAATCGCCCGAGAAAAACAACAACACATTTTAAAGATAATTTTTTAGTTTAAGGCGTAATTATTAAGTTAGATATTAATATGTCCATTTTTATTTTAAAAAAGGTGACAAATTCAATCGATTTATCAAAATTTAGAAGAATAGATTTAAATTAGCATCGTTGACATTTTATTAGCCAATAACCCTATGCAATACAAAATTTCAGTGGATACATTGTTACCTGTAAAAGATGAGGATTCAATTTTTATTCTTTGTACAAAAAACGCAGCATCCAGTACCAGTACTTTGAACCTGGATTTTCAAAGTTTAGTTTCTTGTGCGATAAGTGTCGGTTTCGAAAAACTGTAAGTACTATTTTTAAATATCTAAGTGATGTAGGATAAATCATGCCCTGAGACATATTTTAAATTAACACAAACCTCGATTATTGAATTATTTTTATTTTCCTTAACACATAAACATATTGTTTGTTTTTTAAAAATACAGACAACCCTGAGTACCTATTTCTTAATTTAATTCCAATAGTTTTTTTCGGAGCAACTTGAATTTACTTTTACACTTACATTTGCACAAAACTCAAATTTCTTTTTCTAAAATTTAGGTAGGTTCTTTAACCTATTTAAACTGGTTTTATTTTTTCATTTATTTTAAAACAAACCTCCATAAACAGCGAATTTTTAATTTTGTGCACAAAATCGTTCACCAGGAAGGAGATAACCTGAAACGTCATGGGATTGCTAATCATCTTCCAAGATCTGTAACCAATGTGGTGGGATTTTTAAAGCAGAGGGGGCTATCCAACACCACCCAAACACCCAGCTCCAAGAGAGCCTCCAAACGAAAGGCTGGAGATCCCGCCGCCCCCATGATGAAGCAAGCTAGACTTTTGCTGGTAAGTTGACATTAAGCGAATTTTTTAAATCTAATTTAATTATTTTCAGGACCTTCAATATCAGCCACATGCCGGTGGTGTGAGGATTGCGACTTGGAGGCACCGATAAATCAATGGGGTGGTCATCTTCGGTGTCTCTAGCACCGAGCCAACACCTGGTGAAGCAGGAGGAAGACGTTAGTCTTGTCAAAACATCTTTCAAGAACCGAATTGAAACATAGCGGCTTTCATCAAAGCAGGACCCTATCAGCGTGAAGCACGTTTTGAAATTAGCTGTGGCATACCTATCCAGTATTAGGACGGACGGAGGACTGAATGATTTTATGACACAATTACCAGGATAGCAGAAAATGCGTATGCGAAAAAAATAATTTAGAGCAAACAGTTAAATAGCGCAAGGATATGAGAAAACTAACTTCGCACATTCTTGAGCAACCGACCCACCGAATTCGGCAAACATGCGTACACGTACACGAGAAGAAGGGGTTTTAGAACTGGTTTTTCCTTTAACAAATCACGGTAACTATGGAATAACATAATAGAGGACTAAAATATGACACAACCACTTTCAAGTTGAAACTGGAAGTAGCCTATAAGGGGCCCAAATAGCCTCAGTAAAGTGCTAGAAAGATACCGGTTGCCACTACCACCCCCTGCTCAGAAATAAATTTGGTCATTTGGGTTTTCAGGCATCCTGAACAAAAAGTTCACAGAATTCCAGGAAAAAGAAAGCGGTGTGTATCATTTCAATTGCAGTGTTATATACTAAACAATGTCTCTTACAGGCTGGACGCTCCAACAACTTTAAGCTCTAAATATAAGTATCAATAGGATCATAACCCTCTAAAAGCCTATTCATATCTGCCAGTACCAGGATAACCTGTAACGTCATGGGAGTTGCCGCACATCTGCAATCAATGTGGTGGAATTTTTAATTCATTTCATCCACAAATAACATGGGTTGAGGAAAAAAGTATGCGGAAATTTGGGATCTGTTTCTATTTAAATACTCAATATCTATTGAAAAAAAAAAATATATTCAAGGGTGACGATAAAGACGTATTTCATTTTTATGATTATGAATATTGATACAATTTAGATGGTAGTCGCACTCACAGTCCTATTAACCATATTGGCAATGATTGTTGAGAATAAAAATAAGCTTTAGTATAAACTATGTTTTATTCTCCTGAGAATGACAGAGATGAAGCCACCATTGATCTCTGTATACCACCAACTCACAGTCAAATAGCGCCAGCACACACTTAACATAATATCATACAACTTTTATTTATGTTCCAAAATTGTATCAAGATTATTTTCATTTCAATAATTTTTGAAAAGAAACTTCTTAAACGGCTTTCTGCTATTTGGACGACAATGGAGAGTGATTTGAAAAACGCGTCACGGGCAAATTTCGTTACTCGAGAGAGAAGGAAGATGTAACGTAAAGGAACAGAGAAAGACAGCTATTGATTGACACACACCAAGGATTATAAGCGTCGAGAGGAGTGCCCATTATTGACAAGCGCCGATATTGACACAAACCAAGGATTATAAGCGTAAGGAGGATTGCCTATTATAGACAAGCGGTATTGGAAAAATAAAATCATTTCTGGCGAATTTCGAGGTTTTCCTGATATCTCTGGACAGCACTCGGAATTTTTGAAATATCAAAGCAGCATAATAATGAGCACAAAGTTGCACTATACTTTCTTCTGATTCAACCGACGTCGGGTCTCTTTCCGTAGGATTCCAATACAGGTTTCGAATAGGATTCAAAATAGCTAGTATTCGAATGCTACCCAAGTCTCCCAAAGTACCAAGTGTTATCACAGGAGTCTATTCGAAACATGCCGCATTAGTAATAATTATCAAACTTCAAACTTGTATAACAGGAGACTTTCTCATTGAAATGAAGCATTACGTTGATAGACTTGATACTGTTTACAATCCCAATCCCCATTAAGTATACATGCCCCAGATGTAAGGGTGAAACTGATATACCCAATCGAGTTTGTTTGCCTTACGAATTTTCACAATTTGTTGAACAAAAAAGGATACCATCCCATTATTTTGCAAAACCCGAACGTAGAACCTAAATTATGAAGTTGTACTAGTAAATTTTCTGTTAAATAAAACTTTTGTTATTATATTTTTCTGCTTTTTATTTATGGCCTCTAGACTAGGTTAGGCTATAATAATTTAAACAAAATTCAACGAGAGCATTGTGCACAACATTAGGATAGGCCATCGAATACTATATTGTTAAGCTTTTTTAAGTCGACACTTTCCGTATGGGGAGCAAAAGAAGGAAGGATACGGTAAAAACAGGTGTGAGATCAGGTGACCATTGACGTACAATCGTAGGGAGTCACACCAACTCATATTGGAGTATCAGCTAGGGGATTCTTATCTTGTCACAAGTCGCTATGGCTCGCTATCTGTCATTCGATACCTATTTCGATATCAGATGGAGAGTGATTCATATGTATTATTGTCGAATTTCGTATCGACATCAAATAGACGGTGGTATGAAAAACGGGAGAAAAATCGACCTTCAAATTTGAATGATAGATGATAGATTATGTTTATTATTTTATAATTTATTTTTCGCTTCAATTCAAACTATTTTTACTTCTAAAGATTCCTTTCGCGTTGAAAATAATTTCAATTTTTAATTATTATGTTGCAACGAAATCTTAAGGCAGCACCGTCAACAGCAAAACCTTCACTTTAGACGCACGACTCGTAGGGTAGGAGAAACTTAAATTTACATTTTTCTTCTCGTCTCTCAACTCCACACTCCCGTATTCCTTATGTGAGAATGACCGCGTTCACCAGCACTCAACATGTTGAGTGATTAGTCAGCGGCTTTGTTGAAAAAGATGAAATATAACGAAGGATTACATACACAAACGACAAACATAAACACAACACATGACACCACAACTTGTCACTTCAAAATAAAAAAGGATAGCCAATCATTCGAACAAAGATCAGCAAATCGAAAAGCCGAAACGGGACCTCTTACTTACGTCAGAGAGTCGATCCGAACTAGCATAAGAATCAGCAATTCGACATCGAATTGGTCTTAAGAATTCCTTAGGATTATAAATGATGGACTGTATACGCATGCAATTTAATTCATTTTACCTACTCATCAATAACTGATAGACTGTGCCTGACTCATCCATATAATATTATAGGTCCTGCAAAATATTAATGAAACCGAACAAACACACTGCATACATAGAACATCCATTTTATGTCATATTCACGTTCATAAGTCCATATGACTTATTCACTGATCTCGAAAATAAATGGATAAACAAAGAACGCTACTAATGCTGCTAATTCACGAGGTCAAAATCTAAACAAAAACAACTGACTGGGACAGCTGTGAGCATGCGCAGTAGATACATGTATTGTGCGCGTACACAAAATCTGGCCAATGAAAATGAAGGAATTTCGAAACTTAGAACAGTTGTTCGAAAGATAAGACACTGCGCAGGCGTAAGGCTGTTCCGTTGCACAACTGTTCGTAGAATATTGATCCCAAACTTTCGCACAAATTATGCAAATCAAGCCGTATGAATTGTTTATCCATTTATTTTTTAGATCAGTGGACCTATTCAGAACGTACACAAGACGTACATTTTAGTAAAAACATTCATATTACGTACATTTACATCCACCATTTTGGTTTTATGTTAAAGTGTAAAATACAAACAGGTCACTGTTTATTTATTTAATTCCTCGTGTCTAAGTTCAACTTTGTTTGAATCTCTGTTAATCCTAGTAATTCAAATCATTGGCTTAGAAAATCGTGTGTTTATTTTAGTGGCAGGCAGACGTAATAATTAAAAATTGATAAAAAAATTCCTTGCCTCGACTGGAATTTAAACCCAGGACCCCTGAATTTCCAGTGCAACGCTCTAACCAACTAAGCTACCAGGAGCTGTTTCATTTCTACCTTTTCGAATGTCGATCAAATCTGGAACGCAAAATAAATGGAAAATAGTATAGAAGGACTAACCACACAGCGTTTTTATGCCTAGGGAGTTTATCGATACCGTGGGAAAAATCTAGATCGACGATGCATTTGATCTGAAATTTCGGGGTTTGACCCGAACCAAACCCAAATTTTTGGGGAGTTTCCCGGAATTCGACCGCAGCTCCTTATCTCATGCTATCATCCTCAAAACACAGTTATCGTCCCGCCATCGAGCGTCATCTTTATCGTCGTCTCGTCATCGATCGATTGCAAAAATTCTAGCCGGGGAATCGAGTCCTCAGACCATCACACCAAAATCCAGCACTGTAGACAAGGCACTAGATCCTTGAGTAATTATTGATAAAAAATGTTTGTAAGTAAAGTCTATACCAAGTCACTTGGACTAGCATAAAAACTAACTAAATCCCGGCATCCATCAGATTTTTCTTTGTCAAACATGGACAGCGTAATTTCAAAAAACAGTACTAAAATTAATAATCAATAGACAGTATGTCAATCAATCATGATCGGCAATGGCCAATCAGATCTATTGAGTCCACGTTTACTGGTATCGAACGTGTACATGGAGGATGAAGCCAATCAGATAATATACCTATCCATTCTTACTTGTCTGGCTTCCAACGGGTACGAGGATCAATCAGTATAAATTTTGCTATATTTTTCAATATGTGATGCAGTATATTGACCATACGTTTATTTTAGGCTTGGTCCAAGTAACTTCGTATAGACTATAAAACGTTCTAACTATACAGGTCCAGAGACAATTATAAGTGTGTAGACAGCTATACAGGTCCAGAGACAGGTCCGATACAGCTTTTCGAGACAGATCTGTCTACACAGACTGCTTTTCGAGACAGCTTTTCGAGACAGGTCTGTCTACATAGACTGCTTTTCGAGACAGGTCTGTCTACACAGACAGCTTTTCGAGACAGGTCTGTCTACACAGGCAGCTTTTCGAGACAGGTCTGTCTACACAGACAGCTTTTCGAGACAGGTCTGTCTACACAGGCAGCTTTTCGAGACAGGTCTGTCTACACAGATAGCTTTTCGAGACAGGTTAGTAGTAACGGGGGCACCTGAGCCTGAGAAATTTTTCGATACCGTGGAAAAATCTCTAAATCGGCGGCGCCTTTGATCTGAACAGCTATACAGGTCTAGAGATAGGGTTGTATACACCTATACAGGGCTAGAGACAGGCCTGTATACAGCAATGGTAAGCAAGGGTTAGTTTGGGTTAGTTATAGGTTAGCATAGGACCCCCCACGTCGTTGGGTCAGTTAGGGAAGATTCGTAACTGACCCAACGACGTGGGGGGTCCTATGCTAACCTATAACTAACCCAAACTAACCCTTGCTTACCATTGCTGTATACAGGCCTGTCTCTAGCCCTGTATAGGTGTATACAACCCTATCTCTAGACCTGTATAGCTGTTCAGATCAAAGGCGCCGCCGATTTAGAGATTTTTCCACGGTATCGAAAAATTTCTCAGGCTCAGGTGCCCCCGTTACTACTAACCTGTCTCGAAAAGCTATCTGTGTAGACAGACCTGTCTCGAAAAGCTGCCTGTGTAGACAGACCTGTCTCGAAAAGCTGTCTGTGTAGACAGACCTGTCTCGAAAAGCTGCCTGTGTAGACAGACCTGTCTCGAAAAGCTGTCTGTGTAGACAGACCTGTCTCGAAAAGCAGTCTATGTAGACAGACCTGTCTCGAAAAGCTGTCTCGAAAAGCAGTCTGTGTAGACAGATCTGTCTCGAAAAGCTGTATCGGACCTGTCTCTGGACCTGTATAGCTGTCTACACACTTATAATTGTCTCTGGACCTGTATAGTTAGAACGTTTTATAGTCTATACGAAGTTACTTGGACCAAGCCTAAAATAAACGTATGGTCAATATACTGCATCACATATTGAAAAATATAGCAAAATTTATACTGATTGATCCTCGTACCCGTTGGAAGCCAGACAAGTAAGAATGGATAGGTATATTATCTGATTGGCTTCATCCTCCATGTACACGTTCGATACCAGTAAACGTGGACTCAATAGATCTGATTGGCCATTGCCGATCATGATTGATTGACATACTGTCTATTGATTATTAATTTTAGTACTGTTTTTTGAAATTACGCTGTCCATGTTTGACAAAGAAAAATCTGATGGATGCCGGGATTTAGTTAGTTTTTATGCTAGTCCAAGTGACTTGGTATAGACTTTACTTACAAACATTTTTTATCAATAATTACTCAAGGATCTAGTGCCTTGTCTACAGTGCTGGATTTTGGTGTGATGGTCTGAGGACTCGATTCCCCGGCTAGAATTTTTGCAATCGATCGATGACGAGACGACGATAAAGATGACGCTCGATGGCGGGACGATAACTGTGTTTTGAGGATGATAGCATGAGATAAGGAGCTGCGGTCGAATTCCGGGAAACTCCCCAAAAATTTGGGTTTGGTTCGGGTCAAACCCCGAAATTTCAGATCAAATGCATCGTCGATCTAGATTTTTCCCACGGTATCGATAAACTCCCTAGGCATAAAAACGCTGTGTGGTTAGTCCTTCTATACTATTTTCCATTTATTTTGCGTTCCAGATTTGATCGACATTCGAAAAGGTAGAAATGAAACAGCTCCTGGTAGCTTAGTTGGTTAGAGCGTTGCACTGGAAATTCAGGGGTCCTGGGTTTAAATTCCAGTCGAGGCAAGGAATTTTTTTATCAATTTTTAATTATTACGTCTGCCTGCCACTAAAATAAACACACGATTTTCTAAGCCAATGATTTGAATTACTAGGATTAACAGAGATTCAAACAAAGTTGAACTTAGACACGAGGAATTAAATAAATAAACAGTGACCTGTTTGTATTTTACACTTTAACATAAAACCAAAATGGTGGATGTAAATGTACGTAATATGAATGTTTTTACTAAAATGTACGTCTTGTGTACGTTCTGAATAGGTCCACTGATCTAAAAAATAAATGGATAAACAATTCATACGGCTTGATTTGCATAATTTGTGCGAAAGTTTGGGATCAATATTCTACGAACAGTTGTGCAACGGAACAGCCTTACGCCTGCGCAGTGTCTTATCTTTCGAACAACTGTTCTAAGTTTCGAAATTCCTTCATTTTCATTGGCCAGATTTTGTGTACGCGCACAATACATGTATCTACTGCGCATGCTCACAGCTGTCCCAGTCAGTTGTTTTTGTTTAGATTTTGACCTCGTGAATTAGCAGCATTAGTAGCGTTCTTTGTTTATCCATTTATTTTCGAGATCAGTGAATAAGTCATATGGACTTATGAACGTGAATATGACATAAAATGGATGTTCTATGTATGCAGTGTGTTTGTTCGGTTTCATTAATATTTTGCAGGACCTATAATATTATATGGATGAGTCAGGCACAGTCTATCAGTTATTGATGAGTAGGTAAAATGAATTAAATTGCATGCGTATACAGTCCATCATTTATAATCCTAAGGAATTCTTAAGACCAATTCGATGTCGAATTGCTGATTCTTATGCTAGTTCGGATCGACTCTCTGACGTAAGTAAGAGGTCCCGTTTCGGCTTTTCGATTTGCTGATCTTTGTTCGAATGATTGGCTATCCTTTTTTATTTTGAAGTGACAAGTTGTGGTGTCATGTGTTGTGTTTATGTTTGTCGTTTGTGTATGTAATCCTTCGTTATATTTCATCTTTTTCAACAAAGCCGCTGACTAATCACTCAACATGTTGAGTGCTGGTGAACGCGGTCATTCTCACATAAGGAATACGGGAGTGTGGAGTTGAGAGACGAGAAGAAAAATGTAAATTTAAGTTTCTCCTACCCTACGAGTCGTGCGTCTAAAGTGAAGGTTTTGCTGTTGACGGTGCTGCCTTAAGATTTCGTTGCAACATAATAATTAAAAATTGAAATTATTTTCAACGCGAAAGGAATCTTTAGAAGTAAAAATAGTTTGAATTGAAGCGAAAAATAAATTATAAAATAATAAACATAATCTATCATCTATCATTCAAATTTGAAGGTCGATTTTTCTCCCGTTTTTCATACCACCGTCTATTTGATGTCGATACGAAATTCGACAATAATACATATGAATCACTCTCCATCTGATATCGAAATAGGTATCGAATGACAGATAGCGAGCCATAGCGACTTGTGACAAGATAAGAATCCCCTAGCTGATACTCCAATATGAGTTGGTGTGACTCCCTACGATTGTACGTCAATGGTCACCTGATCTCACACCTGTTTTTACCGTATCCTTCCTTCTTTTGCTCCCCATACGGAAAGTGTCGACTTAAAAAAGCTTAACAATATAGTATTCGATGGCCTATCCTAATGTTGTGCACAATGCTCTCGTTGAATTTTGTTTAAATTATTATAGCCTAACCTAGTCTAGAGGCCATAAATAAAAAGCAGAAAAATATAATAACAAAAGTTTTATTTAACAGAAAATTTACTAGTACAACTTCATAATTTAGGTTCTACGTTCGGGTTTTGCAAAATAATGGGATGGTATCCTTTTTTGTTCAACAAATTGTGAAAATTCGTAAGGCAAACAAACTCGATTGGGTATATCAGTTTCACCCTTACATCTGGGGCATGTATACTTAATGGGGATTGGGATTGTAAACAGTATCAAGTCTATCAACGTAATGCTTCATTTCAATGAGAAAGTCTCCTGTTATACAAGTTTGAAGTTTGATAATTATTACTAATGCGGCATGTTTCGAATAGACTCCTGTGATAACACTTGGTACTTTGGGAGACTTGGGTAGCATTCGAATACTAGCTATTTTGAATCCTATTCGAAACCTGTATTGGAATCCTACGGAAAGAGACCCGACGTCGGTTGAATCAGAAGAAAGTATAGTGCAACTTTGTGCTCATTATTATGCTGCTTTGATATTTCAAAAATTCCGAGTGCTGTCCAGAGATATCAGGAAAACCTCGAAATTCGCCAGAAATGATTTTATTTTTCCAATACCGCTTGTCTATAATAGGCAATCCTCCTTACGCTTATAATCCTTGGTTTGTGTCAATATCGGCGCTTGTCAATAATGGGCACTCCTCTCGACGCTTATAATCCTTGGTGTGTGTCAATCAATAGCTGTCTTTCTCTGTTCCTTTACGTTACATCTTCCTTCTCTCTCGAGTAACGAAATTTGCCCGTGACGCGTTTTTCAAATCACTCTCCATTGTCGTCCAAATAGCAGAAAGCCGTTTAAGAAGTTTCTTTTCAAAAATTATTGGAATGAAAATAATCTTGATACAATTTTGGAACATAAATAAAAGTTGTATGATATTATGTTAAGTGTGTGCTGGCGCTATTTGACTGTGAGTTGGTGGTATACAGAGATCAATGGTGGCTTCATCTCTGTCATTCTCAGGAGAATAAAACATAGTTTATACTAAAGCTTATTTTTATTCTCAACAATCATTGCCAATATGGTTAATAGGACTGTGAGTGCGACTACCATCTAAATTGTATCAATATTCATAATCATAAAAATGAAATACGTCTTTATCGTCACCCTTGAATATATTTTTTTTTTTCAATAGATATTGAGTATTTAAATAGAAACAGATCCCAAATTTCCGCATACTTTTTTCCTCAACCCATGTTATTTGTGGATGAAATGAATTAAAAATTCCACCACATTGATTGCAGATGTGCGGCAACTCCCATGACGTTACAGGTTATCCTGGTACTGGCAGATATGAATAGGCTTTTAGAGGGTTATGATCCTATTGATACTTATATTTAGAGCTTAAAGTTGTTGGAGCGTCCAGCCTGTAAGAGACATTGTTTAGTATATAACACTGCAATTGAAATGATACACACCGCTTTCTTTTTCCTGGAATTCTGTGAACTTTTTGTTCAGGATGCCTGAAAACCCAAATGACCAAATTTATTTCTGAGCAGGGGGTGGTAGTGGCAACCGGTATCTTTCTAGCACTTTACTGAGGCTATTTGGGCCCCTTATAGGCTACTTCCAGTTTCAACTTGAAAGTGGTTGTGTCATATTTTAGTCCTCTATTATGTTATTCCATAGTTACCGTGATTTGTTAAAGGAAAAACCAGTTCTAAAACCCCTTCTTCTCGTGTACGTGTACGCATGTTTGCCGAATTCGGTGGGTCGGTTGCTCAAGAATGTGCGAAGTTAGTTTTCTCATATCCTTGCGCTATTTAACTGTTTGCTCTAAATTATTTTTTTCGCATACGCATTTTCTGCTATCCTGGTAATTGTGTCATAAAATCATTCAGTCCTCCGTCCGTCCTAATACTGGATAGGTATGCCACAGCTAATTTCAAAACGTGCTTCACGCTGATAGGGTCCTGCTTTGATGAAAGCCGCTATGTTTCAATTCGGTTCTTGAAAGATGTTTTGACAAGACTAACGTCTTCCTCCTGCTTCACCAGGTGTTGGCTCGGTGCTAGAGACACCGAAGATGACCACCCCATTGATTTATCGGTGCCTCCAAGTCGCAATCCTCACACCACCGGCATGTGGCTGATATTGAAGGTCCTGAAAATAATTAAATTAGATTTAAAAAATTCGCTTAATGTCAACTTACCAGCAAAAGTCTAGCTTGCTTCATCATGGGGGCGGCGGGATCTCCAGCCTTTCGTTTGGAGGCTCTCTTGGAGCTGGGTGTTTGGGTGGTGTTGGATAGCCCCCTCTGCTTTAAAAATCCCACCACATTGGTTACAGATCTTGGAAGATGATTAGCAATCCCATGACGTTTCAGGTTATCTCCTTCCTGGTGAACGATTTTGTGCACAAAATTAAAAATTCGCTGTTTATGGAGGTTTGTTTTAAAATAAATGAAAAAATAAAACCAGTTTAAATAGGTTAAAGAACCTACCTAAATTTTAGAAAAAGAAATTTGAGTTTTGTGCAAATGTAAGTGTAAAAGTAAATTCAAGTTGCTCCGAAAAAAACTATTGGAATTAAATTAAGAAATAGGTACTCAGGGTTGTCTGTATTTTTAAAAAACAAACAATATGTTTATGTGTTAAGGAAAATAAAAATAATTCAATAATCGAGGTTTGTGTTAATTTAAAATATGTCTCAGGGCATGATTTATCCTACATCACTTAGATATTTAAAAATAGTACTTACAGTTTTTCGAAACCGACACTTATCGCACAAGAAACTAAACTTTGAAAATCCAGGTTCAAAGTACTGGTACTGGATGCTGCGTTTTTTGTACAAAGAATAAAAATTGAATCCTCATCTTTTACAGGTAACAATGTATCCACTGAAATTTTGTATTGCATAGGGTTATTGGCTAATAAAATGTCAACGATGCTAATTTAAATCTATTCTTCTAAATTTTGATAAATCGATTGAATTTGTCACCTTTTTTAAAATAAAAATGGACATATTAATATCTAACTTAATAATTACGCCTTAAACTAAAAAATTATCTTTAAAATGTGTTGTTGTTTTTCTCGGGCGATTTCTGCGAACGGTCCTGATATAATTCAGATAAAAAAACTGCCGAATAAGCGTTTACATTTGACGGTGCTTTTGTATGTGATATCAAAGTTTTCGAAGTTTAAATCGGATTTTATAATAACAAGCTTCTTTCAGTTTGCTCAAACTCGTCACCAGTGAAAAATATAAAATTATTGCACAACAATTAATTTGATTTTAACCAAGTAAGTAAATATCTTATATACTAATATCAATCAACAACAAGACCTGTCTTTTCCTAGCAAAGGATTGAAAACACTGAGAAAATTACAAGACCTGAAGCCTCATAGAAAGTGAAATTCCCAATATTTTGACAGCGTTTTTTGTATGTTATGTTGTTAATTCGAAGTTTGAATCGGATTTTATAATAATTAAGCTCTTTCAGTCTTGTTTGAGACTCGTCAACAACAATAAAATTATTGCACAACAATTATCATTTTAACCAAGTAAGTGAATATCTTATATACTGATATCGATACAATTATGAATATTTTAGATATGGATTTGAAATCAATCAACAAGACCTGTCTTTTTATAACAAAGGATCAAAAACACTGAGAAAATTATAAGACCTGGTATAAAGTGAAAGTTCCCAATATTTTCTACGATAGAGACCTCAAAATAATTGCAAATCTTTACTGGAACCAATAAACTATACAAATTAAGGTAGATCATAAAACTATTGTACAGAAATTATTATTTTAACCTAGTAAGTAAATATCTTATATACTTAGGTAATCGATACAATTGTGGCATATTTTTAGCTATGGATTTGAAATACTCGTCGAATTTGACGATAACGCAGTGTTGCTCCCAAGACGTACCACCAAAATGATTGGATCATATTAAGCAGTTTATTGATGGAAAATATTCGCTTTTTGAAATCGTTGTCTTAAAAAATGTATGTTTTTAATAAAAAAAAACGAGGCCCCTTTCCCATCAAACGTTGGTTCCAACCAAGGATAATACACACTACTACTACAGGATAGCCTATCCTCATAAGGCCTGTGTGGAACAAATCCACTCTCTCCCCAACGGTAAATCACCAGTTGTGACGTAAGCAGCATGTTATTTCTCGCCTTGACGTAGGTTGTTTAAACAGCTGATGACTTAGTTATGGCGTCGTAAATGGTAACACACGAGGTCAATGAGCAATACTGTAGGTGTGTATCATCCTTAAGTTCGAACACCCTCTACTAGGTACAACATGAAGCTAGCTGCTGGACCCTCATAGTTACGTCACCACCACAGCATCCTGTTATATGACACATCAAACTTGACACATGTACTCTAAATGGCGCCACGGACGTGACCCAGGTCGCTATGACGTCATCACAGAACCCGAACCATGAATCGAACTTTGCACTATGTACTCTAAATGGCGCCACGGACCCGCACTGACGTAACCCACGTGACCCAGGTCGCTATGACGTCATCACAGAACCATGAAACGAACTTCGCACTATGTACTCTAAATGGGGCCACGAACGTGACCCAGGTCGCTATGACGTCATCACAGAACCTGAACCCTGAATCAAACTTTGCACTATGTACTCTAAATGACGCCACGGACGTGACCCAGGTCGCTATGACGTCATCACAGAACCCGAACCATGAATCAAACTTTGCACTATGTACTCTAAATGACTCCACGGACGTGACCCAGGTCGCTATGACGTCATCACAGAACCCGAACCATAATTAAATATACGTAGCGATTTCGAAACGACTCGGAACAATCCCTTCCACGCAAACTCCATATTACAGGAACCTGTAATTCCCCGAACCATAATTAACTATACGTAGCGATTTCGAAACGACTCGGAACAATCCCTTCCACGCAAACTCCATATTACAGGAACCTGTAATTCCCCGAACCATTCCTGTCGATCAATTGCAAGAATTCACCACACTCACGACAGATGGCGCCATGATGTTTGACAAGATGGCGCCGACGTCGCATCCACCTTCGTGTCAACGGCGGCGCATCCACCACGTGTCAAGAATGAAAGATTGAGGTTATGGTCGGATTTTGGTCCTAGAATCCCTGTTGCTGTACTACTAAGTGTTAAATGTATAAAAAAAACATAAATGAAATCTTTACCTATAATAACATATATGTAATCATAAGGAAAATATGAAATATTGAACTCATGAATAAAATCCTGAATTCACATCAAATACCCTAATTCCATCATCCATACTCAAGTAATAAATCCAATAAACAAATATTACATAAATAAAAATAAAATAAAAAATTTATCCCTCTCTCATTACTAACCCTATTCGATTACAGTTGGTATAAAATTGAAGTCTGTGAAGAACTTTTGTTAGGAAATCTGCTAATTGATGCTTGATATTTAAATATTCGAAAGTCACAGTTTTAGAATTTAAACTTTCACAAATAACATAATGATACTTCAGATCGATATATTTCACTCGTCTGTTATTTTCTGGATTTTTTATTAACGCCAACCTGATTATCTTCAAACACCTTGAAATATTCAAACTCAATATGCATATCGCCTTATAACCTTTTAAACCATAAATAATCTTGCACTGCTTGTACTTGACAATGTAACACAATTTTGTTTTCTTGCATGTACTCCATGCTACTGTATTCCCGAAAACGCTTATCAAATAACCCGACACGGATTTCCAATCTATCAAGTCACCTCCCCAACCAGAATCAACATAACAAATAAGAGGAATTTCATACTTATATATTTATTTCAAATTTTAGTTCAACATCCTTAGTGCCTTTTGAATATCTTAATAGTCTTTTTAGACTTATCCACACTTCTTACAAATTTCTATCTTCATATCTACTGAAATAATTTACACTGAAACTTATATCTGATCTGGAACCTAACATCAGATAGATTGAGCAACCAATCAACTTCCTTATATTCTTTCACATGTACTTTCTAATTCCTCTCTTTCCTGCTAGGTAGCATTACCGTTGCCACCAGAATTTGTACTCTTCATCGAAATCTTTGGATAAGAGGCCATTGATACGCCCAGAAGTTATTTTTTCGTACCTACAAAAAAACAGAGAGGAGTGCCAATTCTCGCTTCAGGAGCTAATGGAGCAGATTACAGGTGACTACGTTCCAGACGTAAGAACAGTCAAAGCTCACCTCATTAAACATTTTGGCGACAAAATTTTGGTAACAGAAGTTGGCCGAGGTCGTATGACAGTGGTGTGGTTTAAAGACGTCGGACAAACGATTCTATACCAAAACTGGTACAAGGAAAAAAAAAAACCTAGGGGAGGAGAGGTTGCGAATAGTGGAAGCTGGAATCCTTGGCACATATCTTTACCGAAAATTTTGCTCGATACACTTGGTGACCCTCTGTGCAGCTCTGGGTTTTTCATGCAGCTACAGTGAGGCAATGCATCTTGAAAGTTCAACAATTGCGCAAGCAGATGCATCACCAGAAATTGAAACAGGCGCGTTTATGCAGATAGAACTCGATAACGCAGACGTTAATGTTAACACCTTGGACGGAAAAAATACGTTCCACGAAATTGGGGGAATCGTATGCATTACGCCACGCTCTGCTGTATTACCGGATAAAGCAATTCCTCGTCTGAAGAATTATATGCGTGCTGACTCGGTCAGTTCTTTTGGAACTATTCCACTGAGATCCTGCACAGTGCGAAAAAATTCTGGCCTATCTGCAATACCAATTACTGATTTGCAAAGTGCTGTCCAGCTAGCCAGTGATGTACTGCCCTCGGCGGTAGATCTCTTATGGTTGTATGGGAAATGGTTAAACTCTCCAAATATACCTGGTTGGAATGGTTTTATGGAGCTGCAGACATCTGATATGGATTTCGATGTCACAAAAATTATGTATCTACCGTTCATTCGAGCTCCACCAGAGATTACGACACTATTTTGACAGCGCTTATAGCGGCTAGCAAAAGAACAACCGTTCATTCTCAACACACTTGCTTCGTAACCTTTGATCAACCACTCTTCTGGAAAGCTCGAGATATTGTTACTAGTGGCCAGCACCCTGATATGCAGATTGTAGTGGTGAGACTTGGTGGAGTCATGGCTGGTAGTGGTCTGAAGGATTTGTTTTCAACAATTTACGCCGCAAACAGCGTCGATAAAATGCTTCATGGCCATGCATATTCGAGGGCCGTGAGGGCACACATACTGACCAATCTATACCTTTACAACTTCAAATTGAGACTCATCACAATCAAATTGAGAGCAAACATTTTCAAATTGAGATTAAACAAAATCAAATTGAGAACAATCAATTTCAAATTGGTACAAAGTTCAATTACATGGAAACGGATGTTGTACCAATTTGAAATTGATTATTTTCAATTTGATTGTTTTAAGTCTCAATTTAATTTTGTTAATCTCAATTTGATTGTGATAAGTCTCAATTTAAAGTTGTAAAGGTATAGTATTAGTTGAAATGGTAATGAGTGAGACAGACTTCACCAGTGGTTGCGCTGGAAAAAATTGTACACAATGGTCCCACGTCCAAGCTCTGGTGCCAATATTATCGAATGACTGCTCTGATGAAGCTATTTATGCAGGCGGAGCGAATGGGTGACTGGCAGCTTCACATCGAGTGTGTAAGCAAGATGCTCCCTTTCTTTCATTCAGGAGGACATTTCTTTTATGCTAAAAGTGCCCGACTCTACCTTCAAGACATGCTCGACCTGGAAAAGCATATGAAGGCAGACGATATCGCATGTTCACAGGGGGAGCCTTCCCAATACGTCGCTCCGATTAGTTCTGGTCTGGTTTGTGGACAGATTTAACAATAGAACAAACGTTGATGAGGTCCATGAAAAGCCAGGGAGGCCTGACACACGGTCGAGGAATATCAAGTAGTGTGCTTGCTCGCTGGTCAGTAGGAATGGTTTCCATGCTAAACATTTGCGAGGAGGTGGAACGTTTCACTGGGACTGAGGCCCTTACATCCGGACAACACGTTGATATGAGAGCATCTCAAATTGTGAGGGATGCTGCACGCCGGAAAATTGAAGATCTGGTGCAGCACCCACCCTCCGTTCCCAGTCACTGATCGCCTATTTTCCACCCACAGTGGCATCGTTGGAGGCCCTGATATCATCTGCCACTTGACTCAAGAACTGGGAGCTGAAGAAGTGAAACAAATTGTTGGTAACACCTTTGATAAAGTGACTTTCAAACGGAAGGACAAAGTGAAGACCTTGGCAGCAGTCACCACCTCTGTGAAAGTATTCAACAAGAGAGTTGATGTTGATCCCCTTACCATATTCCAAAGGGTCTGCGTCACAAAACAATCAGATGAACAACTGAAGCAGCATTTTGCGTATGAACTAGCACCTTATCCGTTGTCCTTGTTTACTGAAGAAGGAATGCGTAAGGGCACGAAATCTTCCTTCTATTCAGCATTTACACCGCTCACTGAAAATATAATCCTTGGTAGCAAAGCATTCACAGTGGTCGATGGTGGTTACCTGCTGCACAAGGTGATCTGGCATCGAAGTGATTCAGTTAGAGCCATTGTAGCAGGATATGTTAGCTACGTTATCAACCACTTTGGTGAAAACGTAGCTGTGGTTTTTGATGGATACCCACAAGATGCGGCTATGTGGAGCACTAAATCAGCCGAACGTCTGCGGCGCTCTGCTTCTCTCTCTTGCAGTGACATTTTGTTTGATGAATCAACACCAATCAAAGTGCCCCAAGAAAAACTGCTCTCAAACGAATCCAACAAACGCCTACTGATCATCATGATGCGTACGGAATTTGAGAGGCATGCTATCGAGGTACATCAATCTGAAGAAGACGCCGATGCTGATATAGTGATGACTGCCCTTTCCAAAAGCGCATCGTTTGACCAAATTTTCATAATTGTCGACCTAATGGTCCTCCTAAACGGCTTGAACTCTGGACAGACAAACATGTACTTTCAAAAAGGCGGCAGAGGTGGGTCAGTGTGCGCCCAGTATCCAACAAATTTCTTTACATACAGTCTCCACGAGAGATGGTTTCATTCCTGCATGCTATTAGCGCCGGATGTGACACCACCCCTACCCTTTTCTGGCAAGGCAAGATGAAGTGGTGCAACGCCAAAAAAAAAACCCACACTGGATAGACTCGCGGGAATTTTTTTGGATCCAAACGCTAACCAGGATCAAGTAGGAAATGCCGCTGGCAAGAGGATCTTGATGAACTTATATGGAGGAGATGAGGGAACGCTGAACTCCCTGCGATACTCAGTATTTGTAAAATCGGCAGTAACGGCCAAAGTCAACCTTGCCCGCCTCCCTCCCACCACAGAGGCTGCAAAATGTCATTCTTGGAGGACCTATCACCAGGTGCAAAAATAGTTGGCGGTATAAAAAAACTTGTGTGACTGGGGATGGGTCACCAGCGGACAAGGTTCCATGCCTGTCACAATGTACGCAGAGGCTGCTTCTCAGTCCCTTCTTAGAATGGTGGCTTGCAAATGCAAGAAAGGTTGCTTAGGATCGTGCAGTTGCAGAAAGGCAGGGCTTAAGTGTTCCATTCTATGCTCCTCTTGCCAAGAGCGAAGTTGTAATAACGTCACCTCATCGTCCTGGACGGGGAGGATGGGGAAGTGGACGATCCAACAACATATGATGATGACCCGTCTCCACATTTAGAAAATATCGCCCCTTGTCAGCCTTTCTCTCTCATTGATCCTGACTGGATGGGACCCGGCCCTTCCGAAAGGGCGAAATTCTAGACTACTCCAGTGTTTGTGCTTGACTGTCTGAATAGTATTTAATAGTTTATATGTATATGTTATTTATTTCACGTGTACGTTCATTTGACCTATATATTCCATATGAAGTGTCAAATTCTCACTCTTGTAGGTTTTTTTGAAGAAATACATATCAGCAATATTCAGTATGTACATTGTTTTTATTATTTTCCCAAATTCCGATTTTTCAATATTTATTTATTATTTTTTTTTTTTCTTTTTTGAGAAAATTGTGTAATAACAAAAAAAATACATATGTAATATAAATAGAGATACCCAAAAAACTCTTCCCTAAGGTAGTTTTCTTGCAAAGTGTCAGAATTTCGAAGTTCTTTGAGCACAACGGGAGTAGCACAAGGTTCTCAGGGTTGCAAACTGGAGTATAAGCACAAATAACAATATATAAAAAAATCATAGGATTATAGGAGCTTCCATAAGTACCAGAGGTTAATAGGTACATAATAGCCACTTTGATTGGAATTGTTGAATCTGCAATTCTTTTTTAAATGTCCCCTTTTCCCACATACAAAACATAAATTGATTTCCATTAAAATTTGCCTTTTTGAAGTTAGAAACAAATGCAGCAGGTTTTATATTGTCTCTTCGATATTCTTTTTCCTGGTCATTGGTTATAGAACTTTGTTTCTCAACTTCAGCTCGTAGCTTGGCTTTTGCAAATTCTAAAGTGAGAACAGTAGTCGGAGTGTTTTCTAAAATGGTCACTACTGTCTCCCAAGTTTTGGGCATTGCCAATAACAAACTGCACAGTAAATCTTGATCTTTCAAATTAGCCTTTTAATTGTTTAATTAACAAGTCAAATTCAGCTAAAAATTCTTCTAATTTATGAATATCAGTCAAATTTATAGCTATTAATTATTTCTTTCCTAACATCAATTGACCAGGAACACCTTTCTTTCCATATCTTTGTTTAAGACACACCACATGCTGAAAGCTGTATTTTTATCTCTGATTAAATCTATTTGACTATCATCTATGCTTTGAACTAAGTATAAGTGACATAAATTGTCTTTCTTTTTGGCTTCTTCTTTTCTTTTTTCTTATCATTAGAATAATCTGTTTCTTTGTATTTTCTAGAAATAAATTCACACTCATCCTTTTCTTCTAGTAGTACCTTCTGAATTTTCAAGTATTGTGATTATTGGAATTCAATAATTCCACATTCTGAGAATTTTTTAACATTGACATTGCCATTTTTTTCCTTTTTTTCGGAAATCTAGGGAACCTCACCTCAATCCTCAATGCCTGAAGCCTCGCCTGGGCCCATAACCTGTTATTATTTGCGTGCTTAGTGCTTCTTTTCAAATGAATCCACTAGAAGTTTCTATTTTCAATATATATATATTACACTGAACAAATCTGTGACTGAACATGGACTGAACTTCATACATTATAGAAATTATTATTATGTTTCCAAAACAACTCTGGGTAATTTTTTTTTACCCTTGACAACAATCCTTTTCTATCTGTCTATGTCATTACACTGTTGCCATAACTGTCACATTGAAAACGCCATCTACTGTCACAATAAGGAAATCATTGTTATAGAAATCTTTAACTTATGTTAGTAGGGCTAAGGAAGTATGAAAAAATTCGAATTGACCGTAATGCTGAATTAATTGGTTTGATTAATGTTAGCAACACATAAGTATTAGCTTCCAGAACAATACAATTATTAGTTTCTACTACTTAGTCTTGCACAAGAAAATAATAGCACTAATTATGGTCTTTAGTGGATTGAAACAAATCTAATATAGTATTCATGTCACAATCCCTGCTTAGTTTAACACGAAAGAGCAATCAGCAAATTAAAATTTTACGCTAATCCTCGTAAACATAAAAACTGTAGGCATAATATATCCTGCTAATACAGCTGCCACTGTTTAAAATATATGCAAATGGAAAAATGCGAATTAGTCGCACCATAAAAATCAATTTGATAAAAAGCGTAGAAAGAGAGGCAGCTGGCCCGAACACCTCCCCTAAAATAAAAAATAATCGCTGAGACAAGTTGATGGATAAAGAGAATGGTGTCGTTGTGTGCTAGAAAAAGTGATTAGTAGTACATCACTAGGAAAAAGGGTCATACTGATAAGCAGTGCAGAAGAAGTTTTTGTTGACACAGTCAGTATGAAAATAGAACAAAATACATTTAAAACAATATGCTGGAATCTCGACCAATATGCTTCTTTTTTCAAAAATTTCTAATCCAGAAGTAAAATTGCTTTTATTGACGTTCCGTACGTGTTTATGACTGGAAATCCAAAAAAAAAAAAAAAACAGCAAGAATGACGATAGAAAAGTGAAAAAATCGGGCCCCACTGTTCGGCATCAGTGGCCGTACATCGATTTTAATTGAACTCCATATTCGGCGAACATGAAAGTCTATACAAAATTGAATTTGAAACTACTGGGCAATATGTAGATTTTTTTCACGTGCAATATATTTTTTGTTTTTTTTTTGGTTACCTCACTGACTAATTGGTTGCATGCGAGTCAAGAGAACTTCTGGATTTAGGCACCGTAACAACAATAATCCTCAAAAATTGAAAGTTGTTCTCTTGACGAATCAGTTGTATTTGAAATCTGAATATGGTAGATGACGTTAAGACTTAAGCGCCTTGTTTTTTTTTTTACGCAATCTCAATTCGAATTGATCCTTGGAGATTGTATTGATACTTTTGGGAAGAAGGCTGTAAAATACACTATCAGAAGAACTTCTGGAAAAAGCGTCTACAGTCAGATTGGAGCCTATGCACAATAAGGGCGTATAGAACGAGAGTTGAATATTTTTCCATCACTCTCAGTTCTACTTGATAATCTAAACAAGTAAAATTAATTATTTCACGTTTAATTTCTAGCCCGCTTACATACAACAATGTTCACATTATGATAATATGTATTACCAATAAATTCATCCGCTATATAGGGTGACATTGCAGAACTATAATGCATAAAATAATAAATTTCCGAAAGCTGCCACTGTTGTATCGTTGTTTTACCTACACCCCCGTGCATTATTTTATTCCCAAAATCCCAAACAAAGCTGTCCATATAAAAATTTAGGAGTATTTCCGTTATTAACAATAAATCTTCGACAATTTCAGAGGCGAAACGATTTCGCATTCAAAGTATAGTGGCATTTGTGAAACTGCAATATGTCACAGATGGCCCCGAGGGAAATATTACTAAACCGGGGCGGACAGAGGGCATTTATTGACAGACAGTAGATTGTTCTTCGATCAGGCAACCGCTGGACATTCGCTATAACTCTCGCTGTTGGCCTCTGCGCTGGTGTATATTCCCTGGCCTGTTTTGGGCATCTCCCCCTTTTTTTCCTTGCTGACTGTCATACAAAAAAAAACGAACACTTTTTTCGATTTTCATATAGCTTTATGTTTATTGGATGTTTAAATGGGATAATTGGAAAAACTTATTTGATGTCAGCACAAAATGAAGTTAATTATTCTTTGATTTATATCAATGCAATCTCCGTCGAAGAAAAGGGCTCTTGAAGGACGTCGTACTAACTAACTAACTTGACAGAGACGGTAGAATGTAAATCAATAGTGACCAAAAACCACGGAGTTGAAGATTCGACCATCAACTCGTTCATAACAATTCCAAGCATTATCAAGTCCAAAAACATATTTACATAGCGCACCCATGTAAGTTCATATTACGAAATGCCCGAAATGGATAAATCGCGAATTATTGCATTCAAAGGCCTTCCATTCTTAGTTGATGAAACATGCATGGCAAGACAAAAATTCAGATTACGTATATTGATTTGTATGAAAACTTTCGCGCTGACAGAAATCCCAGAAGACATTCAGTAAATACTTTGCTGAATATACAAGGTGTTTATGAGAATTATCATCAACCGCACATCACCTAAAATGCACAGCTTCCAACCAGTTGAACAAGCTAGGTTCTGCTATGCTTCCAGGACTTCTAAGTTCTAGCTATCTCACCACCACAAATATTCTCATAGAAAATTGCAATGAATAACATCTTCCCAGGGTATTACACTTTGAGCTATGAGAAATAAGTTGTTGATTTCCTCCGGAAAAAAACATCTTCCAGATAATCTAAGGCCTGATTTACTGGTACCTTAGTAAACAACGAGACGACATCAAAACTAACCAGAATGTCGTTTGGTAGTAGAGTGATGTCACTGATCTTTTTTATAAAATGAGTGGAGTCTTCAACATAAGAGCTGAGTTGGCCAATCCGTGGCTGAAGGAGAGTGGTGAGGTATTTGGCTTATATGCTGTATGTGGACGAATCTCTGTGATAAGTAAACGTTTTTACCATGAAAATATTTGTCATATTTCCATTCATTATGTAGAAGGTTGACAAGTTTTTCCTTGTTTTTGTCATTACTGAGAAATTTCTTCCAATCACGTGGAATCTTGGTCTTGGGACCTTTTATCAGGAATGTATCTCCACAACCCCTTCTCAGTATTTAAATGTTTTTAATAGATACTTCTAAGTAAGTATCTGTCACGAAATCTATCCTTATGCTTTTTCGAAAGCGGCTTAATATTATCTCGGCTAGATCACCAAAGGTTTCTGGAATGTTAAAACACGTTCGCTGCCAGAGAGATTTCGGTTGTTCGGGTCCAAAATGCCAATGTTGGAAAAATATATTTTATCATCGAAATAGGTCTAAATAACATAAAATATTAATCCAAAGTAGTACCTGACCCATATTTTTGCAAAAAACTACCATACCATACCATACCATACCATACCATACCATACCAAGGACTACCATGTTTGAATTTTTATTTTTTTTTTGTTCAACTATGTCTGTGTGATATTCTTATACATGTCCCGTAGGCCAGGCACCCCCATTAACCTGTATTTACAACGAATATACTCGTACTTGACTTAGGACGACACGATGCAAAATACGAGTCATCTCGTAGCTGGCACCTGTAATAAGATTTACACGAGTTAACTCGTATTTGGCAGCGAACGTGTTAATGATAGCCTGAAAGTAAGCCATGCCATCAATCATATAAATGCATGTCTCAATGTTAGGAGGGTCATTCGCCGCACCCTAGAACACCAAAGTATGAAGTAATTTGGCCTTGTCTGTTTTTGTAGCACACCCATCTGCAGTGGCTAATGCCTATGGTACTCGTCCTAATGGATAGGATAACAGCATCTGTAGGTTAATTTTAGCTTCCTGGAACAGGAGCAGAGCTCGACCAAACATATTTATTTCTGCTCTTATCTCAACTTATCTATTTTGCGGAGACGTAATAGTTATCTTCTGTTGAATACTATTAAAAGTTTGAAGTTTTTGTCTCTTCAGTGGGTCATGAAATTTTGTATTTTTAAGAATAATAAGCCTATCTTGTACGAAAGTCTTATAGGCAGTTTTTCCCACGCCCAGTAATTTTTTTTCCACCGGTTCAGGGTTTCAATTGCTTTTAGCCCTTCAGCATCCGGAGTCATTGTCATGTACATTTCAATAAGTAATCTCTGTAGTGCTTCTATCATTATCTTATGGACTCTTATAGCTCTGTTATAATGTTTTCCCGATATTACTTTCGCAATAGAACCACCTGCACCTATTCCTGATTCAATCTTCAAAGCCAGAGCCACTCATCAATTTACCTAAGCAGCCAAAATAAGAGTAGGTGGTATTTAAAGCGCCAACGTTAATGATTATGTTTGGAAATTTCTTGGTCATTTCACAGCATAGGCTTTGATGGCAACCACCAAATCTAGTGTAACAAATGTATAAACCTGTCTAGTTTTCAATGTTGCCTTTTGCGATTATGTCAGGATTTCTTGAATAGTGGAATATTCTGTAATTGGCGAAGTAATTGGTGCCATGTAGCCTAGAGTTGAAGGTTTCTGTTCAGTTTTAATATTTGAAGTTTCTGAGACTCATCCTGACCATCCAGCTAGGTGGTATGTTTTGTTAAATCTTGCTCTGCACCATAACCAGAAGAAATCAAATAGTGTAGCATTAATAATGGAAGCTTTACTTACGCAAGTTGTTATTGTAACGTCGATATCGGGGTCAGGGTGCTTTTGAATAAAATAAGGTTGAAGATCTTTCCCCACAAATTTGACAGTCTGTTGTTTCGTTCTTGGTACATCACTGCTACTACTCAATATTTGCATATCAGTACTCCCATGTGTTGAATGAGTTGTCCCACTACCCGATGGAGATTCTTCATTTAGGTCGAAGTTGTCCCAACACAAGTGCGACATAATGTTACCTGTTGTAGATGTTTTTGAAGGGAAAAGTTCATTGCTCTTTATTTTCTTGCACATCTCTAACTCGAGCAAGTGTGAGTAGGACACACAATGGCCAAATTTGTTTACCAAAGTTATCAGTTCTGCACTTCCTGTAAGGTTCAAATGCTTCTCTATGGGCCTTCTGCTGCGCAAGTGAGTCGCTTTCTGGACCGGCATGGAGACGCCTATCCGGAAGTCTTGACGACAGTTATGATAATGCACTTGACGAGCTATGAAATCTAAATATTTTATTTCACTTCAGAATATGTAATCTGATTTTGCTTTTGCAGCTCCGATAATGAACAACCCCGCTATTTTTGTAACACATTTGGTAAGAAATTCGTACGCTTTCTTCGAAGAAATGCATTTTCGATTCTTATGAGAGAAAAAATACAGCTATCACTCGTAAATAAATTTCTTGTAAGAAGCGTAGATATGCGGCTTCGCTTGGATGTTGATGGTTCACATTCAATGCCTGATAGCTGTACAAGTTTTGTAAAAAATGCTTTTTGTCGCTTAAGACTTAAAGACTTTTTGTCACACATGATTACAGTTTACCTGAAACAAAATAGTACATTGTGTATCAAGGGCGGAAAGGAGACCGCTTGTACTTTTTGAGCAACCCTTTTGGAAACACTGTAAATAATTATAATTTATATTAAAATCAAAAAAATTGAAAAGATACTGAGGTCCATGGAAAATCAACATCCTGTCAAACTGTCAAAGTCAAATTGACAGCATCACCGCCCGGCTAGGTGAGCGGAAATCTTCTTGTTTGCCCGGCTTTGGAATGCGCATGCGTGAAAGTCAGACATGTTTCAAAAAGTCGCGTTATTGAGCAAGTTGTGCAAAAATTATTTATTTAGAAAAGGTTAATGAAATTATAGGTACCTAATTTTTTCCATATTTCCCCGGTTTTCCACATTTTTCCGGGCCATAGTGTAATTGGCATGAGGCAAACAACTGATAGTTATTTATATTACTAATACGGTATGAGCCTTACCGTACTTGTGATATACAACATTTTATCTAAGACCTGCACAATAAGTGACTATTGTCGTTTGTCTATTATAAATAACTATTGTGTAGTTATATTAAAAATAATAACCTCTTATCGTATTAGTGCGATAATGAACGCGTTATGATTCATTACCGCACTAGTGCATTCATAGGGCGCATTACATAACGCAAATGAGCAAAAATAAGTGACATAATAGTCCCTTATTGTACAGGTCGTAGATAAATCTTCAAATTACATGGCACTACCAACCAAAAAATATGTGACTCAAAAATTCCCACGTGTCGAAGGGGGCATGGGGAGATAAACGAGCCTTCGCTCTAGTAGAGACTCTTCCTGAATTGTACGAATGCAGAACATCAGTAATAATTATCGTATGGGCGACTTTGATAAATTTAGGATACGAATTTAGAAATAAGAGTGGAGAGGAACAACAACATTTGTATGCTTTTAACAGTTTTGAAATGAAATGAAATACGTTAAAAAGTAGACAAATATTTGAAAAGTCATTACTACAGATGGGTTATGTGGTCAGTGATAACAGTCATTTAGAGGAAGTGAGCCTAATGCTCGCTACAGAACTTCAGGCATACGTTTTTGCTATCGAAGGTGTTGAGAAGACAGTAGCGTCAGTGACTACCTTTCTTCTTGAAAATAACATTCTTCTCTTCAACAACAAAAGCTCCTCTGAAAGAGATCAATTGAATCCAACCTAGGAGAATACCTCGATTTTGAAAAATAATTGCATTTTCGAACTCTCTTGAACTGTCAGGAATACTTTCGCAGTAGAGGAAATTACCTATTAAGAATAACCGATTTTCTCACAGAATGCGAACATCAAGTCAGGATCGGAGTGTCTCCGTCTGACGAAAAGTGGGCAAAGAACCGTAGACACAGGAATCCATACTTGGATATTTGCTGTTTCTAATCTATTTCAACTGCTTTGCGGAAGATATAAAACAGTATAGCAACCCGCTGACAAACGCCAGCATCTTACTGAAACAAATCTAACATACAAATATTTCTGCTTACCGCATGAACTGGCTGTGTTGTCTCGGAACTATTTCAGAACACATTGGATCGAAAATTCCACTTTAGAAATACACCCCACCGAAAAGCGTTTTAACCTATAGAGACACTTTGCTTGGCGTGGTAAACTCTCATAATCTAAAATTGAACAACATTGAAAAATTATATGGCAAAGATTGTTGAAAAGTCATCGCTGACCTCTATACATAGTCAAAAATGTAAAAAATATTGGTACCAGCTTCAAAGTTCTTCAAATTTATAAAACCCGTATACATCCGGATAACTTCAGAATATGTAGTGTGCGCCCGCAGCTGGGTTGTCCTGAGACATTTTTCTTTTGCAAAACCTTCGTATGGTTGTTAAACTCCCAATCCTGCTACAGACATTCCATGCTTTATTCGAGTCCATGATTGGAAATGAGCCCCAGGTTCTCCACCCTTCAGGGTAGGAAAGAGAGTCTGGAACAGTTGAGGCGGATATTCATTGACTATGAGATTTTCACCATCCTATCTAGACATATAAAAGAGGTAGCAATAGCTTGGACTTACAACATGGTCTGGGTTTGAGTCAAGAGTAAGGATCAGTCTCCTACTCGGGAGGGGTTTTCATAGCGTTCAAAAATTTCTTGATGATCTTAATGTTCATATGTAATTATTTGTGTCTAATTTCAAGTTTATTTCAATCAAAGGTTACCGCCACTCAAAGACCTAAAATTTGCACTCAATAGCCAATTAAATTTTTAATTGAATTGACTTCCCTTGCTTTCGAATTGATGGAGTTTTGTCAAATTATTATGTATTATAACCTGATGTTTCAGCTAAAAAACAACAGTCTCAGTTCTCAAGGATACCTAGTGACAAATTTAAAGTTAAATTATCCTAGTCAAATGCACATTTAGTCATATTGTGTACCTCCAATAACGTCTCTGCCTAAAAAGACATTACGAGAAAATCAGTTTCCATTGAAACTCCTTCCGCGAATGATAATTTGCGCCTTCGCGCCCTATTTTGTTTCGGAGTAAAAAGCAAAGCAATTTCAAAAGCCCCAAACACCATCAAAGTCAACAAAGTACAAAACTTCCCAAATATGTGTTAATCATTTATAAAGTAAAAGGGGGAAAGCACCCAACTTAATAAAGATGGTGGCTCCTTCGCTCTTCTACGAGATATTTTCCAGATTGACTCGGTTTCATTATCGAGAGCGCTCATCATATTTTAAAGGGGAATGTAATTTCATTTTCTCCATAAAATCTAAGTCGCTCTAAATCTACGAATCCGGAGAGGGGTAGCATATGCCGCACACGGAACCAGGGAATATAGTTCACAGAGGCTGCCATTAAATATGAGCTTACTGAAATGTAAAACAGTCGGGGTTTTGCATTTCCAAGCATAAACTGCCGACAAAACGGGCTTCTTGGGGATCCGTTTTATATGCGACGTGGAAGCTCCCGGCCCGGCCTCCCGTCTCTTTTTATTCGCACCTTGCTTTGCCGTTTTAGTTGATTTGATTAGGGTCATAAAGTGGAAATATGGAAGCTAAGTAGAAGCTGCTCTAGAGTTAAATTCCCGTCTCTTTGAAATCGGCACCATAATTTACGAATTCATTGGAATAAATTAAAGTGAAACGACTTATTAGGGTTATAATTTTATTTCTTGACAAATAATTGTGTTAGTGTAAAAGTGATAGTCGCATTTACCTACTAATACATTGTTGGCAAACGAGCAATTTTAATAGACTTTGCTTGCTCTGTTTGTCTGTCAAAAAATCACATAAGTATATAACTTGTTAAAGTAGTTGAGGCCAGTTATATTCAATAAGAAGAAGAAGACAACACGAACAGTTGAGGTATTTTTTAAACTAACAAGTTCGCCATTTTGAATAATACCACCACTTTCATCTTGTACCGTTTTTCATTTGTCAACAAGTAACTTTACGACAACACAAGAGACATACACAGACAAAACACAAAACCAATTTTTTACCTTTATACCCGTGGAACATGTTGGCTAGATTTAACTACATCTGTTTTTGTTCGATTTTCCGCCCGCTTCGTTTCTATGAACATGTGCGCTCATCCTATTTATTGTTCAATTGCCGCACTTTTTCCCAACCAATACGAAATCGATCTCGCTGTTATCCGAGAGATAATTTTGTCTTCGCGAGAGACGCACTATTTCAATAAGTTTTTGCTTGTTTGTCTCTGAAAAGCAAGCACCACGGCCTGGAAACGTGGGTATACGTTGTGATCAGGTGAAAAATGCCTGGGAAATATGTAAGCCCATAGAATAGCAGAACGGCTTTTTTTTGTCGGACTTGCATACATGGCGGATAGTTGGGGTTTTATGTTTTAGAACAGGTCCTCCTATATAGGTATACAAATATAATATTTTTTTATTTGCTGAAACTTTTCATGAGGGAAGTTGTAGAAGTAGAGTAGTATATGTTTCATAAGAATGATAATGGGGAAAAGAAAAATCGAAAAACAGCTTAATTGAAAGTTGAAAACCGAACTATGTTTTGGGAATATGAGAATCCATTATCAGGGCATAGAAGTAGGAAAAGCCAAGAATATTTGAAGATATGCAGGCAGGGGGTTGCGATTTTTGTCATTCTCGAGAGAATAATCTAGATCGGTTCTCTATAATAGTTTTTTTCTTCCAGTTTTCGATACCTTTCTCTTTCCTCCCTTATCCCGATTGTATCGAGGTATTATCCACATTGACTCAACCAGATATCCATCAGAACCTTTCGATCTCATCCAGATTTACCCTATCAAATTTGGTTTTTCCCCTTCCATCCAGGGCACATAGACAGCTTTTTGTTATTGATGAAGAGTTTCTAGTGTTTCTTTATATCATTTCAAACCAGTTTCTGTGGTAGGAGGGCCAATAGTTTCAATATTTTGGCTTTCACCTACTTTAAGGAGAACAGAGCAGTCATTAGATATGTGAATTTTATTCAATACTCATGTTATGGTTAAGTTTTTAATCAAGGATTCATCATTAAGAAAAGTTCGATGGTTGATAGTTATTGTTGCGTCAAAGTCAAAGTGCTGCTCAAAAGTTAGACTCGGAGTCAAAGTGATTCCAAGGAACCTGGATAAGGAGGCGGTTTATCTCTAGTAGTTTTCTCCAAACCGTCTTCATTGTCTTTGACTGAATAATAGGCAATTTGTTTGCAATGAACCTTTCATTCAACAGCCATAGATTGTAGTTGATATATTCCTCGACTCGTCTCAACGAGTGTTGTATCGTCTGCAAATCATCCCATGCTTGACCATCTTGGACCCGAAAAATCTGCTCCCAAACTTTATGTGCTAATGTCTTAGGGTCAGATGATCTCGTTAACCCCCTAATGAGAGCCATAATAACGGAACTT